>JAVJGI010000014.1:108246617-108310953 GCA_035590275.1 Ibycter americanus | reverse complement strand
GCGTCAACGGCCCCAGCACAAGGCACGGCTGGGCCCCGCAGCCGCCATGGCCACCATGGCCACGGGGAAAGCCTGCGCCAGGGAGGGCAGAAAACATTGGATAAGGAGAGGAACAGCACATGGAACACCAAGATCAGAGGAGGACCATTTCTGTCCATTTCCTCCACAGTGGAGGTGCAGACAGTCTTAGGAGAAACACAGGGTATCTGCTTGTTTAATTCTTTTAAAAGTTGACAAATAAGGACTAAACCTAGAGGCCTTTCACCAGTTCCATAGACAACACTGATGAGAAATATGCAGTCTAGTCTAGTTTTCTGTGATGTATTTATGCTAATGGCTAACATGAAACTTTCCTACAGACCTCTTAACTGCCTGGTGCTTAATATGCAAGACTTCAGGCATCGGGTCATCGGATGGAAGCAGGTCTCTGCCATGGCGTGTCGTGGTACCTGCAGCCTTCGTGCTCAAAGGATGGCTGTGTTTCTGCACCTGGGGTTGCTTTTTCCAACCGTATTCCCCTGAATGAGAAACCCTGGAGGAAGCACATTCTGGCTGAAGCACTGGGCAGCCTGACAGTGCCTCTGTCCCTGGGTCTCCATGCCAGACACTGATGGATGGTGGACAGGCCTTAGGTAGCGCTGGCATCTGCCACAGGGGAATTGACCACGCGAGGGGAGAGAGACCTGGCGCTGAGACCACGGCAGGTGCCAGCAGCAGGCAGACACAGAGCGAAGTGAGGTCAGGAGAGTGAGCCTCACACGGACATCACTTTGAGCAAAAATTATTTAAATCCTTAACCGATCCTGAGGTGAATTCTTCAAAGATAGACACGTCTCTGCTGCCAAAGTTTTGCTGGGCTGAATCTGAACCGATAGCATAAACGAGTGAAATATATCAGACATGGTCGTTCTGTGTATTGATCCATTTTTTTCACCCTGCCACACGGAAAGTCTTGGAAATATTTCTCTCAGTGTAATACACTATATCTTTTGAAGAGCATAGCTGATTTTCCATTGCGTTCTATTTCCTATGATTAAGTATGTTTAAAATACTCTCAAATCAAGCATTTTACAGATAGAAAAGTCTTAAAAGCTTAAAAGACTATGAAGCCTGGGAAATTATAGAAAAATCAATCCAAATGATGCCGAATTCATGGCTTGAGAACATAAACTTTAAAGAAATCAAGTGTAAGGAGAGCTGTGCTTATATGTCCAAGGCAGAAGGCCCGGCAGTTGTGCGAACAGCAAGCCTGTTTCTGTACTCCAAAGGGAACTTGAACGAAAGTAAAGTTAGGAGTGCACCAATTTTCAGCATAAATGCTACAAAAGTGAGGACTCAAAAGTAAATGTTCTGTCTAGATTTATCCAAGTAAATAGGTTTATGGATTTCTCACTACATTCATAATTCATTGGGATTTTAACATTTTCAGCAGTTCATTTTACATGCTTTTGCCTTCTTTGAAGGACCAGCCAAAGAAAATCCTCTCAAATAAGACGACAGCTGCTATTTAATATAGTTTCTAAAATTGCTAAGTGAAACTATCTTTTCTTCCTAAATTAGCTATAACAAAACAACTTTCCTCAATTTACCCCTAGAACTTTGGGGTTGGGAAATTTGCTAATTTTTAAGCAGGTCTTAAGTATAGGAAAGATTTTCCAAGTTCACAGATCTGACACACTGCTGTTCTTTGCAAAAGAAATTATGACATTTCTGATACATACACATAACAAGGCTGCACATTTCATAGACTTCGTAGGTTCAACTTTTAGCCCTAAATATTTCCAGGGGTCACACTAGCCTTAGACCTAGATGGGGACACAGTACCTCTGGTTTCTGCTGTCATAAAGTGCTGAGTAATCTTTATCTCTCTGTATATTTTCTGATGCACATATTCACAATAGTGCATGTAAATGTACTTTGATTAAAAACATGAGTGTAACACAGAAGCCAGGCTGTTCTGATTTCTACCAGGCACAGAGCTCTTCCTTCACAAGCTATAATACACTGCAGTAATAAGAATATAATCCTGAATAGCAATGAACTGGTAAAAGGCAAGAAGAGAAGTCTGTAGACAATGGTGCTTTATACCTTTATTTCTATATAACAATCAAATTACTCATTTCTCAAACAGGAAAAAAGACATGAATTTTTCTTAATAAATTTTTAAGAAATGATAGCAACTAATGGTCCACCTAGTGTAACTTCTTTTCTAAAGCAAGAGCCACTCGAACCATTAAAGAAAAATGTACATGATATGGGGCAATTTCAAGTTTATATCTTCACAAATCAAGGCAGTTAGTGTTTAAAGGACACACTCACTAGAAATTGCACCCACATACTACCTTTAAGAGCCACCCTAAGACCTAACCAGATGTACGTTTCTTAGCCCAGTGAGGGGTACCTAGGGGTTTACCTTTCTCATACATAAGCTTCGACCTTGACTTAAGTCTCTTTGTCTGGCTCTCAGGAGCTAGGTTGGGGAGCATGAGAGAGGTGCCCTCAGTGAACAGAGTCATACCTAAAGCCAAGTTCTGCTTGCACTGACCTATAAAACAATTCACATAACTTCTCCATTGTGGGTAGATAAAATAACAAATCAAGTTAAATTCCTTCTGGATGGCAACTATTTAAAACTGGTAAAGGAAGAAGGTGCTTCAGACTTTCTTTAACTGGAATACAGCAACTCTTTGTGTAAAGCAAGTAAGAGGAAGTTGAGCCTTTCATCTTTTATCCAATATGTGTATTTTTAGTGCTGCTATCACTGTGGTATCTATGCAGATTTTAAAATACGTTTCATCATGTACATTCCCCACAGCAAATATTAGCACTGAAGGACATTGCATGGCTTTGAAACGATGTCTGAATGATTTAGTTCTAGATATAACCTTACTTACAATACTTCCTTCTCCTTAGAAGTAACTGTAACTGTTTATTTGAGATTTTCACAAAGGATTTTCAAAAGAAGACTGCTAGTTAACTAGAACTAAACTCAAGTATTTGGGCCTGATTCTCAGTTTCACTTCAGGTAGATGATTTAAACTAACACTGCTTTGCACTGCTGAAGCAACTTAAGTGGACCTCTGTGTAAATGAGAACCAGCATCATATTTTGCCTAATGATGTATTTATTACACATTATATTCTGATATTTTAGACTTCTACCACTGAACAAAGAGGCTTTCTGCTCTTTGCTTTTAATCCAGTATGTGAAGCAATATGTGAAAACATGAAAATTGTTTATGAAAGATTAAACAACTGCAGCTTTTTATGACAAATAACATGTTAAAGTGGAAAAGCAGGTACGTGGCATGACTTTTACTTTAGTGACATGCATTTCCAGTGTCATATGCTACAGACTGTTGCAAAACATACTGCTTTCTTTCAGGACATTACCTTGTTTTGACAGCAAACATGACTTGACAGATGCCTCAGCAGAGGAATTGCATGGTATTTGACCTTTTTGTGATATGTCGTTTCTAGAAAGCCTTGGTGTAGGTACTCCATCATGGGACACATAACAGGGATACACACCAGAGACTGACATGATTCAAAACCTTTTACCTGGTTTTTGACTTTCCTGCATTATATGTGTTTTAGATCATGTCATCTATTGGCCTTTGTAAAATGAGATGCCAAATCTCAGGATATAAGGTTTAGGACTGCATTATCCTAAAGATTTGTATCTATCCTAAAGATTTGTATCTATTCTACTCTAGGGAATAATCTCTTAGGTTTGTTTTTAGTTACCTAATGATTTAATTCAGGCGAAGCTGGGTTTAAGTCCCAATTACTGCGCTTTAGACAGAGATGGATAACTTCAAGCACCTTCAAAGGTCACTTCATCTTGGAGCTGTTCAAGGAAGGCCCTGTCTACCTGCTGTAAACAAATACAGTGCAATAGCATTTCACATCTCCGAAGGCCACAGTATGTGGGGAATAGCAGTACTGTAGTGCACTATGACCATGCATCTCCACACACCTTAATCCAATGCTAGGTTAAGCAGCAGGGATCAGGACAATTAAAGACACACTTTAAACTACACCTTTGCTATTCATGTCCCCCCAAGTAGACCATCCCTTTTCTAGGTGACATCTCTAGCTTTCTTGAAAGCAAATTATATTGCTATGAAGAAGTTCAGGCCTAAAAGAATAAGCCCACTCTTGCTGTTAGCCCAGTACACATTGGCCTAAATTCTGTTCATACCATGTATAAAATCAAGGCATTGAAGAGAGCATAATTACATGGTTTTGTTTTACCATGGAAAATAGATAATTATGAGTAATTCATGGCTCAATTAAGTTGCAGGATAATTAGTACTCAGAGTGAGAAACACAGCCTGGAGATTATGGGATAATCTGAAAGGAAGCCACGCATTTTATTCTAGCACACTCTATTTACTGGCTATTTGTTATACATATGCCTTGAAAAACATTCATAAAAGTGTGGCACACCTTTATAACTATTTATAAATAGAGATAATGAAAAATAATCCAAGAGATAACAGTTCTTCCAGAACTCTCAAATCCCAGTCTTCCTCTTTCTCTATAATAGTGTTAGATTAATTATGCCACTCCTACTGTAAAAATGTTCCTGACAACGTATATAAAAAAAAAATTGCTGACTCACAGCTGGCCTTCTAAAATTTCAAGTCCAGGAAGTGCACCCAGCCACTGTTTCTACAGTGTGGATGCGTGTGCTTTGTAACGTGGTCCCACCATCTTGACTCACACAAGAACACAAGGCAGAACGTATTGCGGAAATGAAGCTGTGGATTGGTAGTTGGCATGTACCTGGAATGTTCAACGCTTCCAGAGCTGGTACTACAGATAGAAAACAGATGTTTAAGGTCTGGAGCCGAAAGATCACAGAAGAAGAATCACTAGAAAGCTGCACACAGATTTAGCCTGCAGAAAAATATCTATATCGACACTTAAATATGAGTCACAAAAAAGGCAGCATCAGTCAAGCCCATCTTGAAGGTTTAGCCTATATTATGTCTTTAAGAAATGTCTTTTACATTAACAAAACAGATTGTAGGAAAAACAATTATTTCCCTGGCCTTTGAAAATATGAGATAAGGAGCTGAGGGGGGAAAAAACAAAAAGCAGAAACTCCAACGGCTTTGCTGGAAACAGTGTGATAATTCTAAGCAGTCAGTGGAGTATACAGAATATACATATGCAAATAAAAACAATGGGGTTTTATCTGACCATAGTCTCATTTGTGTAAATCAAATCCTGTAAGTATGGCCTGTATTTACTCCTTTTGATGATGTACTTCAATTTTACACAACAAAGTTGAAGGAAAGGCTATCAGGCTTCTTGCTAAAGGGGTGTTTATTATAGAGCCTTTTAAAGTGATGAGTTTTATTGTGACTTAGCAATAAAAATATTTAAAATGCAAGTCCATCATAGTGGAGTTATTATTACTGCTACTTTTTTTTTTTTTTTTTTTTTTTTTTTTTTTTTTGAGAAAGGTTAGATCTGTGTTCATTTCATGCTGTGTAGTCCAGTTGAACACACATTCATCTGTCTACAGAGCACAGAAGGTACTCTGTGGGGCTGGCTCCCACTGCTTACCCTTGGCAAAACGGCTTGGACAACAGTTGCTAAGAAAGGCATAACACAGTATGCAGAATGAGTGAACTGAATACCCAGAACCACCTAAAAGGTGTCTGCAGATAATGCTGAAAGGAAAGCCAGCATCAGCTGGAATAAGCAGTAACTGGGAAATTAAAAAGAGACTCTTGAAACAAAGGAAAAGAAGTACAACAGCTTGAAAAGAAGGACAAAGGAGGCATGAAAATTTATTGAGGACAGATCTGGGAGTGGAGACAGCAGAGTCAAGCCTGAGCTTGATACTGCCAGAAGTCACCCCCTGACCTCCTCCATGACCCTGGGGACTTCTGCCTTGGCCAGACTTCATCGGTTCTTCATTGGGCCCTGAATGCAGCTTCTGCACTGCAGCTGGGGCACTGACCAACTAGGGGACACCGGCAGGACCCACACCTCAGGTGTGCACATGCAAACCTCACCAGCCTGTGCATCACCGGGTTGCAGGAAGCAGCACAAGTACGCACGGAGTTGGAACACTTACAGCTGCTCCAAGTGTGTGCAGCGAGGGAAGCCCCTAACGGTGTGGGTGTGATGACAGCTTTTGGGGATTAGCTATAGAAGGGGCACCCAGAAATTTGTAGGTGTTAATTCACATTGTGTGAACGTCTAATACTGTTCATTGATTGCATTGGTGGTATTGATACAGTTTCCTGATTGCTGGTCAATTTTGTGTCATTAATAAGTCAAAAAAACACTTTGGCAATGATCTGATTAAAAGTTTGGTAACTGAGCATTTTTTCCCTGAGATAACACTCACAGATTACCAGCCTTGGGAAACTCAGGATCTGGGACAAGAGTGTTTATATCCCGTCACTATTAGAGTACCCCAGCTAGTGACTAGAGCCCAGGCCAGCTAGTACTCTCTGTGCTGGTTTTAGCAGGCATAGAGTTAATTTACTTCATAGTAGCTAGTATTGGGCTACAAGAAAGACATTAAGGTGCTGGAGCATGTCCAGAGAGGGCAACAAAGCTGGTGAACGGTCTAGAGAATAAGTCCTGTGAGGAGCGGCTGGGGGAACTGGGGTTGTTTAACCTGGAGCAAAGGAAGCTCAGGGGGGACCTTGTTCTCTACAACTGCCTGAAAGGAGATCGTGGCAAGGCAGGTGTCAGTCTCCTCTCCCAAGTAACAAGCAATATGACTAGAAAAAATGGCCTCAAGTTGCACCACTGGAGGTTTGGATTGTATATTAGGAAAAATTTCCTCACTGAAAGCATTGTCAAACATTGGAACAGGCTGCCCGGGGAAGTGGTTGTGTCACCAGCCCTGGAGGTATTGTAGCACTTAAGGACATGGTTTAGTGGTAGCCTTGACAGTGTTAGGTTTAGGGTTGGACTCCATGATCTTAAAGGTCTTTTCCAACCTAAACTATTATATGATTCTGTGATTTTACAGGAGTGGTCCACAGACTAAAGAAATGATATCTGTGTATTTTAGCACAGGGTGGAAACAGGGGTGGTGGTTAATGATGATGTATTAGATAGTGTGGGACCTCAGCATGGTATATATGGTATGGAAAAGGGCTGGAGAATGTGCTGGGTTTTACTGGTATAGAGTTAATTTTCTTCATAGTAGCTAGTATGGTGTTATGTTTTGGATTTGTGCTGAGAACAGTGTTGATAATACAGGGATGTTTTCGTTACTGCTGAGCAGTGTTTACACAGAGTCAAGGCCTTTTCTGCTCCTCACCCTACCCCACCAGTGAGTGGGCTGGGGGTGAACAAGAAGCTGGGAGGGGGCACAACTGGATCAGCTGACCCCAGCTGACCAAAGGGACATCCCATAACATATGACATCATGCTGAACAGATAAAGCTAGGGGAAGAAGGAGGAATGGGGGAACCTTTGGAGTGATGGCATTTGCCGTCGCAAGTAACCGTTTTGTGTGGTGGAGTCCTGCTTTCCTAGGGATGGCTGAACACCTGCCTGCTGATGAGTATTAGTGAATTAATTCCTTGTTTTGCTTTGCTTGCATGTGCAGCTTTTGCTTTACCTAATAAACTGTCTTTATCTCAACCCACGAGTTTTCTCACTTTTCCGATTCTGTCCCCCATCCCGATGTGTGGGGAGTGAGCGAGCAGCTGGGTGGTGTTTAGTTGCTAGCTGGGATTAAACCACGATGTACTCTCCCAACAGCTCTTGTGTACAAGTCAGGAGTTAAGAAGGGTCAGCTACAGCTCAACAGACAGTCTGCATGCAGCCGGTCTCTTGTGGAAGGTAAAGAGAGTAAAATCAGGGAGGAATATGGGATATGGGCTGTTCCTCATCAGTTGACCTCAGGAACTGGGCCATCATGCTTGCAGCCATGTTTAACTTACCAATATAAACATAGCCCCACTATTAAGAGAGAGAAACTTTCACAGCATTAAGACAGACTGTTAGATCAAAAATTTTTGCCCCTAAACCTTGCAGGCAATCAATACCTAAATGTAATTTTCACCTCTCTGACAGGGAATTACAAATCTCTCCAAGTGCAGAAAACCATGTCACATGGGGTTGCTCTTGGTCTCCCACACAGGTGGGAAACCCCAAAGGATCTGGTGAAAGAACAGCCTGCAGACTGTGGAGCCAATCCCAGAAGCAAACTTGTTATATTTAATTAGCCTCATGGTCGTATTGAGAGAGTTAACAGTATTTTAATAAATTGCCATTGTACTCATGCTGTTTTAAAATTATAGTGTATAGCACCCTAAGTTATATCTGAGAAGAGACCCTCGACAGAGTCAACTCATTAACAGCACTGTCATAGAGTGAAGAACAGCGGCCTTTAATTATATAACCACATGTAGTCTTCTGACAGTTTTTTACGCACATGATAAACCAAAGACTTACATTTTTCTTTTTAACCCAAATTTCAAGGCAATTTTTAACGGCCCACTGTTAAGTACACTGTGTATTCAGAAACTGTTAACGTGTCTCCATTAAAATGACAATATCCATCGCATGCGATGTCTTGGTCCCTAGGGTACCCAGTTGGCTCATTTCAATTCCCTCAATGTATGAAAATTAAAAGTTGATAAAAGAAGGTTTACACATTTCCACAAAGATGAAAGGAATCTATGCAGAGAACACTGTGATTAATAATAGAAGACCCTTATATTATAACTCTGGAACTCACAAAAATAAATGGTTATTGCTTCAGTGTAGCAAATGGCACTGTTATGGAGTATTTATGCAGTTTCCTGCAACACACAGAATTTCTAGAAAGAAATTAACTTCACAAACTGATCTATGTTGCTCATACATTATTGCAGGATCGCAAAGGAAGCAATATTTTATAAGTCAGTATGGTACTAATAAATTGTTTCTTTCTATCCCTTCTTATTGCTTTTTTTCTATACAAAACAAGAAGAAACAGAACTGCCTGAAATAGCCTAAAAGCATCATCCAGGAGATGCAAGAGACAGTTTTGTGACAGCTGTGTGATGAAGCAGCTTGTACATCATCGGGCCAGAAGTGTATTGTTGACAATGCCAGCACCTCCGCAACGGAACTTGTGTGAGTAATGCTTGTAGATCTCCCATTTGTGGCCTATGTGAGGAATAAAAATGTGGTGTTTGGGGACAGCACATTTTTAATAAGTGGTGCAAATACTGACCCCCAAAACAGCTGCATCACCCAGACACTCACACATGTCAGTGACATTTTAGTGACAACCAAATGTTCTGTGTGATTGTGCACGTGTGATAAGTGGAGGCAGCTGTTTGTGTTTCTGTTTGTTAGTAATCTCTTTTTTCTCATCCCCAACACCATGTAGTAAGGTATGCACTGCCAAGCCAAATTCAGCCATGATTGCTTAGACTTTTAAAAAGCATGGCTGGTTTGACCTGTGTTAAATACGGAAGAGAAAAAAGGGACCCTTGAATAGGGTTCAACAGTTTCATGTGTATTTAACACAACTGGCCTGCATTTGCTTGTCCTGATCTAATTGCAACTGATCATGATAAAATCTCCTTCCCACTAGCACTGAAACAGAGGTGATGACCCTTCACAGCAGCAGGATGCCAACTTGCACAGTTTCCTTCTACCCCGGGTCAGTTAAAGTGATCCTGGCTGGCTCGCCTATTATGAATAGTTAAAACTTCTGAATACAAATAATTCTGTTCACTTTGTATTAAAGTGGATTAAAGAGTCAAGCACCTAAATCCTTGTGCCAGGATGGCAGGATGCCTTTGGTAGCGGGCAGAAGAGACTGCCTCAGCAGCTGTCATAGGTACCACCCAGAGTGGCATGCACCCACAGCCTCCTACTGATGAACACAGACTCCCTGTGGATCCCACCAGCTCAGGGAGTTTATTCACCAGGTTGGCAACACCTCCCAAAGCAGCTTCTGAATTCATCTGCACCATTAAGGCCTGACACCAAAATCCAGTGTCAGCTATGGTTATGCAAGGCTTCAACTGCATTTCTCTCAAATTGGCAGAATCAATCAAATTCATCAACCCTCATCAACCCTATCAGTTTACTTTGCTTGTTTATTTTTTCTGTTAAAATATCTGAGCTGAACTTGGAGTTTTCTACTCACTTCCTTCAAATCATTAATAATTATCATCTACTATGACCTTATCATTATGAACTGAACCAAAGACCTGAGGGAGAATTTATAAAAAAAATATCTTTTGGCATATATATTTTCCATCCGACAACCTCAGTTCACTTTGAGAAAGATTGTTGTCTCCAGGCTTCTAAAGAGAGACTCCAGCCACCATTGGAGTGTGCTGGGGCCAGGGCATAGGACATACCATTAAAAAAAGAAATCAGAGACAGATAAACAAACAGGGAATTGGTGTCAATGCAAAGAACAATTTCTTTTTCTCTGGATGAGCTGGTTGGCAAAAAAATTACATACACAGTACTTTCCTGTCCATCTATGAGACAGGTAAGAACAGATATCTGATATCTCTGACAGAGTAACTATTGAAAAAAATCTTAAATGACCTGATGACAGTTCATGCTGGCCTTCAGGTATCTCCTAAGGTAGGCACGAATGATCTTTGTTATCTTCTTCAGCTAACTTTCCCCATAAAGTCATCATTCTTGCAGGCTTATGACATTTAACAGCTTGCAAATTAGCTCAATGTTTAAGAATTTGTATTTCATGTTGCACGCGTGCTTTTTCAGCACTTGTTGTAAAGGCAATGGCCTATCACACACATCACATCAGGGAAATCAGGAAAGAGCTCGTGGTTTGCCCAGGAGGAAGACAGCTGAGTTCCTCACTCATATGGTCCCTTACACCTCACCATAGCCAAGAGTTTTGATCTGTGGTACTTAGCAATGCCTGGACATTGGGAAGGGGGAGGGCAGGCAGGGGAGTGAAGAGCCTAGAGCTTGTGGTCAGCTGGGGGGCACTGCCTCTCAAAAGCCACCTTCCCAGGAAAATCACATTAAGGTTGTCTTGGACCCTAGTTTTCAAGTTTCCAAAAAGCACATATTATTTATTAAACACCTTTGTCTTTACCAAAAAAGCACCAGGGAAACAAAAGCAGCACTCAGCTTTCCATGGCTCGTGATAGCAGATACATTGACAGTAAAGATGTAGCTTTTTATAGAGACTAATGTTTTCATCAGTTTTAAGTGTCTTCAAACGGAGGAAACAAGAAGGCCCAAGCCTTCAACAGCAGTTACTGGATTATTCTGCCGGTGTCATTCAGAACAAATGATTGGCAGATTTTTCTCCCACAGGTTTTGTAATATGCAAACCCCAGAAATTCCTAAAAGTAAATACAGTATAGAGCTTTTTTTGCCATTAAAAGGTATGCGATTTTAACATAATTTCTATCATGTTGACTTTTGATGGGTTATTTTTGTTTTCATTACACCATTAGTAAAAAGTGATACCTCTTTAGCTCTAATTAGACCACTATCATAGAGTCCATTAATAATTCAATAAGCCCTTTATCTATTTTCTTCCCCTTCAGAGCTCTTCAATCAGGGCTTATGCAGCAGGTTGCATTTGCTTTGAAAATCCATTAGCCTTCCGCCTCACTTGTGGGCTTTCCAAGGGACACAAATGGATAGATATGTAATTTTATTTATTTATTTGTTGTGCTTTTGCTTTTAAGCTAGATGTAAAACGATGGTGGCAGTGGTGGGGGGTGGGGGGAAGGGGCACATAATAATCTCTGGTGTCACAGCCTTACAGCTTAATTTGTCATCTTATTTTTCACATGCAAGATTCTGACAGCATTGATCACCTGAATCTGTTAAACAATTTTTTCATGAGGCTGACACACTGCCCCAGTGCTTGCATCTATCAACATCTGCCTGATTTATTGGCTTAATAACAGAAAATCATTTGGTAGCCGAGTTCTATTTTGCCTGAACACTGACCTGTGACCTTAATTTGCTGCCTTTTCAGGTTCTTTGTTCTCCTATAACAGGTAGCTCACTAATCAGCAGAAGCAGCTTTACCAACTTAGATAAATATTTAACCAAGATCTAGGAATATGAATGTTTAAATCAGTTCTTGTTGGAAAAGTATAAATAACCCAAACTAAACAGAACTACTGAAATCAAAGGCATGCTTGCAGAAAGGATGAGATTTGGCACACCTTTAATATTTTATGTCTTTCTCTGTTCCTATTTCAAAATATTGACAAACAGCTGTTAGAAATTTCTGAAAGAAAAGAAAGACCTCCCTCACGGCTAGTCTTTCAAACAAAATCCAGAAAGCAAAACCAGTCATTTTCTCTACTAGATACCAAAAATTAGACTAATTGGAATAAGGTGGTGCCATTAGCTCAGAGGCAGCGATCTCAAATTATGGTAAAAGTTTGGTACTTTAGCAGAACAGAAAGCTAATTTAGAGCATATCCTAACATACGATTTAAATAATGAAAATCATTAAAAATGCTTTGCTGTAAGAACATTTTCAGCCTTAGCCCTCCAGCCACTGACCAACAATGCATGTAAAACTGCAAACATTTTAAAGGAAACCAATTGCTCTAGGACTTGCTGTGAAACTTTATATAAGCACAAAACACATTCAGGTGTTTTTCTTACCAAACAAGAAATTGTCATTCAGTATCACTTAGACATGCCTAGTAAACTGTTTTATATAATATGCAAAGTGACTTTCCAGTTAGAAATTATACTGACTTTGCAAAAAGAAAACCACTTTTCTTCAACCATTTGGAAAATAAATACTGGTGTTTGGTAGTCCTTGAGAAAGCACTCTGTTGAGAATGGCTTGAGAAGGTGATTTATGGAGTGGAGGTAAATGGGTAGAATGAATACTCTGTACCTGCTACTGGTGAGAGTGCTTCATTTCAGATCTGGTTTCTTCCCACCTCCTACTTCCTTGCCCCCTAAACTCCTTTCAAAGTGGAGCGCAGCACAAACCAACCTGGGTTAAAGCAGGAAGCCAATACTGTTCACTGGCAGTAAGAAAGGGGCAGAGAAAGAGAAATTTCTTCCCCACATGAATATGGAAGAATAGAAGAACCCCTCCCTTAGTGAAAGCAGACCTCAGAGCACTTGCAGAAATCCACAGGAGATAAGTATTTGTAGGAAGGCCATTTTGTTGGGGCTGGAAAGACAGAAAAGTAGTTTAAAAAGTAAGAACCATGTTTACAATATCAGTGCGGGAGAGTAAGGAGTAATTCTCCTATAGGACCGTAAAGACTGTGTGGCAGATTTAGCCCTCTAACATGTAGGTAATGTGTGAAATAACTGGAAAACTAAGAGAAAAAGTCATCCTTCACTTCAAGATGAGATTAAATTCTTGTAAGTCACCCAGGAAAAAAGTATTTGGATCTTACACGTTATATTTTCAATAATGCAGACTTGAACAACTTCAGAGATCTTAATTCACACAAAACAACAATTGACTCAATTCTTTCAACAGAAGAGGATTTATATGACCTCTATCTTAAGACAAAGGATACCTACATATACTTTGAAAGTTTGATGAACTTGATAACAATAGCTACTATTTTCAATACATTAAATATTTTTCCAGTGCTGAATATGTGTTTAGTGCTTTAATTTTTATTTAATTTAAATTGTAAAAAGTATGAGAGAGAAATAACAAAGCCTAGCTAGCTTGTAGAGTTTATCAAGGCAAACAATCTTCTTGGATATGGATGTACTACAGCAGACCTGAACATACTTTTCCTCCCACTGGAAGGCTGGCTGGCATACAGGTCAGTGCTCAAGTCTGGGCATTCATTTGTTATGGTACTTAAAGAGGAAAAACCCCTACACTTCTAAAAATGACATCTTCAAAATACTTCTAACAGTCTACTTCTGTAATATACTAGTATCATGTTTGTGGTCTGTTGTCAGTCAAATTAAGAGCACATTATTTAATGTCTGTCCTCTAGACAGCAAAAATAAGTGCAAACGTCTTGATTTGCTTCTTTTAGTGTATGTCAATTGTGTGCATAATATTTGAAGGTTAATAGTGTGACAGTGATGTACCCAACCATGCAAACAATATCTTTCTAACAATAGACAATTTCCCTGTGAAATGGATTGGAAAGAATGTGATAGCATACAGAAGACTATATTAAAATGATGGCCCTTCAATCTGATGAACAGTGGAAATGTTACTTGCTCAAAGGCACCATTAAAATTAGAAACATCTATCTATACATGCCTTGATAACTGCTATACACCTCTGCGCACATGCTCACGTGTATATTATTCTGTTTGCAAACTTCACTATAGCTTACTTATAAGATCTGCTTAGATAAGAACTCATAATAAGAAAATTTTGAATTCTTGCATCAGGAATGCTGCAGTTGTTCAAGTGCAGCTTGTAAACAAAAAAGTCTATGTCAAATAAGGTGGCCTGTAAGATTGTCATTCTCAGTAAAAACGCTATTAGCAAATGAAACTTTCAATACTTAAATGACAAAATATTGCTGCAAGATAGTCTTAATTGAGATCCCAACCTCTGCATAGATTTTCTGTACTTAATGGAATCAGAAATATTTTAAGATCAAGTAGCAATTATAAGAAGTATATTTTTCTCCCGTAAGAATAACATTTTGTGCTTTAAAAAAAGCCCAAGTATTTTTGAGGAGCTTCAAGGATCCTTAGTATCGCATTGTTGCGAGAAAACTTTACTTGTGATTTTGTTTATTCCAGTGCATGCTCTAAAGACTCTGCTCCTCAGATTATGGAAATAGAGGTGAAGATCTAAAGTTGAATGTATATATCAAACAGGAGTTAAAAATCTTTTACTAAAAAAATCAAGATTTGGCTATCAACTAAACGCCAAGACAAACTATTACTGTTATTTACAAGGAAGTGCATTAGCTGGTGGTCTTAGGAGAAAAGAAATCCATGTTATCCAATATAGCTCTCTAAAATATTCCACAGAAGGAAACATTTTTAAACATGGATATTTCTGGGCAGCTGGAAAGAGAAACATTGCTGCTGCCGAACACAACAGCAGGAGTGAGTTCCAACCAGACATGTGGGGTGCTACAATTCTAGCTGAATGTTGCCTAAGACATTCACATTATTAATCGTCTGGAAGTGGCCCAAAGGACAGTTCAGTGCTAATGTTGACTGAGAAATCATCTGAGGAAACATTCAGATGAATATTAGATTTTAAAATGAAATGCAATTAAAAAAAATAATCACCCCTTCAAAGCTGTAACACAAACGTAGGAACTTTACATGCTGTTTCCCAAAAGAAGATAGCCTGTATGTTGTAAAAGCAGTATTAACAACTAGGTAGAAGCAGCTTTTTTTTTTTTTTTCCCCCTCTCCTTCTGGGCCACCAGCTAAAATTGAAGCAGACTGTAACATTAAAAGTTCAAAGGAATACAAACACAGGGCGCAGAGCTCACAGTCCCATCAGCTGCATTCCCCTGAAGGCACCTACCATGGAGAGATGACAGAAGTGCTTTTGTCATCAGGTGCTACAGGGAACCAGAGTAAAATCTCCATCTTACGTTGTAAATGGGTTCTCCAAGGGGTGCCTATACTTGCAGGCTTAGCCAAACATACAGATTGTTAAAAGTGCTTCCAAAGAGGAGGACTGATGAGCTTAGCAAGGTTAACGGAGACCAGCAGATTTCAAGCACTAGGGGGAAAGGAGGAGGGGAGAGAAGGGAGCAGTGTGGAGAGGATTAGCTAGACAGCAGTTTAGAATAAATGTATAAAGCACACGAAGAAACTTGAACTGTATGTGAAAGAGGAAAACTTGCTCAATAACTTAAGAAGGAGGAAACTGTGATCAGAACAATGTAGTTGATAATTATGTCAACATTTTTGATGTGTAGGAAGGGACAACATTTGAAGTGGTGAAGATGAAATTAAAATCTACTGTAAAAAATACTAAGATTTCAGCAGCAGAGATATAAAAGAATAAGAGTATTTGTGGACGAGAGAGGAAAAATGACAGGAGTCTGTGATAAAGCAAGCAGAAAAACTTTTTAGTTCTTAGCTGAAGTCACAAGACTGCTTAGCTTTAGTTCATTAGTAATTTTGCACTCAGAAAGAACTAATTTTTATTTTAAAATTGTGCATCTTCCAGTATAAAAAAGAGCCTTGAAGTATCCATAGCTAATTTTCAGAGACCAGAAGGAAAAGAAAGTGAAAGGGAATTGATCTTTTGAGCCTACCTGAGGGCTGGATCACTCACAGATTACAGTGATCCTAGGCTGATGCATATTATTATTTGTTTATTTTGCTCTCTCCAAGTAAATCCTAACTTTTAGTGTGCTTTAGCCCCCATCTGATGGTGATAACATTAAGCCTTTCTAAAGCACTGCATTAAGTAAGCCCAAAGGCCATTGCATAAAAGGTCTGATGTTCCCAAAGTACTGAATATGCTCGGGGTGTTTACAAAGAACAAGACTTCATACTGCAAAACAGCACAACAGGAGTGATACAGAATAAGTGTGTGCTGTGCCCTCAGCTCTGAACCAGTTTGGATGACCATTTCCCTTCTTCCTTTCTGACCAGCACTGGGAGTAAAATGAGAAGCAATAAAAGCAAAGCCATTCCTGAGCTGCTATAGACTGACACATGTATTTGTTTATTTTACATTTCTTTTCTAATGTATGAAATGAAATACATTTTATAAATCCTCTTTTTCCTGCTCAACTATGACAATTCGCATAACTTACCAGTATGTATATTTACATTTCATTGCTCATGCATTGTCTTACTGAGAGACAGGCAACTGGCCATCTTTTTCTCTTCCTGCTCTAGCATATTGTACCATGTAATTCCCTTTACATGCTGCCCAGGAAAATTCGTCCTTCCTAGAAGTTACTGAGCATATGTATCCAGGGGAATCGAAACAAAGACATGTTGCAGAGACAATGAAGACTTCTGAGGGATTCAGAAGAGACCACATAGGCTTTTTGCACTAAAAAAAAAAAGGAACCCAACTTTTGCACTAAAAGTTACAGGACTGAAAGTAAAGCTGAAGGAAAGGATTTTCCCTGGAAGGAAACAGCAAACAGATCTCCTAAAAATTCTGATTTAAATTTATTCTGTTTCACCCAGATCTGGATTTCTCTGAAAAATTCACAGGTTTATTTTGTGTTTAAGTAAAATTTTAACATAGAGTTTAAAAGCCTTTTTAATGTTTTTGGAATACTTCTGTTAGGAAAATGTGTGGGTGGATCAACCTTACAGCCTTGTCAGAGCAGCACAGGCTATGTCAACGTTAGCAAGCGATGCAATGCAATGGGAGCAGATTTGCAGAGCAGTGCTGACAACTGGGCGTGGTAAGACTAGCTCTAGCCAAGTCACACAAACTAAGTGCCCCCTAGGTGCTCCAGGAGTGCAGCGTCCAGTTCATTTTCATCCACAAGGAATCTAGTTTACCTGCCCTAAAGACAACTACACAATACAAATCAAAAACTAGCAAGTGAGAGACCAGAAAGAAACTGATTCAAAAGCAAACTCCTAATTCAGAGATGCTAACGTAGCTGCATGCATCAATGCAATCTAGAACTCTTTTAGCAGAAATTTCTGCTGTGCTGCAGCAGGAGCTGATGTCCCAGGAAGAAATTCACATTAGCTATGCCTCAATGCAAGGCTGTATGAATCTGTCAATGCAATAAGAAAAAGAAAATTCCAACTGCAAATGTATGAATTCCGTCAAAGTGCTTTAGATCTGTAATTACTAAGATAATAAAGGAAATTCCTAAAAATGCCCCCACCAAATAACATTTGGGTTTGAATGCATTTTTATCATTGCACATCTTGGAAATAAGAATGTTAACATTTCCCTCACCAATAACTATTAGCAGATGAAACCCTTAAGTTCTATTTTTATCAAGAGAAAGAACAATGTGAAACCTTAACAAGAAACATTAGCTTGTGCATTAGTGCTGATTAATGCACCATTCACAAGTGATGGAAAAACAAGGCAAACATCCAGAATGGGCGTTAATCAGCACTGCTGCAAAGTCTGTCCTGTCTCATTGCTTAAATAATTCATTTCCAGCTCTCAAAATGAGGTGAAGTGACAAACTAGACCAATTTCTTGCCATGCTCCATTTAGTGCATCGCAAAGTTTCAGCAGTTGTACTAGCCCTCAAGCCTGCCACCGAAAAAAGCACTTTTTAAAAAAACCCTTGCAATATCCCCTGAGAAGTCTCACATTGAATTCAAACAAGTTACAGAGTAAATGAAAACCTTAGGAGAGTCAAACTTGTTTTATTTACTATGCAATGCTTGTAAAATGGGATCCAGCAGCTGAGATTACCAATGAGATGCTAGATAAAGTTGGATTGATAAACTAGATAAATGGCTGACCTCTGAGTATTCCTTGTCTGGTGTAAAGAGACAAACTTTCCAGCACATTAGCTTTCCTCTGATCTGAGGAAACAGAGCAGAGAGGCAAAGTAACATTGTGCCTTCCAACATCTAGCAAACCATGCACTTACAGGTCACAACCAGGGCAGTCCTCATACAGATTAAATAAAGTCAAGTCAATTTGTAAGGGGATAATGTTACAGCAAGCCAAGTATTAGAGACTTGTTAACTAACTTATATTCCCTTATATAGAAATTTGCCATTAAAGCCCAAATCATAATGCGCTACACCTACTTCTGTGATTATTGAAAGCTCTTCTCTGTGAATATTGTATTTTCCCCAAGTAATGTAATTTTATGCCAACATTATGGCATCATTAAACTGGGACTTGCATTTTCCTGTACTGCTTGAAAGGAATTGACACTAGGCTTCTTTTTGTTTTCTTCTCTGTTCACGTGATTTGACATGCCCTTGTATTAGCTGGAACAGTAAATAAAACACTGTATGTGAGTTATAGCACAACATCAGACATCTTCCAGTTCTGATTCAATTCCGACTTCTCTGCTCTCTCTTTGGTTCAGTTAGTACTACTTGAAGACCTTGAAATTTAAATATTTTCATTGGAAAGGTAGTTGTTGAGTTGCATCTGTAGAAGCAATTGCTTCTATTTTGAAACTTCTTTTACGTAACTGTTTAATGTATTCTATGCAATAGGTCGTGTATCTATATTGGAGACAAGCGATTTTGAGTTTACCCATGAAATATTTTGACTTGCCAGAAGTTATAATGTAACTTCATTTTGTGCTGTTGAAGTTTAAAACCACAGACACTGGGTAAAAAAGCATTTCGAACAGGAAAAATGTGGGGGTCTGTACGGACTATGCGCCAATGACCAAAGATGCTCTCTGCATGACTATACGCTTTACTCCTCATTTTCTTGACAACTACTTTCTTCATTTCCTCTTCTTAAAACTCATGGTCCTTCCACCAAACCTGCTTCAATGTAACACAACCCAACACCAAGCTCTCTGTCAGCTCTTAGGTGTGTAGCACGCCTCCCCAACACCACGTACTCCACTAAGTTGGGCTTTTTTTTCAGTGAGCTACAGAAAGGAGCCAAGAGCTGCGAACTGCTGCCTCAGGGAGCAGTAGATTACTGCTCATCAGCTATATAAAGGTCATGGAGAAGCAGCAGCTATCATGCATACTCAGTTTATTTCTGACTGTTGCTGCCTGGAATGCAGTCCTACACATCTTTATCATAGCAGAATTAAAAAAAATATATATTAAAAAAATCAAAAGAAGATTCTAGCAGTCATTGAGGATACATTTGAACTGACAAGAAGTCACATTTGCGGTTTAGTGTGCCTTTTTTAAACCCACTAAGGGATCTGTAGCTCCCCACTGGTACTGTCACACTCAAGGTCAAGTGACTGATTCAGATTAATTTTGCTCTTACACTAACATTGTAGTGGTAGCAACATTGTACTTGAGATCCTGCATGTCTTGGAGCTCAGAAGCACACATCCTATTTCAAATCTCCGAATTATCTAACACTACATACTTCTTCTACCAAAATATTAAGCTATATGTCACTATTTATAGTTTTTTGGAAGTTTTATATATTGCTTCTTTTTATTTCGATTACTTACATTTGACCTGATCTTTGATAGACCAAAAAATGTGCTTAATTGTGCATCCTCAGTTAATTTTTTTTTTGTAAACTGATTTATTATAATAAACAGTACTTCTGACAAGAAACATTCAGCTTTCCTAGTTTAAACAGAAATGAAGAGCTAGTTTACACTCATTTTTGAGAAAAGTTTACCTGAAAGTTTATGCATCTATTCCCAAATAATTTACAATCGGTATGAGATACATAGTGAGAGGGATTTTTCCTCTTCAGTATGTGGGCAAAAATCACTCAAGAACATGGTTTTGTTCAGGGAAAATCAGTCGGCTTAGTGAAGGTTTCTAGTCTATGAAAATGCATTTTAATATGTGGATACATAAGATCTCTTCATTAGAAAGATGAGTTTAAACCCAACCTGTAATTGCAAAATTCAACCGCTGCCTTTAATATTTGAAAGTAAAATTAAATTTTGTTCTCTGTTGTTATCTTCTCATGGATGAACACTTCACTGCTGACATAACAGATTAAATGCAGTTGAAAGCTTCCACAAAAAAGCCCCAACCATTCCATTCACAACTGGGCACCATTAAGAGTAGCTGCTGGTGAAGCCAGAAAAGATAAGACATTTGAATCTCTGAATGAAATAAGAGTGCTGTGGGTCCACATGCACCCTAATCCTGACTGCTGCAAAACTTGAAGCCCCTGAACCTCTATCCCCTCTCTGGTCCCCTTTCCATTGTCTGCGCTCTCCCCAGGGACAACACCCTGGAGTGTGGGGGAGTAACTGCTCTTCTGGGCTTGTGCAAGTTACTTCTGTAAGGGTCTGATTTTGCTTTAAGCTAAGTAAATAATAATACACTATAACACTAAATAGCAGACCGGAGCCTGCTGTAACTCCTCCTGCCAGCCACTTTCATTCGTAAATCCACTGGGGTTCAACATCTGCCAGTAAAACTATATAAGCTGTGTGGACAGGGCTGTTTAATTGATCTAGTGAATCCCATGTTCACTACCAACCTAGAAAAACCCAATAGATGTGAGGGTAAACACTCTGCAACTGTGGAATTCAGAAAGATAATACTGGATCACACTTTCACAAAAACTTGTGAAATCTAATGGGGAAATGTCAGATACCAGTAATTTGTTTTTTTGTAGCCATAGCTAGATATGACTACAAGTCTAGTGCCTTGTACCATAAACAGATTTAGAAAACTTGTACAGTGATCATTCCAAGCAAGGCTTTGTAAAATTTCTTGCACTAATACAGCCTGCCTAGCAAACTCATCCATAATGTGCATAACAAATAATAATGCCAGTGACCCATCAAGCCATATAACCGTTGCCATAGTGCGCAATGTACTTCACATACCTGCTATATTAAATGCACAGAAAGACAAATACACCTCAATGAATTTACAAACAAAGGCACACAGCTGAACTTTGAAATTGTCTCCCTGTTCTTCCGTCTCATATACAACACCCATGGTCTTTTTAACGCATTTATTTAAGAAATTACATAGACTAAAGTTGTTCCTTGTGTATCTGCGACAAATGTCGCAGAAGCATAGACTCCCTGGTGCTGGAGTTGGAGAACACAAAGTGGGTCATCCTGACCACCTCCTGGCCAGCAAAGGGGTTCCTACAGCCACCGGCCTCTGGCACCACCTGATTTCAGATGCCAACCTTGCAGCACCATCTGCACTCCCCTTCAGAGGGAGCTCCACAAGTCACTAAATCTAATTATCTTAAGGTATTTATCAAGATTCAGGCGGCAGATATAATTTCTTAATCTCATGACATTATTATTATTAACTCGTCCCTATAACATGAAATTTCCTCTCTTTTCTTGTGTTTGCACTCTTCAGGTGGCTGCACATTGTTATCAAGCCTTGTCACATCTTGGCCAAAACGTGTCTTTAGGCTCTTTGAACCTTTGTCTTTAAAAGGAATCCCATTAGCTCTGTCATCAGTCACACTGCTGTGATCTTTCAGTTTGTCAATATCATTTTGATAACAAGCTTTAGTTGATAAGACATTTGAACTTGGATGCTGCACAAAACCTTTTCGATACAGGAAAAAGCCCACAGGATGCAGCAGGATTGCTTCTTATAGTCCAAGCAGCGAACATCATTAGTTAGAGGGGAAGGCTGCTGGGATATTTATTTAACCAATGGATTAATGAGAACGAGAAAAACACTTCAGGGATTAGGAAGTCTTTGCGTAAGAAAGAGCCAATATTTCAGAGCCATTTGGAAGTTTTTTCAAAAAAAGGACCTAGTCTAAGCTTCCTTTTACAAGTCAAACTGCAGTACAGAACAGTGTATGTTACTATAATGTTGCATATTCTTGTAATTTTAACTTCATTAAAAGCATTGCTGAAATGTTCCTACTTTTTAAATTTATTTAATATTTTAATAAGGCAAATTTAACAACCTATCTACATAATGAAGCAATGTAATATCATCTGAAATCCTTCAAGCTCACTTGTATACACCAGTCATGTACAAAACACCATTTTTTTGTTAGTTATTACTTGGTTTTGTATTCTTTTCTTTCATTTGTAATTATGATTCCAGTTTTGCAACAGAAGCACCTTTTTCACTGTGACTTATTTCTTCCACAGAGGTAATAATTCTTTAAGAAAAATAATGAAGACCAAGACTCTGGATGCTGGAAAGCCAAGACCAAGCTAGGGAATTCTAAGGCACAGTAACTTTTTTCCAATTAGGTATAAGGGTTAGTTTGGAAACCAGCAGCTCTGAACATCAGCATAGAGAGGAGTTGCCTAAATTTGTGCTAATCAGAAAGCAAACAGCGGCGGACCTGCCCATCTGGCCTGAAAGGCATGTCCCAGTGCATCTGAGTGATTGGTTTCTGCAATTTATCAGCTTCTCACTCCCACAGTGAATAGCTCTGAATTGCTGTTGGTTTGTAGTTACCTGTTCACTGTATTTGGAAATATTTTGTTTCTCCAACACACAGCTTAAGCACAGCTGTATGGAAAAGACTTACCATGATAGCAGAAATATACATACTTAAGCAGTAAGTATGACAGGTATTTCTGACATGCTCTTTGAAATTTGCCTACCTTTTCCCCCTCATCCTTCTAAGAACCTCATCTCCCATTTGAGCAGTGAACAGAGCAGGTTCTCTGGGAGGCCACTGAGGATGGGACACAAGTTGACCAGGGCTTTGAGAGATGTCTGTTTTTCACCTGAACACACTCAAAGGCTTTAAGGGCACAGGAAGGGTTTACTTGAAAATAAACTGCAACAGGGAACTTTCTAAAATAGGGAGAATTCAGAAAAAAAAAATTTTTTTTTTAAATACGTATGTTCCATACCCGTCAGAATCAAGCAGGACAGATTATTTCAGCTGGACTTCTTCTTAGTCCAGCAAGTCAACAAATGCCTACTTTGCAACTGCTCATCTGGATTTCTTTGCCCTGTTGCCTCTGAGGGGCATGGGTCTGGGCACTACTCGGTGAGTTCTCACAACCTCAGCCTTTGCTGCCCTGTGCTCTGGAGCACTCTCTCCTGTGCCTTGGGGCTCCGAGGACAGGGGAAAGCTCCCTTTCCCTGCATGTGAGTCACTTGATGTAGCACAGACCAGCCAGGACCACGGAAGCAACCTGCTTTCCTCCCGGCTCTGCAGCCAGCCACCCTTAATGAAATGAAACCACCGTACTCTGCACACAAACAGAGAAAACAGGTGCCATCTGCTACACACATGGTAAATCCTCCTTGGATTGCTAGCACCACTTAAGATACTTAATGAAAAAACAATCAGAATAATAATTTTAAAATAAATTATTTCTAAATCATTATTTAAAAATCCCTATTATTTAACAAATTCCCACTTAAAGTAAACATCAAATTTTGGAATCTGTGAATACATTTAAAGGTTTTTATTCCAACCAGTTAACTTTCTGGTTTTTTATTACATCAGATATGTTTCATCTGAAGAATATTTTTTTTTTAATTATAGCAACCTCTTTTCTCTCCATGAATGGGAACTGATAATTTTTCATTCATTAGAATAATTTTGTTTATTTCAAAGAGGATACAACTTAACCTGCCAGAGAGGTAGATCTACTCTATCCATGCAGTAAAATAGAAGGCATATGCATGGCTTCAGAAACTCAGTGCAAGCCTTTCACAATTCCCTGCCCTCCCCCAAACGTGAGGAATTAATAATGCACTGAGGAGTCCACTTGGTTAATTGATACAGATATATTCGTGTTTCCTTTACAAAGGATGATGCATGAGCTGCAAAAGTCACTCAGCACAAAGCACAGCACACTTCAAGCAGTATTTCCCAGTACATTGCTGGAAAAGAAGCTTTGGACTTTAGTCTCTTGAATGCTGGATGATGATGAAATTAAGAAAAGAATCTGCAAAACAGTGACGAATACTGTCTTTATTTCCAAACTGAATGGCTTACTACTGATGCAATCCCCACCTCCACCCCACCTTCTCTATAGCAGTCATCCATGCAGCCATATTCTCAGGTCCAAGACATGCTCTCACTATCTTGTGTTTCAAGTTGTGTTTGTCTTTTCTAGCAATATTCCAGGTGAATCCATCACTAAGCCAGTGAAAAACCCATTATTTTTCGGCTTTCCAAAAGTGTATTAGTAAGCACATTTTGTTAAACATATCCCATTCCTTAAAAACCATCACTTCTGTCATCTTTGTTATAACATTTCAAACGTTACATGGAATAACATCGTTTCAAGATAAGTGTAGCAAATATACAAAACAGTTCTATGTTCAATCTTGTTACTTTTTCCTGAACTTTATTTGAAAAACAAAAGTTACTTTAAATATCCTAGTACCATGCCTTTACCTAAATGTATGTGGACATATCATGTTGACTAATGCATACTCCTAGTAAGTGCCCACACATGAGCTTCTTAAAAAAAAGAGGGGGAAAAAATCACATTTTCAATAATTATTACTGAACAATAGTATAAATATCAGATATATGATTTCTCAAAGTTGTATTTATACTGTTTCTCTTCTGTATTAAAAATGGTCTGAAAGACTAACTTTTTAGGTGAGAGAAATATTTTTTATAAACTTAAAACATATCCTTCTTCTTAAATGTAGCATCTAGCTTAAAGGTCTCTAATTTTCTTTGGTGGAATTGGCTATGTTTAATATGGTGCCTTAAGAGAAAACACTGCACATAGCATTAAGTAGGGAAAATCACTTGAACAATGCCTGTGATCTCCTCTCAGCTTTGCTAGCTTGTTCTGTTACACCTCATTGGAAATACTGCTACAATAAACATCCTTTACACACACAAAACTTTTTGAGGGGAGATGTTGTTTGATGTTTTATTTTTCACAACATTAGAGCGGTCTATGTGCACAATTAACTTAATAAAATAACTGCATTTTGCAATTTTTGAAACATATTTAATTGTTATACTGAAAATAACTGCTATAAAATAAAGAGAATAAATGATTTAAAGTGAAATTTGCCCTTCCTTGTCAAATATTAGAAGTTTGTTCTTAGGATTTACTGATTAAAAAGTTATGCATCATTTACAGTTTCTTGCTTTTTATGACTCGATGTAGACCAGTACCATGCTCATACCGTGAGCTTTTCTGTCCATTAAAAAATCCTTTCACCCCGTAAGTGGTTTCACACTGTGCCCCAAAGGTTTTTAGAAGCTAAAAAAATGATTTGCTGGAGGAAAATACGAAAAGAAAGGAAACTGGACATGCCCAAAAGGGAAATGGCACAGCTGCAACCTATGGCCTTGCCAGTTATTTCATATGAGTGCCAACTGAACTCAATAATATTCAATAACAACTGCATGTGTCATGGGAGATTGCATAGTCATTTACATGATGACATCAAAATGTAAAAGTTCTTAATGAAAGAGCAGATATATGTTACTATTCAGGATTAGTCAAACTCTTAGCTGTCCTGAAGTTTTTCGTGGAGACATGTATCAGTTTTTATTAAAAAATAAACCTTAATATATTTGATCTAAAGTATTTATTTTTTTAAAGTTTGATCTAGAGTGAATAGATCCCAAATATACACATTTTAATATTAATACAGAGACTGAATTTTTGCATGTTTAATTTGGAGCTACCACCTAAGCTGCTAAATAAATAGAAGTGACAGGTTTTTTGATCTGAAGAAGTAATATCCATGTGCATAAGAGAGGCTACAGGCAAAAGTACCTTTGTAAAAGTATATATAGCGTATGTTATTTCTTATTTGTTTAGCAAATTCCTAGAGCTTATGATCCTACAGTTAAGGGCACTGATATTGATACAAAAATGCAGGCAAACTTTACGTGCACGCCCAAACCAATTCACCCACTGCATGAAATGCAACATGTTCACTGCAGAATATTTTTAAAATGAGCCCTGAAAAAGGCATTTCAAAGTAAAGCTCAACTAGGCCTTCTTTTGGCTTATTCAAACATGGGATATTACACCAGTGTACCACAAGCTTGGGACATATCCTCAGGCTATATAAAACAGTAAGCCAGAAAACAGTGACCAGGAAAATTCAGTAGTGCTCTTCTGAAAAACAAAAGGTAGAAGTTCCACAAGAGATAAAGTCTCATTTACAAGTAATTCAGATATTACATATTCTAAAAAATGTTCCCTGAACAATTCATTTTTCTGTAAGAAGGATTTCACTTGCCATGCACTTGGTTTCTCGGTCCTCAGGCATGAGGATGAAAATCTGCCAGTTTGGAAAAAGATTAATGCACGTATCCAAACCTTTGGCAGCCATCTCATCTAACACCCTGACCTCTGAAGGAAGGTGGTTAAAAACCCCAACATATTAGTAATAGGTAGGTGACTTAATGGGACTCTCCTCTGTGTTTTTCACTCCTTGGGGTCTTTGGGTTTAGGGATCTGCAGAAATAATTAAGAAAAATATGTCTATTGCCCTTAGAACAAATGAGCTACCAAGAAACCAACATTTAAAAATCCACACGCTGAAACAATATTGGAAAACTTAGCTCTAGTTAAAATGACTTCCTTGAGAAAAAAGGCTTAAGTACGTTTTAGAGTTGTTTACAATCAACATGAGCTACTATATTATGGTTTAATTTACAGTTTGTTCAGAAAGTAGTTGACAAGGTTTGAGTTGAGCTAGATTATGTTTCCGCTGCAAGCACTGGCCTAAAATAAACATATGCAATAGCTTGAAAGAATCCAGATTTAACAGGTTATATATAGAAAGACTCAGTATTTACAGATAAGAGAAATATCTGACAGCAGTTAAAGTAATTTTACTAGGAAGATTACATTCATGTGTGGAAATGTTAACTTCTCATTTATCAAACAGCAGGAAAGACGTGGTACTTTATTTGATTTCTGCTCATGTTTCCAATCCATGTGATGGTTTAATTTCTTTGACTCATAACTGTAAATTCTTATTTATGGTACAGCATGAACCAGTGTTAATATTCAGAAAGATTCTTTTAATTTTGTGCATATTCTACACTATCTGGAAACCCAATCTAAATCATAGCAGAAATTGAGCATTACTTTGGTTTATATGTCATGCCATTAAAATATCAGTGATAAAATTAACGTGTTGCAATGCTCCATAGAAATGTTTCCTAAGAACTATGGCTAGTAGTGGTCTCTATCCACTGATAATTTATAAAAGGAAAAAGTTCCCTGTGTCTTCCAGAGAGAGCCCACCCCACAAGGGCCAGAAGCAAGCTGCCACAGCGACTTGGTAAGTATCTATGGTCTCTCAAATTCATCCCAGTAGGATTGCAAGGAACGATCATAGCACAGAAAGGCTATAGAAAAATAATAGATGCAAACTCTAAAATTCTGAAAGCCATACATATAAACTACAGTTTAGTTGACCTTGCTTTAAGACATTACAGTTGCTTACACACCCAAGACTCACATCAATGAAACAATGCCTTTGAAGCATGGAATAACATCTATAGAAAGTTCACTCCTAGACATATATGCACACCAACGTTGTTTTAAGCTGCAGAAGCTTCATTTAAAAAAATAAATGGGTTTGGGGTTTTTTGGGGGGGCTGTTTTAGGTATTTGCTAATCAGTTTTAGGGATTTTTTTTAACCCTTCAACCAGACTGGACTATTGAGGTTAACTGGGGAATGCAGAAAGGAGGTCAGAATGATGGTGGTCCTCCAGCCAGGTGTTCCCCCTAAACTTGGAAGTCCTACTGGACTTAGCAACCAGTCAGCAAAGAGTAGCTGCATCAAGAGCAGCTCTTGCAGTAAAGATCAGGGCAGCTCAAGATATATAGAAACTTATCTTAATGACAGTGAGTCATGGTTAATCTTGGCTGTGGTAACCTGGATTGCTTGGTCTCTTCAAGTGTATGCAATGAATGATTATCATCCTCAGAAGAAAGTTTGACTTTGTTGGCACTCTGAGGATTTGTAAATGGGGAGAGAGTGAAGAATGGGTCACTTCTGGAGAGGACTATTTGGAAAATGAAATGAGGAGTGCGTAGATGGAAGCTAATTTAATCTCTGAAGAGGAGATGAGAATAAAAGAGGAGGCAGCAGGCAAAGGTTAGGGTGGCAGGATGGAAGGGAAAGTCAGACAAGGAAACAACAGAAGAGCCTGAAATCAAAGCAGAAAAGGGAATTTCAAAATGACAGAAATGTGGGACACCGAATGTGAAAAACCAGGGACACCCACTTGTTATAATGGACTAGGGGTTTTCTTCAGTGCATGAAAGCTGAAAATACAACTCATATACATTTTCCAGGATTTAACTCTATCTCTTGGGAAAATATGCCTGATCAGTGGATTTGAAGGACAGAAACAGGTTTACCATTGCTTCTAAGGTTTTCTGCAACTCTCCAAATGAATTATTTGCTCCTTCATAAAAAACATCGGAGACCTCCTCTTGTTCTGAAGGCCTTTTAAGCCAGATTTTTAAATTTTCAGTTTGCTTACAGTCTATTGTAACATAAGTTGATATCTTAGCAGTCAACAGTGCCTAAGTTTGAAAGGCTGCTTTGTATTACCTTCAAATAAAAAAGTTTTACTAAACTTATGTATTACAGTTTATGCTCTGAATAGGTCCTTTCTTCCACAATTCAGTGATAGAAAGCAATTCTTAAGTAAAATACCTGAGGAATTAATAATAACATAGCTCTGTTTCCTCTACGATTGTCATATTTAATTGCAGTTACAAAGTAATGTTAAAGTAGAATCTGTGATTTGAAAGCATTAACACATTTGTATGTTTGTCCTTAAAATTCGTCATAAGGTCATTTTAGAGTTTACATAAGCTCAAGAGAGTTTTGGCAGCCTCATTAGGAACAGAATAGGTTACCTAAGCTTTATGTTTACCTATAACCCTTGAATGTTCTTTAGTTTGATGGTGGGATTCTGGAATATGTTTGAAAAACGGTACTAATATAGCACTTTACAGCACTTAAAGCACTATGCAAATAGAACAGTTTTATTCAAATTGTGAATGCAATACCACAAATACCTATACACATTAAAAATACAAAGTGTAACTAAGATGACTAGGAAAATTAGTGCTGCTTAGGTACATTTCCATTTGTGTGTGCTACAGAAACCAATACTTACGACTCATTTGTCTGAAGTGTCTCAGAAATTACGGGGAATTACTAACTGTTTTGGATAGATGTGTTTATGCTCCTTACTATAGTACCCAAATACCTTATGACAGCAATTAGAACAACACTTGTAAACAACCATTTTGAATAGTTGTAAATTTTTTTTACCCTCTCCACATAGAAGAAAATATTTTGTTTTCATTGTTTACATTTCTGTCGGACATAGGCAGCTTACATGCTTAGATGTTTTCAGTTTATCTGCCACACTAAAGAATACAGACTGTGCCCACATTATTTCATTCTTATCATGGACAATGTCTGACACAACAGAAATGTGGGATGGTGTTTACTCTGGAGCTTCAGAAGACATTTAATGTGGACCCAGCACATTGAGTATGCTGCCCTGATTTGATATTCAGTGTGAAGTCTATGTGGGAGAATCTGCGTATGAAGTTCTTATGGTACTTAAATAATATGCTACAATATTCTGTACTCATTTGGAGCGTACAATTTTCCTAAGCTTTAATGATAAGTTTTCTATGCAGCTGGACACTGCTATAGTTCAGCTGATCTCTGTAATGAGTGTGCACATGGATATAAGTTACTATCTTTCAGGGCAGGGCAGTCTCTTAACTAACTCATGGCTGGTGGTTTTTTTTTTTTGAAAAATAAAGAGATGTGTCATTACAGCAGCTGGATTATTAAGTTTCAGTAGCATCACAAAACATTACAAATAGATCTACAACCAAAGTATATCCAGAAGCTAGCCTGTTTCAAGTGTATCTTCTGTGGAGGTCTGTAGGACACTGCCTACATTTGTACTTTATTGTGAATATTAAAATTACTTAAAAACTTGCCTTGACTGAGAGCTTTGAGAGTCAGACCCAAGGTATGAGCTTTGCAGTGTTTGGATCCAACCTGGCTGTCACAATCCACGTTCTACAGAGCTCCAGCCTTTGCTTGCAGCGTGCTGACTTCTACCAGCCATTCCCTTTATACCGCTTTCAGTCTGCCTTTTTATTCTACAAAGATTACTCCTCATCAAAGCAGTACTCCTTTCCTTTACAAGGGCAGGGATTTATTTATAGTAATATACAATGGCATTAAACCTCAAAATTTCCACTGAAACAGAAGTAACATGTCTTTAGGGAAATAAAGAAGATGGAGAAAAAATCTACGGTGACTGTCTCAGTACATACAAATAATTAAAACGTTCCAGTTATGGTACACAATGAGTGTTTAAAATCTAACACAAACTTTATAAGATCACAGTTATTCAGTGTCTGAATTATCTCATGTAAATTGTCAGCATGCTATTATTGAGAGATTAATTACACATTATTAGCTTGACTATGATTTTTAATTGTATAAATTCTTAATATAATTAAATTTACACTCATATCAATTTAATCAATACTGATTTACTGGAAAAATTGTGGTTTCAGAATTCTGGCTAAAATAATTGTCGATATAATTCAATCTATACCCAACTTTTTTCTGGGTCATCCAGTTCAGGTACGTGAAGGCCTAAACAGAGGAACTAGAACAACTGGGAAAATAGCCTGTTTTTCTAGTTAATTGCCACTGGGTAAACTGACATCTGGCATCTTGAAATACTACCTTTCAGATAAGATTGAAAACAAAATGAAAAATGAACAATAAAGATTGTGCAGTACTTCTAAAGATAAAGGCAAGAAATATCAAGTGAAAGGATAATCCTACCCCCCCTGCTAAGCCCCAGGGAACACTCACACGCATGTCTTAAAGGATATCAAAGCATGCAAACTACTGCCACGTAGATACTGTCAATTTAACATATACATTGCCTTACAAAATGATACAGAAAACACTGCAGTAAAAATGTAAACAAAAGCTATTTTGTAATGTTACAAGGGCTCAGTCATTTTCTAGCAATTACCATACAACAGCGTGAGACTTGGTTTTATTCCATTACATTGGTGATAAAGTACACTAAAGTCAAAATGCTTGCAGTCTTCATCTACACTTTTACTCATAGATTAACTCCCATGCAATTGTGCTGAGTAAAGTTGAGTAAAAACGGCAAAAAATATTTGCAATGTTAGATATGCCGAATAGAATTTCAAAAAGTATTCTGTATGAGGCTTCTTATGTAATAATGGGCCATTAATGCTGTCCAGGAAGAAAAATGCATTGAAATTCCGTATGGATACAGTAACCTTTAAAATGTTCAGATACTTATCTAAACCTTGACAGACTCTTTAATACCTGCTGACATCTAGGCTTGAGCCCATGAAATCCTAATGGTAAAAGATTTGCAACATTCGAGGTCAAAGTTAAAACTCTTTATGTTACTTGGTGACTCTGAAACATGGAACAGTAGAACTTTCAAAATATTTCCTGTTTATACAAGAGAAATAAATTGCTGCTGCTGAAAACCAGCCAATCTTCTTTTGTTTTGTTTTATTCTTATGGTCCTACTCCCCCAACTAAAAATATTTAGCAGCATTTTATAAATAAATCCTCTGAGGTTCAATCTGGTTTACCAAAATAGTGTGATATTATTTTAAAATGGTTATTTTACATACGTATTAGCTTAGCACATACAGATTCAGATGTTTTTTTTAAAGTACTACTTAAACACCCTTGACTCCAGCAAGGACACTGTCAATACCAACCCTGGAAATACTTGTGTTTAAAGACATATTGATCAATTCATAAACTAATATATTTAGAAAAATAGTTTGTCTAAACAAAATCTTGATTCAAGGAGGACCATGAGCTACTCAGAAGAAACTGAGAAGGAGATACACCCTTCCCATCGCATCTTTCCACCCAGTCCTGGAAGAGAAGGCAGCTGCCCTTCAACAGGGAAGGCTGCTGATGAAAGGAATGCCTACCTGCATGCTGGCCATGGTGGGAAGAGCTTCTAAGTGGTGCTGGGTTTTCTTCAGATCAGCCAGAAGACCCTTTATATCAGCTTAACAGATATCCCTCTCCACATATAAATCTGGCAAATCCTTCCAGGATGCACACTTCCTAACATATTTAGGTTATATGAAATGAAATTGATTAGTATTTTTTCACTGAAATAGTGACTGTAATATTTTTATCTGTAATGAGATTCCATACCATATGACCAATTACTTTTCTAGCAATAGATAACAACCCTTCTTGGGACAGATCCTGAAATTTTCTTTCCAAAGAATTCTTTAGCAAATATATTTTTCTGTTAATTGTCTTCTATGACATATTTCAACATTCTGGACTTCATGAAATCATTACTGTTATGTTAATGAAAGAAGGAATGACTGCTGGAGTATACACTGTACTTTAGATGAATGGTCTAATTTAGAAATTTTAATGAGCACATTGGGCAGTGTGCTTGCATATTCCAATATGGAAATTTTTGTGCTCACTCTCTAAAGCCTATCAAAGCACAATGTACAATACACACCAGTAACACACTCTTGTTTACTATTCCTTTGGACATTATAAAGACCACATATTCAAATGATGTAAAATCATTATATAACTATTTACTTCAAAAGGACCATGCTGAAAGATATTCAGTAATGATCTGTCTTGATTTTGCAAAACCACTTTTAACAAGTAACAGCGATACAATTTCCCTTCCAAAAGAATTTTTATGTAAATATGTCATAATCCACTGATTTTCATATCTCCATATCCTATCCATAGATTGAAAATGTAATTGCAATCTGACAAACTATTTCTTAGAGAAAGCCACGTATTTTGACAATATTTGAATTTATTTTTTTAAATTGTGTCAGAAAAACTACTGAAAGTTGTTAATAATACTTTGCTAAATATTGCTGTTGATAGTTTTCTCTTGGTTATCAGAGTTATATCACTATAATAGCACTATTGCAACTGAAAGCAGAATGTGGAGGGCCATGTGGTTTAAAACAGGAAAACTTAATGCGAAATTATTCTCTAACAGTTTATATGGTATAATTATGTTCTATAGCAATCGTTAAATTATTGTTTTGCATATGCCAGAAAGAGCCAACACTTATAAAAATAATCTATTATTGCTATTATTAATTTATTTTCTATCTTGCATAGTTGTATGAGAACTTCTTGCAGCAGAAACAGAAAGATACCTCTTACCTGGTGCATAGGTTAGTAACTTTCAGTGTTGCCAAGACAGCAAAACAGATATATATACTCACGCTCATTTGGATGAAGACAATTTTCTATTTGCTCTGTACCTCAAAATAATAAAATCTCATTTGAAAAAATTATATATTGTGACCATCCCTGAACCATTAAAATAAACTGTACTGAGAGTTATTGTCGTACGAACTGAAAATTATTTTCTAGCTGTACTACAGTCCATTTAGGAAATCTTTTTTCACACAGCAGCTACCTGAAGTACTCATTCACTCACATCTACAGCGTTCTACCTGCTTCCTAAATCTGGTCCCTCTTCTTCATTAGTTACACTAATGGCAGACTGATAGTCAGGTTACAGTACATCTCGTGTTTCTCTTTTATCTAGTTGCTCCATCTCAAGTTGTCATTTTTCAATTCATGGTCTTCTCAGTCCATGAACTTTATCACTTTATTATGATTACCGTTACTTGCGTAACAGTCACTAGTGTGACATTTTATTGAGGTGTAAGTACGGTTTTCATTTTAAATACTGACAATCCCAGTGGACAGAATATAAAACAAAACAAGAGAATAGTGAATCTCAAGAATCTATTTTCTCTAATCTCAGTATTCTTTTGCAGGATTTTTTTTTTTTTTTTTTTTTGTCTATAAATGAAGTGTAGTTGGAAGGGGAGGAACAAATTGCTGACATTACTTCATGCCTGCAACTGCATGCTGTGCAAGCATATGAAAAATACCAAGTTGTCTTTGGGCCACCAGATGTATTTGAAAAGACCTGCTCACGGCTCAGGCAAGTTCCCATTCCAGCTGTGCACTAAGAGAAATCAGGGGGGTGGCAGTTTGGAATGTCTGCTTGAGTCACCTCCACAAAAATGACCTTTGTAAATTTACCTACAGTACCCATTTCCCAAAAGAAAGACTCTCCTTGTGCTCTCGAGAAGAATTATTTCTTGCCATTACCATAAGCCTTATTTACTGCCTTCATATATACGATGGTCACGGATGAATACACACTCCTGCCAAACGGCAAAAGGCAGCTTAACAGGGATTTCAGAACCTGGTTCTGGGAAACCTCTTTTGAAGGGTGGACATAATTAATGATTCACTTATAAATATATACATGTGTATGTGCATACGCATAAACACACAAGCACATATCAACTATTTCTATTTAAGGAACAGAAATTGTTTAGATTGTATTTTACGTGAAATATGTTCCCAAAAGCTGCTCCAAGTGCAGCTACAGCTATTTTAAAAGGCCACAGTACAGCATCAGCTGATTTATATACTCTGTACATTGTTTATGTATCTTTAGGAAACACAAAGCCATTTTTATGTGTGTGTTTACATACAGAGTATATATGTGTATATAAATATATATAAACATGTATTATGTTTTATATATAAAAATATATATAAAACATAAATATACACAACACTGTGATGCTGGTAAACATTTATCAGTTATGTCTATAATAAATATATAGTATCTGCACGTGTCTGCCAAGGTTCTTACCAGGTATAAATTAAATATTGAGCTTTGCCACAGTTTGTACAGTCTTCTGCAAACAGCTACAGCAACCAGCCAGTTTTAAAGGGCCTTTCCATTAGATATTATTGAACCAACTTATCTTTGTGTTGTTATTAATAATTGCAAATGAGAATCCCTGTGTGCAAATGCTATACCTCTGGCAAATTGGTGTGGGAATGACAGATAGAAAGAATGAGTCTGGAGCTGGAAAAAGCAAGAGCAAGCATGAGCAGCAGGATGACTGATGGCAGGTGGAATGGACATGCAGCTTTAACATGGAAACGAAGCACTAGGATCTGCAGGGGAGAGAAGACCCTGCAAGGAGGTCACGGTCCCAGGACAATTATCTTAGCTCCTCCAGGTAGCAGCTTTCTTATCTCATGCATAAACTTTTACTCTAGCCAGTCCCAAAAATAGATCTATCTTCTTACTAGTCCACCATGTGCGCCAGCCACTCCTTGGTCTGCAGCCACTCCCATGAAATATTTTAAGGGTAAGTCCATCCTTTCAGTCCCTGTTGTTTGACACTGTTCTTGGTAACATTTACTTGAGAGCGGACATGAAAACTAAAAGGCTGCAACTTCCAACACAGCCCGGAGTTTGCCCTAATGCAATTCCTCACACAGTCCCTCTGTGCAATGCAGCTGGTATAAAGAGAATTCCACTGACACAAAGGGATTTGCAGCTTCTCCCTCAGCTTCCACAGCATCTTTGCCTCTAATTAAAAATATCTGTTAGTGATCTCAAGGAAGGCTCCATAAGTCATCAGTCAAATTTGATCCTCTGGAATAAGCAAGCAAATTATGCCACTGAGACTTGGATTCATGAGAAAACCTGCTCTTTGGCTGAGCGACATCTCCCTGTCAACCCATTCCTGCTTGGGCTGCTCAGCTCCCCTCGCCCTCGCAGATCACCCAGGCACTTGTGAAACCTCCTCTTTACTGCCCACGTTTGGCATGCACCGCACACATCCTGCAATTATTCCTGTATATGTTACTTTTCTATAGGGGGCATTACTGTCCCTCTCAGCATTTCTTTATTCAAGCGTAAGTTCAGCACTGTGACGAAGAGACCTCATGTGAGCCATACGCAAGTTACCTGCTCAGCTGTTGCCTTTCTTAATTTGATACGAGAGCTTTGGAAATTGTTTCACGTGAAATCATGCAGTTTACTACCCAATGTGGAGCCAGTGACTTGGAGAATGCAGGAACGTGTTTTGAAGAGAGAACAAAACAGGTCATTCAGCTTTCACAGGCATTACAACATCAGGAATATGAATTAGGAGGCTAAGAGCAATGCTTGGGGCCTCAGCAAAATAGCATGAATATTCATGATTGTCATCCCCAAGATTAAGAAATCTGTCTGGGAACTTCTACAAGAGAAAGTTCACCCACTGTTTTGTTTCAGATACATTTGATGGGCGTAGTAGCTGGGACTCATCCTTTTGCGGCCAGGTAAAAGATGAGCCAAGCTTTCTGTTTAAACTCTGAAAACACCAGCTGAATGGCCAGTACCATCGAACATGTGAAATTCTTGGTTATCCAGAGGCGGCTGAAAAGTGGATGCTCAGAAAAGATTTTGGGAAATGGGAAAAAGGCTAAGACAAACTATCCATTATGCTTCCATTGAAAGCACACAGCAATGGTGCTTGAGAAGAGGAAATGTGTGGGAAGAAAAAAAAAAGAAAAAAAAAAAGAGAAAGAATAGCTGTATTTTTTCAGGATTCCTCTAGAAAGCAAGTCGATATTTGTACACGGCAGAAAATGAAACAATATTTCCTAGAGTGGGCAAAATGCCACTCTAACAGATGGCAGAAGTGCAGGCATGCAAGAGAACAAGTTTATGAATTGATGCATGGGCATGTTTTCTGTCCAGGAATGTTGAAACAGCAGCTTTTGGAGAATTATTTCAACTCCTGCGTTTACAGAACCATGTCATTACCAACCCAGCTTCAAGTTTGCTTAAAGTGGGTATGGATTTTACTTCTTGAAAGACATTTTCATTTTTAGTTATTTTGATAGCCACTTAAAGATTTTGCATACTAATAAGTATTTGAATGAAAGAGAAGTTGTACTTTGTCATTTTATTATTATATTTTTTATTTATGATTTTAAAGTATTTATGCTTCAACTCCATTCATTAGGTCTCTACCTGTATACAGGGCTGTTTTACATGTGAATCAATTTGTGCTGATTTCTATGGCATTTCAAAGCTGAGTATTATTTAAAAAACATCATATTTTGTCTGTTTGTGCTGGGTTATAAAATGTTGTTGTATACTCCTGAAACACATGAAGTGGCAAACCAAGACATGACTTTACTGTCTCCCACCCAGCACACCTGCATTAGGATAGCTACTTCATCAGTTCACTTTTTACCACAGTATAAAGAAAATTATAATTTGTTTTAATATTTAAGGTAAGAATGTCCTTTGGCAATCTTCTTCAGCCCACTGCTTTGCTGTTCTGCAGCTAGACAAAAAATTGCTCTGATATAATTGTATTTCTGCTCAGAGAGGGAGAAAACACCTAAGTTTCCCTGAAATGAACTGACAACACGATCTTTGACCATATCAAAACTGGTTTAATTACTCATTATCTTTGGTCAGAAAAGGAGAAGTTGCTAAAAGGAATAGCACTTGCTGCAACATAAGATCTGAGTGCTGAAGAATCGGAAGCATATTCAGAGAAGAAAGAATTATAAGGATACCTGTGCACGTTTCCTTGAAGAACCCTTACAGCATCTCAGCTGCGGGGTGTGTTTGAGTTCAGCTGACCAGGCACCCTTTCTTATGAACTTTGCTTAACATACTGAAGATCCACTGCACATGAAGATCAACATTCTTGTTTTAACTTAATATTCTACATTCCTAAACTACACAAATTATAAAAGCTGAAGAAGTGCCTTAGCCTTAGGATGAACAGTATGCCTGTGAAGGCAACGTGATCCTACAACTCCACAGGCAGAAATATGAACGTTGGAGCTTCAGTGTAGAGAAAATGGAGTTCGTTTGTCTCAAAAATTGGAGGTGACCAATAAGTCCTGACTGATTAATATTTTAGGGAGAACACAAGAGAAAGAATATTGTAGAAAGGAACACTGCTTTCTTCTGATTGAAAAATGAAATAAAATAACATGTTCCCTCTGAGGATTATGTAGTAAAATGCCACCCACATGCCAGTTCCAAACTCAATTCTAAATTTACCTGCTTGAAGAAAAAAAAAATTATATTTATGGAAGAAACAAACACAAAATGTCAGTATAATCCCTGGTGTGTATGGTTTCAGTGAAAGAGGAAAATAAGTCAGATGCTCAGCTTCTAGCTAGATGTAGCACAAAAATCTTTAAGTAACATTCCAGCAACTCACCACAATGACTAATGAATGCAAAAGTAACTGTATGCCTAAAAGGACCACTAAGCAAAGTACAGCAAAGAGGAACTTCTCACTTGACTTCTAAAGGGCTGGAAAAAAATATTCTATTTTTAACAAGCGCTGGTTGCTCCCAATACAATCAATAAATCATCTGAAAAGACAAAAAAATGTGGACGTGAGCTATTGATAAGCAAATTACATTTTAGATAGTTAACTGACACCATGGAAATTGTTGTTTAAACCCTTTTCAGAGCTCTTGGTACATCAGAGAAAAACATGAGGGGTTAAACCATGTCACCTGTTAGCCATTCACCTGAATACCTAAATCTGCCTTTCTTCCCCCGGGGAAAGCAAGGAGCCATCATACACCTGGGAAGGTAAAGGGAGAGGTCTAGAAAGCAGGTATTGACTTACTGCATCCTGCAAGTCTTTTGGAAGTACTGCAGGTTTAACAGTTATGCCAGGAGGTAGCACGGTTGAATATTTCTTCATGCATATTGAAGGTGATACAGAAAGGCAAGAATAATGATAAAACTAAGTAGAGTGAAGATACTTGAAAACCAGATTGAATTAGTAATTGGGATACAGGAAAATCGTCTGGAATACATAGGTAGAGCTTTCAATTAGCAATGGCCCTTTGGGTTAAACAGAAAGTTACTTTGCAAGGATCACTTTCTGTCCCCAAAGGCCCTTTTAGGTCTTCTAGTCTAGCTGCCTCCAGCTGGTGGGCTTTCATGTAACCAAAGTTGGCGCTTCATCTGCAAACTGGTAATGATGATGGGGAGCAACCTGTGTCAATTTATGATGGTAATATTTGGGCCTGGAGAATTTAAGCTCCTGATACATCTTCAATATCTTCTCCTAGCAATTTCATATTTTTTTTCTCTTTGAGCTTATTGAAGGGTTAACCACTGATATCCTTTAACCTCCTCTCTAGCAATACTGCCGGCATGGCTGGTAAGATTTGATCTCAAGATACCTCAACATTTCCTCTGCAAAAGTAATCTTCCTGCTCGCTTTGCAACAGGTCTTTCAACACTGTGCCATAGCCACATTAATAATGAATGAATCCATTATGATCAATGGCTCAACGATGAATATCAAATGACTTCTCCATTATTAAGATCATTACAGGACACTAGAGGTAACTGCTCGGTGCCATTTACAGGGGTTTAGCTGTATGATCGCTTTCTCTCTTAATAGGATTTCTATGACTAAAACACCCCAAATCACACTGAATATTTAACCTGAGGTTCAGTGATTTTACAGTTTATACTATAAAACATCTCATGAATCAATAGGGCAATAAAGTGTATCAGTCTCTTTGAGTGATTTAATATGATCTTGCTTTGTACACAGTGCCTATCAGCACCATCAGAGCATGCTCTGAAGATCTGCGAAGCAGGTATTAATTGTCCTAAATTCACAAACAGAACTAGCAACTGAACAGAACCACTCCACTGTCGTCTTTAAAAAGCTGATCCTTCTAACTCTGCTTTTATTTATTTGCGCCCACTTTTGCAATAAATAATATAACTGATTAAGCAATGTGCATAGAGCATTAATCACATTGCTTAACTACAGATTTCCTAAAGGTCACCCCACTTTGAAACCTGGAGCTTTCCCACGTGCTGCCCGCATGCCCTTGATTCATGCTGCTTTTCCCTGCTCTCCCCGTGCACCCTTGGACCCCCGTTCTGCACTTCCCCCTCTCTCCCGGCTCTCGCGCGAGTGGCAAGCCCGTCAAAGCGACTTGAGAAATGACCGCGTAACCTTTGCTGACGTTCAGCAGTTCCCAGTCTTTCAGTTTTCACTCTGCACTGCTCTCCAAGAAGTCTGCTTTAGGTTTACAGTTTCCCAGGCAGAATTTGCAGTGACAGAGAGAAATGATTGCTCTAGATTACATTGCCAACAGAGCTTTGACAAATGTTACAGAGCTAACAGATCTTGCCCAAGATAAATAGGTATCAGTGGATACTGTGGCTAGTTCTCACTCATGCAATCTCAATTTTAAATCTGCGCTGGAGAATCAGCTTTAGTAACAGCACAGCAATAGAATATCTTGAAGGAAGAGGGATTTGATGGTGAAGCATGGTAGAAGGATTGATGATAGCAAAGTTGAGAACAACCCTGCGTCTGGATTTTAGTCCTAGGTGCTATGGGTTAAATGCTCTTCCTGAACAGATTCTCCTGTGCGTAATGGGGCAGGCTACTGTAGCCCAGACCCCTGGGTCTCCATCTATCCATGCATCCGAAATTTGCTTGTGAAATAGGTACATCGAAAAAGGGAAATAGTTTTGTTTCACCATTAATAGATTTGAGGGACTGATAAACACAAAAATCCCACATCTCAAAGTCATATTGGTTTATATCTCATTACGCACTAAAATTATTTTGCAATTCAGAATGTCCACTAAGAGAGATCGCAACAGGCTGAGTCAGGGAAGGTACTAGTTCTCCCTCTCAGACCCTGGCTCGCAGGAAACTACCATTAAAATACATGGATGCACCTTTGTTTCTCCAGGAAGCAAGTCACTCATGCTCATTGAAAATCTGACTTTTTTCCCCCAGCCTTGGTAATCATTCTTGTAAAGTGGAAAACATAAAATGGAAAGTTATTACGGTTCCTTGCAAACATGCAGAAAGCATATGGCAAACCCAGTAATGCAGCCTGGAATGATCCTGTGCTCAGGCGCACAGTGATGGTTAGTTACATGCAACAGAGCTCTTTTGATGCAAATTAATTAATTTACTAAAGTAGAGATGATGCCATTAGTAATAATTTCTCTGTTGACCTTTCATACTGAATAAGGATCACGCGGGATTCGTTCCCTACCTGTCTTCCTATTCTTTCCTAAGAAAGACACTTTTTTCTCAAACCCATATCATCTATCTCTACACTTGTATGCTGAAAAACATCAGCATGATTCCTAGAATTCAAGTAGATTTTTCTCGAGTTGCTCTAAAAAAATTTATGATTCTCAGAGGGGAAAGAACCAACCAACCAACCAACAAAACTCTAGGCAAGTATAGTGATGAGTGTCTGGTAACATCATAGCTCCTGGTTGACAAAATATCTCACTGGTGCAAAGCGAATACCTTAATGAGGTCAAGAGCAGCGTTTTTAAGGGAGAAGAGGAAAAATGGAGAATTATCGGAATTTTGTTTATGTTGAGAAGTACTCAAGTAGAGAGCACCTTTGCTTCAGTTCCTTCATTGCTTTCACCTCTTATAATGTATGGCATGTGAGTGCACCCCTCTCTCTGTCTGTGGGTAGCTTGACAGGCTTTATCTGAAGTTTCTACTGGTGCAAAGATGTCACCATGGAGAATTAAGGATATGGAGTGATGGCTTACTACACCTACAATCTCAGCTAAACAATTATCCAGCAACATAGAAAAGAAGAATTAAGGCCCCGACTTCATACAAGGTATAAATAGAGAATCATTTAGAAAAATTAGTCACCTCTACTACCATACGGGGAGGCCCTAATCTTGAGTTGCTTAACGTGACCCTATACACAGTACACGGGGAGGCCCTAATCTTGAGTTGCTTAACGTGACCCTATACACAGTACAGGTTGAACCTTACAATCACTCTACATTTTAACTCCCCAGCCAGTTTAAAGGGTACTGCACACAGGAGGTGATCATGGCATCTGTTTTTAAAAAATAGACCTTACGGAACTGGCCATGAGTAATATAAAGATGATTTAGGCAACCTCACAGGTGTTTCCCATCTCATTTCTACAGGCCAAATCCTAAGAAATACTGAATGCTTTGGAGCACTTAGATATTATGGGTGTTTGGCATTATTAGTGCCCTTACCTCCGTTCATCTACAAAAAGTGAAAATAAATCATGTCTAAAAGGACAATGCAGAGGACTACACTGCTACTACTTCATGGTGAGATACTCCAAAATTATGCAGTTATTACTGAGGTTAGTACCTGGACTAACATCAATTTGTCTTCCAGCACAACTGATCATATTTAGAACATCTGTGAAGAAACATTAATCCTAATTGAACCTAGGTGTTAGAAACAACCAACCAAACAACCCTCCGAAACACAAAGTAACCTTTTGGACATATTTTTACGGATGTAAAAATTCTGCATTTTTGAAATTCTGTTCAACTAAAACACTCCAAGGTTTAACATAAATATTTATAAATTAAATGCTCCAAAAATTTCTTAAGCTTTTCAAAAGACATTAGAACTTCCTATTTCAGCATTGTGAATGCCTTCCAGAAACTATGACATTAGCTCTGGAACAAGTGTTTTATTTCATAGCATTGAAGAAGTGAAATATGGGAAAACTGTGAATATACAATGATTAATTTAAAATGTGTGCTGTTGCCCTAATACACAGGATATTTATGCTGTATGTATATGGCAATTTAATTCCAGACATCATTTTTGCCACCAAAAGTAAAAGATATTTTTAGGAAAAAATGTTCTAGCATATTAAAAAAACATATTTTGTTTTCTAAATCAAGATTTCATGGATCAACTATTGCATGCTGTTTATATGCAAGTTTCCTACATTTTGCATTGCTGAATAATTGAGAACATTAGCTCCCAAACCATGAAAAATTCATTTTAACATGATGTATTATTAATCAATTTAATTTACAGTGATCTGAAAAGTCCCACTTTCAGTTATGGTGCTTGAAGATAGGTTTAGACAGTGGTTTGGTCTGTATTATACCACTTTATGCAACTCTTTCTCATCTGATACACTTCTCAAAGTGGGTCATACTGCTTACACATGGTAATGGATAAAATAGATAAAAGAGAATCAGTTGGCATAATGTATTTGGCCTTCCAAATCCTTTTGACAAAGGAAATAATTTTGACATAGAAAATAATTGAAAATTTAAGCAGTTGTAGAACAAAGCAAATTACTTGAAATTATCAAAAGCTGCTTAGGAGACAGAAAGGAAACTGCATTTTAAAAAAAATATTATTTTTTATTATATAAAGATATTTTACTTTTACTATTTAAAGCAAATACTTTTTTCTTTTACTATTTAAAGATATTTTTATTTTTACTATATAAAAATGTATTTTTATTATATAAACATAAAAATATTAGTACATTTCACAAAATTTCAGCTAATCTTTTAGTTATTGTTTACTAATATTTCACAATAAAATAATCACAAAAAAATCAGTTGGAAAATAGCAACTACTAACCTAATTTAGGATTTCTTTACCAAGGAGTAAAAGAATGTCTTCATTCACTATGGCTTCATGGCCATTTCTGTCCATTTTAATGCAAATTTAAAAGGGAGATTTGAGTGATGTGGAAACTCTCACGACTGAGACTTCTTCCTCAGTATTTTGTGAAAAGTCTGGTTACTGAAGTCTCTGCTTACTATGTCAGACATGGTAATGATGTCATCTGGCCACAAATATAAATTGTTAAAATATAAGCTCATAATCAAAAAATGCTGATGAACGGTGGAAATATTTATAGAGACTACAAAACTGTGCAGCTTTATCAAGATGAAAGATTATTGCAAACATCAGGTAAACCTCAGATGTAAAAAAAGTCATATAGGGAAAGTAGTCTATATTTGGAGATAGAAGCCTAAAACCCTCGTCATTTGTCTTAAAAGAATTTAACTTAGTTGGGAAGGAAAGTGAAGTATGTCTGCCTCAGTGAACAGGATGAGGTCTGCTAAATATGAAGCTGAAAAACCTTGCATAAAAGTCCATGTGGTGAATACCAGGGATACTACTGCAGGATGCTATCAGCCAGTGGAGTGTCACTGGAGCAAAGCGTGACCCCCACCACACCTGACACAGATGGAGAAAGGCTGAGAGGAGAGAACACAAATAGTCCAGGGCATGTATGAACTTTCCTACAAGGAATAGATGACAAAGCTGGGATAGTTTTTCTTAGAAAAGAGTTATATTTAAAGCGCAGAGGGAAAATAAAAAGGCATTAAATAATAAATGGTGAAGAAAGAACATGGATTGCTGGTCTCCTGATTTGTGGCACTTAGAAAATGTTTTTTTCTCTTTATAGGAAATTTTAACTTTGGATATTCAAGACAAAAAAAATTAACCCATGTAATTTGTAGACAAATGGTATAACACATCCCTCTACCTCTGGAAGTAACTCAGGCAAGATTAAACAATGCACAGTGTTAAAATATTTATACAAATAGGCTGGGACAAATTTCATCAGAAAAGCCAACAGTTAACTAAAATAACTGCATGAATGAAATTGGTAAAGAATTTCAAACAGAAGCATCTGTAAGGCTACTGAACAATGCTGATGGGCTGCAGGGAGAGGCTGTGCCTGTGCTGGCCAGAAGCCCTGCCACCAGGGCCAGCACCACAGCCAGGTGGCTGGAGCAGCTCCAGGATGAGCTAAAAGCACTGGTAAGTGATCAGGGAGGGGAAAAGGACTTTGAGGAAGTTTTGTCTGAAATCCAAGAGGGCTACGAGCCAGAAAGCTGCCCTTCAAGGCAGTCCCTCCTCCATTCAAAGACGGATTCCTCGCAAATTTGTACCTTCTTAAAAATAAACATGCTGGCATCAAAGACACCCGACTTGTCACATCTTCCCTCCTAACAGAAATAACTGCAGACCCCAAGCTTTCACTAGCTGCTTGTATTAAAAAGAACAACATATGGATATAAAGTATGTGCTATAGATGGGAAAACGGGAGTAGGCTAAGTGACTTGTCAACGCAAAATATCAGCACACCCTGATTATTCCCAGGGGATGGTTCTAAGGTTTGTCCCCATTTCCAGGCACGGTGGGACCTCAGACTCCACAAGGGATGGTCATCATTCTCACATGCTCACAAAGACACAAAACACACCAGCCTACTGCTTTAATGAAAATAGCAGGCATTAGCCTTACAGTAAACTGTCAAAGGCTTGTGGTTATAAAATAAAATAGGAAGCAGATATGCTTTCCATGATGTGTACATTCATAGCACTGTATCCCCTGCTGAAAGGAAATTGGTTGAAGGGCAGCTTGATGCAAGGGAGGCTTAATCTCATTGCCTGTTTTGAATCTTCTTGTACATGTTTGTTCCCCTTTGGTAGCAGTAAGCTACTTTTAAGTTTAAAATAAAGTCCTGCATTGTGTAAAAATACAGAGAGCTCAGTGTCAAACTATTTCCACAAGCACCTTAGGTATACAAGCCCGTCTCTGAAAAAGTATTACGTGACATACGCTGGAGTTCTTTGCAAAGATACATCACTTCCCTAGATTAGATATAATTGACACTTGTGTTGCTCCAAGTCACAATATTCAAATCTATTGGAATAACCTACTTTTTGTCTCTTCTTATGTTGTCATACAATCACAGAATCGTGTAGGTTGGAAAAGACCTCTGAGATTATCAAGTCCAACACTGCCAAGCCCATTACTAAACCATGTCCCTAAGCACCACATCTATGTGGTTTTTTAACACCTCCAAGGATGGTGATTCCACCACCTCCCTGGGCAGCCTGGTCCAATGCTTGACCACCCTTTCAGTGAACAAACTTTTCTTAATATCCAATCTAAACCTCCCCTGGTATAATGTGAAGCAATTTCTTCTTGTTCTATTGCTTGTTACCTGGAAGAAGAGACCTACTCCCCACCTGCCTACAACCTCCTTTCAGGTAGCTGTAGGGAGCAATAAGGTCCCCCCTGAGACTCCTCCTCTCCAGACTAAACCACCCCAGTTCCCTCAGCTACGCATCATAAGACTTGTGCTCCAGACCCTGCAACAGCTTCATTGTCCTTCTCTGGACACGCTCCAGCACCTCAGTATCTTTCTTGTAGTGAGGGACCCAAAACTGAACACAGGATTTGAAGTGCAGCCTCACCAGTGCTGAGTACAGGGGGACGATCACTGCCCTTGTCCTGCTGGCCACACAGTTTCTGATACAAGCCAGGTTGCTGTTGGCCTTCTTGGCCACTTGGGCACACTGCTGGCTCATGTTCAGCTGGTTGTCAACCAGCATGCCCAGCTCCTTTTCCTCCAAGCAGCTTTCCACCCCCTTCTCCGCAAGCCTGTAGGGCTGCATGTGGTTGTTGTGACCCAAGTGTGGGACCCAGCACTGAGCCTTGTTGAACCACATACAATTGGTGTCAGCCAATCGGTCCAGCCTGTCCAGGTCCCTCTGCAGAGCCTGCCTGCCATCCAGCAGATCAACACTCCCCCCCAGCTTGGTGTCATCTGCAAACTTAATGAGGATACACTTGATCCCGTCATCCAGATTGTCAGTAAAGATATTAAACAGAATAAACAGAACTGGCTTGAGCACTGAGCCCTAGGGAACACCACTTGTGATCAGTCACCAGCCAAATGTAACTCCATTCGCCACCACTCTTTGCGCTCAGCCAGCCAGCTTTTTACCCAGCATAGAGTACACCCATCCAGGCCACGAGTAGCCAGTTTCTCCAGGAGAATGCTGTGGGAGATGGTGACAAAGTCTTTACTAAGGTCCAGGCAGACAACATCCACAGCCTTTCCCCCATTCACTAAGTGGGTCATCTTGTCACAGAAGGAGACCAGGTCTGTCAAGCAGGACCTGCCTTTCATAAACCCATGCTGGCTGGGCCTGATCCCCCAATTGTCCTGCACATGCCATGTGATGGCACTCAGGATGATCTGCTCCATAACCTTTCCCGGCACTGAGGTCAGGCTGGCAGGCCAGTAGTTCCCTGGATCCTCCTTTTGGTCCTTCTTGTAGATGGACATCACATTGGTTAACCTCCAGTCTTCTGGGATCTCCCCACTTTTCCAGGGCTGTTGATAAATGATGGAGAGTGGCTTGGCAAGCTCTTCTGCCAGCTCCCTTAGTACCCTCGGGTGGATCCCATCTGGCCCCACAGACTTGTGTGTGTCTAAGTGGAGCAGCAGGTCACTGACAGTTTCCTCCTGCACTGTGGGGACTTCATTCTGCTCCTCATCCCTGTCTTCCAGCTCAGGGGGCTCACTACCCTGAGGGTAACTGGTCTTGCTATTAAAGACTGAGGCAAAGAAACCATTAGGTATCTTATCCTTTTCCTCATCCTTTGTGGCAATGTATCCCCCACCCGCATACAATAAAGGATGGAGATTATCCTTAGCCTTCCCTTTGTTTCTAAAGTATTTGTAAAAACATTTTTTGTTATCTTTTACAGCAGAGGCCAGCTTGAGTTTTAGTTGGGCTTTCGCGTTTCTGATTTTCCCCCTGCATAAGCTTGCAACACCTTTATAGTCCTCCAGAGCTGCCTGCCACATCTTCCAAAGGCGGTAAATTCTCCTTTTTGCCCCTGAGTTCCAGGAAAAGCTCTCTGTTCAGCCAGGCTGGTCTTCTTCGTCACTGGCTCATCTTTCGGCACATGGGGATGACCTGCTCCTATCCCTTTAAGACTTCCTTCTTGAAGAATGTCCATCTTTTCTGGACCCCTTTGCCCATCAGAACTGCCTCCCAAGGGACTCTGTCAGCCAGTCTCCTAAACAGGTAAAATCTACCCTCTGGAAGTCCATGGTATCTGCTGACCCTCCTCCTTACTACTCCAAGGATCAAAAACTATCGTCTCATGATCACTGTCCCCCAGACGTCCTCAGACCACCACATCACTCACCAGTCCTTCTCTCTTTGTAAACAGCAGGTCCAGTGGGGCATCTCCCCTGGCTGGCTCACTGACCAGCTGTGTTGGGAAGTTATCATCCACACACTCCAGGAATCTCCTAGATGGTTTCTTCTCCACTGTGTTTTATTTCCAGGGAACATCTGCTAAGTTGAAGTCCCCCACAAGAACAAGGGCTAGCAACCTTGAGACTTCTCCCAGCTGCCTGTAGAATGTTTGGTCTGCCTCATCATTCTGGTTGGGTGGTCTGTAATAGACTCCCACCAGTATATCTGCCCTGTTGGTAACAATGTAACCATACAACACAATATATATATATGATTTAAAAGTTTCTTCTTGTAACAGTAAGGAAATGTTACCTATTATTAAAATACTACAAAATCCTTTCTACCAAGAATAATGATGATGTATAATGATGCATATTAAGCCTCTGCTGCCCAGGGTTCCCATAACTTATACATTGCCAAATTATGAAAAAAACCACTGCAGCATTTCAATTATACTGCTGCAATTCCTACCACAATACACAGTAACAACACGAACACAGATATATACCTTTTCAGAGAAATAAAGCATCCCTTTCTCCAAAAAATATCCCTGAATTTAATTGTGAGAGGAGAAAACAAATTATCCCCTGATAATTGCCAAGAAACAGTAAGATTATATCATTGTATCCATTCTATATTCTTACTTCAGTATGTTGTGATATAAGCATAATTTCTAATTTATTTCTGTATTTCATTTGCTAGCAGACGTGCACACTGGGGAATGCTTGCTCTTCATGACTATCCATAGATGACCTTACAAGTTTCTACATAAAAAAAAAGTGTACTAACACAACAGGATGGAATTTATTTTCAGCAATACCATAGCATAACCACTATTTAGTGGGAGTTCTGAGATTAGGAGGTAAAAAAGGGCTGCCAGATTTGAAGGCACTACCCGAAACAGAAATTTTTACAATTCTGTTAAATATTTCCCTTTTGAAGACAAAACTGTCCAGCTCTTGGTGGAATGCTCCAGTCTGAAAGAAGCCTCTATTGAACTTACACTGCTTTGGAAGGATGCTCTACCTTGACTCACTGTCTAAAACACTGCAGGACAGCGACTCTCAGAGCTGGAAATGAACAAAGCATTGCTCTGAGAAGTAATTCTCACACAGATCTTGACCCCTTCTGCTGCCTCACCTCCTCTTCCTTTAGTATATAGAAATGTCTAAGGTAGAGTGTCCGTTCTCCAAGGCCTGCAGCACTGTTCATAGCATACCCTGGTCATGACTCAGAGACTTGAGAGACAGGACGGGCTGGGCAGCTTTGGAAGTCCTTAGGTATTTAGTAAACTTGAATGTCAGAATTGAACCAGAGCTTTCCATTCTTGCTCCTCAGCTAGGAACCTCAAGCAGTAAGAGTTGTGATGTGTTATTCCTTTACCTAAAACCACAGAAATGTATACATTTCCAATGTTATGCCATCCCAGTAAAGGATTCAGCCCTTTTTACCTCCTTCCCATCAAGAACTGCTCCTACACTCTACCATAAAAATAGAATATAAAAATAGGCTGTAGTGGCTCAAGACGAAGACCCATGTAGCCTAGCATCTTCTTTTGGGAAAGCAGCCTATAATAAATGCCCACAAGAAACGACCACAGCCATAATGATACCCTCCAGAGCACATGGTCCCAGCTGCAGTCCTCTGAGGCTTTGCCAGCGCAATGCAGGGACAGCTGACACAACAGCTAATGCTCTCAGGAAGGAAGGAAGGGACACTTGCACTGCTTCACCGCCACCGTCACAGCCGTTGTACGCTATCTCTTATGGTCCCCAAATAATTTCTCAATACATATTCCCATCTTCAGCCCAGGAAAAAAAAAAAAAAGATGTGAACCATCGAAAAAATTATCTTAATAGCTAGGAGGGATGGAGAGAATGAAGACAAGTATATTAGCTGATGGGGGCTTGGTGTGAAATGTACTTCATAGCGTGTGCCATGCAAGACTTGCTTACTGCAGTCTCAGTACTCCAACATTTGCATCAGGTTTCCTACGTAAGAGTTGTTTTGTTTCTCTACAAAGAGACTTTGTGTCAGGTATAGAAGTTATTTTTCTTACTAAATTCTGAGCACCAGTATTACCTGCAGTATTGTTTCTACATTTTCACTTTTAGCAGGAAAATGTGAAAGTGGGGAATTTATTTTTTAAAAAGATAACCCTTCCTCTCCACCACCCAGACGGGAAATCTACGCATATCACATAGCATATGTGGGTATGACATGTGTCATACACCTCACTGAATAGCGCTGTTGCACTTTTATGTAATTCTTAATGTAACATGAAACAAATCCAAATGGCGATCTGCAGATCTAATAGAGCCCACAAATTTACAATAGCACTGGCTATGTTATTATATTACTAGCTGCAAACTGTCCAAATACAAGGGGAATGCTGAAAGTACCCCAAGCCCTTTCCTCTCCTGGGGAATCTACCTGGTACCAGTCACTCACGAGAGATGCAGTCAGAGTGACTCATAAAAGCTCCCAATAAGATATTCTTCCTATGTGCCACACTATCATCTATCATTGTCAACTGTGTATAGCACATAGAGCTATATTTTTTATTCTTCAGCTTAAAAAAAAAAAGCATACTGATTCACAGGCTTTCAGCTGTACAGGATTCGCAGAAAGCGATGAAGCATCTTAAAAAATAATCTCACTAGCATGTTTCAAAAATAATATAAAAAAGCAATAACGCAGTGTTAATCATAGGCTGGTATCAACCATCATCTAGTCTTGAAAGTCAACTGACTTAGATTAGACATCCTTAGACCTCATCACGGTTATAAGAAAATATTTTTCAAATTCTGAGAAACTCACCATTCTCACTAATCAAACTTTTTAAGAACATACAAGAACGAATACATTTATTCTTGCCATTTTTATGTACCCAAAGCAAAGTGATTTAGAACACAATCTGAGCTATCAGCAGGTGGTTCTATTTGAAATCAAAGTGGGAGAGGAGATGCTATTATTTCATACACACATTTGCATTACCATGCTTCCTCCCATCTTCCCATCACTGTGTTTTATTTTGTTTTCCAGCACAGAGGAAAACTAACTACCTCTATTACCTTACAACACACCAGGAGTGTGATGCAGGCCTCCCCAGGATGGAGAAGGAAAACAGAGCCTCTTCTGTGCAGCCATCCCTTGACAGGCTGTGAACTGCTAAAATAATTGTTCTGGAAGGCTGAACATTTTTTATATCAAACTAAACTTCTTTCTCAAGCATACAAAAGCTTTTACACAAAGGATTTAAGGAGAGAAAGATATCCTCTGCAATGGAACCAGCTTAAAAATATCTGTGGCAGAGAAGAAAAAAACCTGGTGCGTTTTGGAAGAGAATCACTGGGGATAAGGAAGAACATCCCTTCGAGTGTCTCCCAAAGAAAGACTCTACAGCTGAACACAGAATAAAAATGTTTACATCGGGCATACTAGGCAGCACCATGGAGTACTGCGTTGATGGGTTATTCCTTTACCTAAAACCTAGGTATTAAAGCCTAAAAACTTTATCTAAAACTCAGCAGCTCAAAAGAATCACCTGAGATGTGCTAAGCTGAGTAAGAAAGGGGTTTGGTTTGATTTTCTCCAAGGCACTACATCAGTTGCTTTCTGGTCTCCCCTACTTCACAGCATTCAGAACAGAGTCCAGAAACCTTGAAGCTGGAAGCCCTCTATCACAATAACTCTATGATTTCTGTTAGCTACCTCAGTCCTTCCCAGCAGCAAAGATAAAATGTAGTAGAATTACTTTTTAAATCTTTGAACATAGTTATTTACTGTAAGATGAAAGAAAAATAAATGGCAAGCCAGACTCTGGCCAAATTTAACTTTGCAAGAAGCGGGAGCAAACCTAATTGAAATCACTGGGCTATCCATATTTTAAGCCTATGGAGAAGAAAATGTAACATTAACCACAGGATTCTTAATTTATTACAGAGAGCTTATCGCTTCCAAGTGAGGGCTATATATAGAAATTTTTATTGGCCACAGTACATTTTACTTGAAGACAACATTTTAACTGTTTTGATGTTTAAGGTTTAGCCTGATGCAATAAGCTTGGTTTTGGGTTTTTTTTCGTTTTGAAAAGTGTCCTCACAGTTTTCAGTTGGAAAACATTTTATGGAGACAAGTGTAAGACTAATATTTTTCAGGGTGTGTCCATTTTTATTAATTTTTATCTACAAACTTGCACACACACTGACAAAACTTTATGTACAAATGATGTGATCATTCAAGACTACTGGTGGCATGAATGGACCGATGCAGTTTTAGCCAGGGATGCGGAAAATTTGATGTACAGGTATTGTTTCATATTCCGTCCTGCCTGTAACCCCAAACTACTGGCCAAGCTATTCTTCTGGTTTAGCAGAGATTAGCCTACAAAGGAGAAGGAGCTCTAGAGGAACTATTACATATTATTTCATCTATCTATACCTAAGTAAAAGAATAAGGTCTGATGCAAAGCTGTGTGGCAAAGGTAGCTATTGAGGAAAAAAAAACATGAAAAAGCTATCGCTAGCATGACCATCTGGCAGACACTAAAAAACCTCAAACTCTGGCTCTTCCCAGTTCTCTCAAATTGCAAATGTAGCTGCATACAACTACCAGAGGCATAATGCAAGGAGTGAAACTCTGTGCATATTGCTATTGAGCAATTAATTTATCTATACCTCCTCAGGCTATCAGGATGCCCATTGGGACATTATATATTTTCACTTATTATGGAAAATGTAACCGTAGTTCCAGGACTTTGACCTTAAAGTGATTTCTGTAGGTAATTCTCTGCCTTCAGGTCTTCTCCAGAGAGAGAGATTCATCTATATAAAAGTTGAATTATAGTGTTTGGATGAAATCTATTTTCCTAAAAGGAGGAGGACAAAAAAAAGTAGAAAATTACCATTTTCTTCCAGATGATCTAAAGGCATGGATTTAAAACCAAAGTCCTTTCTCAAGAGAATCTCAGCTGAAAATGTACTGTGTCAAACTGCAAATGGAAGTTCTGAGCTGCTGAGGCCCTCACACATCTGTTACAGAGATCTCTCCACAAAGCCAAAACTCTCAACAGAATTTGCTTAAGCACTTTTTTGACTCTAGCTCAGCACCACAGGTTGCTGAGCTTATTTGGGTACCACGTTTGGAAGAGGCTGGCTGTTCCTTCTGCAGTTCCTGAAGGGGATGAAAAGGAGAGTCCGTTGATTTCCAGAGGGGGATGAAAGCAGCGGGCTGGGACAAACGGGTTAGCTCCGTGGCTGGCAGCCTGGATAGAGCCAGCTATGGGGCTCGGCTCAAACAGAAATGGAAGGAATTTTACCAAAGTACTTAACACTTCCGTAAAGCCACATTTCATGTCACACTTTCTCATTTGATAGTCCACATTTTCCGAAGTCATCTACTAGAGCTGGATGCAAATTTCCACAATTGGGCTGTGAATGACAAAATCTCATCAATCTATGCACAATATACCTAAAATACCAAAAATTGAAGGTTTAAGATATTTCCAAGCTCTGAAACTATTGGATCTCCCCAGCGTGTAGTGATTTCCAGTTTACCATCAAATCTTTTAACCTAATCCGTTTGTTTTCTAAAGTAGCAAATTCAAAAATTTAAAAATCTTTAAATCTGAATGGCACAGGTTTGATGAGCAAACAGAACAGATACTCCAGGAAAGAGTGTTTCCCGTTGCTCTGTGAGGATGCTTCTCCCCACCCAGTGGTTCCCTGTCTGCTCATCTAAACGTGCATTTCCATGATTAATAACAGAGACACAACACAGGTTAAGATGTGCAAACTAAACATTCATCTGACTTTTCTCCCATCATTTCTAATCAGCTACTGAAGGAATTATGCATATTTGTCAGCATTTATTTGTTAATGTATTAGCTGCTGGCCCTTGTAAGTTAACGTCCTTCCCATATGTTAAGCCAAAGGAAAAGTTCTGAGGCCTGATCGCGATATGACTAAAACGCAAAAAAACTCAGCCGAGGAGATTGAAACAGACCATGCCTGTATAAGTCCACATTCAAGCCTTCAAAAGCTGTATCTTTCTACATTGTCTTCTAGGAAGTTGGGGCATAATTTTATTTAGAGCAGTTTAGTCATCCAGTCACATCACTTCTTGCTATTAGTTCCCTGACTATAACAGCGTTAAACAGCTTTTTACCACATAATTTTCTTTTATTGCCTTGACAAATATAAAGTCTGTCATAATATACTCTTGCACTCTGAAAATCTATAGCATTAAAAGAAAAAATAAAAGCCCTATAAACACAGCACAGTGAAGCAGAAGCTTAAGGTCATTAATAGTGAATGACATTCACAGATCTACCTTAAAAAAATTGGTATTTTTACTGCTGAGCAATACTTTACACTCTTCTAAACTTTTTACGCTTTAAAATATTACAAAGGAATTAAACTGAATTAGGTTAAATCAATATTCTCCTAATAAGAATTCTTTGTAGATTTAAATTTCTAAGCTTTACATATTTCAGTAGTTCATGTTAAATGGAGATTTGACATTTTGCCAGCGAAAGTTTCATTAAATCACTAGTAGGAAAAATATAATTATCTCATATTACCTCACTGCAATGATATAATGTGTCTGGTGCTTTTAAAGATGAGACAGACAAACGGGAGAAAAGTTTGCACCACCACACCAAAAATCAACTGCAGATATTTATGGCTTCTTTAAAAAGGAATTTCTCAAACACAGATTGTTTATTTCTACTTTCTTTTCCTTCATTAGTAGATCATTACCATAATTTTTACATTTGCACTGAATTTTTGACCCAGCTCAGTACTGTATTAACTCTGTTGCCAGTACAGTGAACTTTGAAGGTCAGCACAGAGACCTCTTTTCAAAAGTCCCATTTAAATTATTAGCAAAAGCTTATTCTGTCACCTAAAGCTCATCACCTATCCCTTGTTTTTGCTATTAGAGATACAGGGCAGTGTACAGCCAACCATCTCATCTTTGAGCCTCAACATTTGTATGCACAGGGAAGTGTTGCTACCAAGACTCTTGCCTTCCTCCAAGCAAGTTCCCGTTGTGCTAATCCCAGGAGCAGTTGCCGTGGTGGGGATGGCAGCTGAGGAGGAGGAAGACTAAAGCAGGTGTCCTTCCAGTATGACCCCAGGCCAATAATTCTGCCACCCTGCCCCAGCACATTAAAACATTACAACCACTGACAACTTGGAAGAGGTGTTGGGAGGTTAAATATAGCGAGAGTGTACAAGGCACAATAAATTCAGATAAAGCTAGCTGCGGTTCCTCTGCGCATGTACAAAGAAGATAAGTAAGATAAATAGATTCTTGAACACCACACTGCAAACCCCTTCTAAAAGTATAGCAAATTCCTATATTCTTCTGGATTCTCATAATGAACAGATAACATCTGTGTATTCCTTTGGAAGTAGTTGTGAAAGAAAGACTGAGCCATAATTATTAGAAAATATATATGGTGACAGTATTCACATGAAAATTAACATTACATGAATTTGTAGATATTAGAAGAAAATGAACTGTAAACTTCAACAAATCCGTCTCCATGGAAAACCCAACATTCTTACAATTATTTACATATAATCAGGACATAATGAATACCCGACATTCCATCAGAACTTAATTATATTCTGAAATGTAAATCTCAAAATCATGAATAATTGGGCTGCAGAAATACACTACAACATTTTTTATTTACAATTAGTTTTGACATGACATTTTGAATCACGAATGAGATAAATGATAAGCTGTTTCTTGGTTTTCTGCAAGCAGAAAGGACTGGAGTGAACACGAAGTGAACTATGCAATCAGCTGCTCAAGAGTAAGTCCATAGAGCTGCTAGAAATGTGGTCTGTATGTTCTGCAAGAAATTCAGGTTTGCTTCCATTCCAGCCTTTGAGGATACTATGGGATATTTTCTGACAGCAAGTATTTTCCAAAGTCAATCAGAAATTTTTCAACAAGCTCACATATATTCACAACCCAAAGAGGTCCATTTTCAGCCTGCATCCTAATATTTCCAACTCTATACTCACGTCATCACTAAATGCCACTTTTTTAACCAAGAACTGGGTGAAATTCTGGTAATGGGCATCAATTGTAATGATATTCCAAACAGAAATAATATTGCTGTCATTTTCAAACATTTAATATCACTTTATAGTGTTATATTCACTTAGGAATAATGAAAGTAGGAGAATACATCAGCTTCTAAGAACAAAAAGATTGAAGGCTGGTAGGCCCAGTGACTCAAAACCAAGTATAAGCTTTATTTTCAAAAACTTTTGTCCTTACGCTTTCACTATAAAGTATTTTTAGACTAATAACAGAAGGTCCAAGATACTACAGTGTCAGATACCTTAAAAATAGCCATTAATAATGTCAGATTATAGTTTATTTCTAATATTTCTTACATATTTTTATACTTTTGAGTTGAGAATGTCATAAGAAAATTCAGAGTAAAAAATCCTAAAAATACCAGTAAGGTTCTCATGATTCTTATGCTCAGTTAATTCATACACAGACGTGTTTCTTATCCTTTTAATGAGAAAAGAAGAGGGAGACTGTAATGTTCGTCAAAGTACAATAGTTAAGAAATGTATTTTCAGCCTTATTAATACACATAAGCCCAATCACTCTTCCAAACAATAAGATTTGTACAGGTTGTCTAAACAGGATTACTAATAAACCAGTCAAGATTATTATTCACCCTTGCTGTGCAAAAAAATGAGTTTGTAAGCCGCATGGCTGCAAAAAATTTGACACAACACAAAATTTGAGATCCTCAGGGACTGCTATCCAAATAATCTTACTCTGGAGAAAGCCTGTGCAGTAATGTAGCTTGGAGGGGTAACATCAATTTTCTAACAAGTAATTAAGATTTGCATTATTAATGCAGTGGATATTCTTGCAAATTTTGTCTAAACATATGCAAGTTTTAAAAAAACCAACAACATTTAATGACAAGGCTGTAATTTGTAAGTCTATCTAACAAAACTATAGATATGAGCAACGCTGAGTTGACCATCTCAGTAAATTTTAACTGTTAGAACTTCGAAACTGACCAAATTTCTGAATGCAGCTGCAGACTGTTACGTAGAGCTGGGGAAATTAATTTCCACCCTATGCTCGATACAAAGTATCTTTCAAATGAAGTAAAACCTAGTCCATTAAAAAAAAAAAATCTCTTCTGGAACATAACCTGCTTCACCATGTTACCGGTCTAAGCAAATTAGGAATGGTTCATGTCTTCTCAGTCAAGACCGAATGCAAGCAAGCAGAGTTTACCTACCTTTGGCTCAGATGGTCTAGCATGTACCCACTTTCAGCTACTTTAGCTAAACACCAGCTTGCTGAGTTAGAACACAAGCTTGTAAGTCCACCAGTAACACCACTGTTTCAGTGGTACTGAAAGGGGTTGAAATGTAAGAAACTTTAACCTTGGTTTTGGTAAAAGGAAAGTTTTGCACACTTGGAAATTGTACACTCCTCGTTCCCGACCCCGGCAATTTATCATGCCTCTCGTTAAACCTTTCAAAGGATGTGCACGAGCTCACATGCAGGCAGCAGTCGGTTTGCTGTCCACTGGAAGGTTAAATGAAAGCAGCCTGAATGAGCACCATCTTAACAAAACCTCATATATGCTCTATCCTTCAAAACCGAATAAGAAAAAAGTGAGCAAAGAAGGGCAAGGTTGTGGGTAACAATTTCAGTATACACAGGATTTTAAAATTTATGCACCTTTTGGTATCCAACTGATAGAATAAATGCCCTGGAAAACCTACTTTAAAAACATAGACTAAAGTCTTCACTGAATTTTTTTACCTGTCTAAATCAGGCCCAGTTTAATCTGTTATGGAGCTTGAGAGAGAAATCACAAGGCAAATTACATGGCCAGGTATATACATAGATACACAGTATCTGTGTACGCACAGGTGTGGATGGGTAGTTAGTTCAGTGTTTTATAAGTCAAACCGAATAAGACAGCCCATTTTAGCCATTTTCTAGACTGAAGCACAAAGCAAACGAAGTGGGTATCAAGAAATTCACAGTACTTAGCCCTCCATTACCTTCGTGCTCATCATTAGAGGCTAGAGCAGAAGATGAGAGAGCTGGGTTCATACTCTCCTCCCTTCTCAGCAGGCTCAAAGAAACATCTCCAGCCTGGTAAGACACTGCTCTACCTCCCAGGCACTGGGCAGCACCGAAAAGTCACTGTTCACCCTTTCTAAAATTGTGCCACAATAGAGAATAATACGCAAGATAACTTGGGCCACAAGGAGGGACAGAGTATGATTATTTTGCATACTGGTCTGGCACACCACAGCGAGGGCTACTGGCCAGTCCTTCGTCCAGAGAGGCAAGCTCTCCTCTGTGACGGAAGGATGGAAAGAAGCAAATGGCATTTGCAGGCAGCAGCCTCTTTTGCAATGAAATATTTTCTATAAACTAAGAGAAGTACCACAAAAACTCAAGCCTCATCAGGCATCATTTAGACAAAGAATATTTTGAAGCACAGAGGACATTTTCCTTTAACCTTTAAACCTATGCAAAATGAAAGTAGATCTTGCATGCAGTTTCTTACTCTCCTGATACAGTCCAAGTACATCTATTTTAACACAAATACATAGTGACAGAGATGAAAGGAAAAAGAGATTAATGACCAGCCTTCTCTCTGAAAGAATGCTCTAACATGTCTATTTGTACATGTCTTCAGAGCCTTCAAAACAGAAAGTACCCCTGACATAAAAAATAATATATTATTTTGGTAAATAAGATGAATACAAAGAAAAACAAAGTGATACTGGCTTATATTTTATCTACAGTAACATAAAATGAAGCAGCAAAAGCAACTACATTGGATGTATGGCGTAGATAGTAAGAAACATCATGGTAAAAAAATCTTAATAAATGAGTAAGTATTGCCTGTGATACAATCTTTCTGCAGTTATATTAATATCCACATCTAAGCACAAAAATATATTCCATTTTATCACTGTTGGAAGAAAATGTCATTGGAAAGCAGCACTATTTGATACGTGCCCAAGTTAATCATTGTGTTTGCTAGCTGAACGAACCCTGGGAAAAGACACTGGAAATACCTTGCTTGAAAAAACAAACTTTTCCCCTCCACCAGAACAAACATCTTTATCTTAAAGCTAGTAAGCATTTACATACTTTATTATAAAGCCTGTATCAGGTCACACTACTGTCACTTTCTACAGAAGACAGCAAATCTTCCTTCTCGCCAACATGACTAATTGAAGCCCCAAAAGATCATGATCCTTTAATTTGGAAATTCCAGCCTCAGCTATTGTGCACGATATTGCCCTGCAACAGTAATGAACGAAGTCATTGTGGCCACGTGTGTACTTATTATCCATCACAATACTCAGGTTGCATTAACTAACTTCACCCCACCCACTTCAGTGTTTTTGCAGAAGCAAAGACCTTTTTGCTTTGATGATTGAAAATAAAAGTTAAGCAGTCTATAGAAAAAAATAATATGCTTCATTATATAAAATATCATATTATATGTGATGGAATAATAGGTTTCATGATACAATGAGGAAAAAACAGAGAAGTTTTTGTGTTTACATAGACCTTTTTCTGACAAGAAACAAATACAGCAAACTTGAAGCTAAATACTGATAAGGAATAATTGTTTTGGTGATCAGTTTGAGAGAGAGGCATGCTTAGCACTTCAGTTAACTACTGCTTTTGCCAGATCATGGGCACAGGTGTAGGTACCAAGTTAGCCCTGCAATATGCCAGCAACATCACAAGGTAAAATAGAGAAGAAATCGTAAGGAACTCCATCCACCCCAGACCCAGACAGTGCTGAGATACAGACATCACACACTTCCTTTCCAGGCTCAAGACTTTGAATTCCTCACTGTTTCCCCCCAAAACTCAATAACCACCGCTTTCACTAAATTGTCTTTGGAAATGCACTGCATTGACATCAGTTAACTCAATCTCCATGTCCATCACAAAAATTGCACATTACTGAGTACCATTCTGCAACACGTCTACATCCAGCCACTTACTCCAAATACCCGAGGAGTTTATATTACAAAACAGGCTCAGATCCTACTGCTTTTACTGTTGAAAGGAGCAGTAAGCACTTTCTTCACCAGAAATCAAAGTCTAAAGACTTTTATCTCGTGAGGACACCCAATGAAGAAATAGTTTCCTCTCGGGCAGAATGACTTCAATGTCACAAACAAACAGAATACAATATAAAAAGAGATTTTTGCTGGCCATATGCCACTGGTGGTCACGCCACACACATAATGAAACATATGCAGAAAGTCACTAAATAAATGCAGTTTCTCTGGAAAGGTGACACTTTACAAGAAACGTTCCAGCCTTCCAACCACCTCCCAAACTGCAGCAAACTCTGTACCAGAGTAATACAAAACCTGACTGTTCTGTTTTCCAGCTCGCTTGATGCCTCCCTCCTCCTCCCCACCGAGCTGAGCCACAGAAACCGGGAGATCCTGCAGAAGGTGAGCTGCCAGCGTGCAAGAGCACCACTCAGCACTTCAAATGCTGTTATGTACAGGCAAAATTAAAAAATTCCCATACCTCTGTGTACTAGACATGAGCTAAAAATCCAAGGTTAGATTTAGTTGGCTAAACATAGGCATCCAGAGCCATTTGGACATCTTGCACGTTGCACCTTTGGTTCAGTCCCACACCCATTTACAGCAGCACGTTCTCTGCAAAAGCACTCTCTGACCTTTCAGCTCTGGTCCCACAGGAAAGTCTACAAATGCATAACTCTTCTGGAAACTATGAATTCAAGAAGGATGATGGTACACTGCAATTTTTGTCACAAGCTACTCCCAACAAATTCCAGAATACCTCAGGGGAAAAAAAAAATTATCTTGCATTGCACTGTGAAAGTTTACAAGTTTTGCACGTGTTCTGCAGCTAACATCCTTCTCTGTTCTGCATCTTGCAACCTTCCTTTTGAGATTTTTCAAGTAATGTAAAAATGGAATAATTGTTCCTAATCTTTTAGGAGCTTGTTTATGTTACAAAGGGAAAAAAGATACCGAAGCCAAAAACCTGGTCTGCTCTGTTTAAAAAAAAAAACAAATATAAAAAAAAAATTGTAACATTCAAATAAATTTCTTGATTTTAGACCAAAATAAATAATAATTTATGCTTACTGCCTTAGACTGAAGAACAAATATTGGTCCGCTGAATGGAGTGCATGTATCTTTAATTCCAATGTGTGCACACCCTTGACTACTTTATTATGATTGAACGAAACTGTTACATTTAGAGATTTCTTCTTCATCAATTATACATCATACACTTCATATTTGCTTGCCTTTTCAGTCTTTTCCATCTGGAAGTATGTTCTGCCATCGTGATGCTCCCTGAGGATTTGCACATGCAGCTTCCCTGGGCTGCGCAGGGTCTAACATGCTCCCTGTAAACCAGTGAGCAGATAGGATTTTCCTGAGTAGCAAACAAAGCACTGTGCATAGATCAGGCAGCTTTCCAGAAAGCAAAATAAAGAGGTATCTGCTGAACTGGGGAGGGTCTTTATTTTGTCCTCTTTCTTTTTTTTTTTTTCTTCTTTTTTCTTTTTATTTTAACCCCGTACTGTATTTCACTAGACATTAACAGTCTTGATCAGGAAAACTGAAAGCATTTTTTACTTTGAATGCATTCCTCTTGAGTGCAGCTGAATGCAAGGCAGCATGCACTTAATACAGAAAGCATGTACATGGATTAGATTAATGAAATATCCATTTCTAAGCAGTTTACAGACAAATTGCTAGTGTTCTGTGTCTTACAACTGATGCTCACCTGCCATTCAGCCTGGCCTGACTCATCAAGTGTTTGTATCTGCCAGATCTGCTGTGGTCAATACCAACATGAAGCCTGAATTTAAATCCCTGTCTTTTCTGGGAATAGCCCAGAAGAAATTCCTTCATGCTTTGAAAACTCATATTCGCCAGTAAAAACGTATACAGAAAGTACACAAAGCATAGTTTGGGGGTAAATTATTCTCATTTACGGCATAAGTCTCTCTCTTCGTTTAGTAATGTTTCTATAAGCTGGGTAACTTGCCTTCTTGGTGATGACTGTCCTGAATGATGCTTTCAGTAAACATAGCTAATTCAGCTTATAACAATGGTACTCATTTAAGTCCCACCCTTCATTTCCTCCACCAGCAGCTCAGATCTGAATAACTGTGCTTTTCAGGAGTGAACCTTCTGGCCAATGACCTAAACATCTTTCACTCAGCAAACGTCTGGAGTCACAGACAAACACAAAACTATAAACAAAACTACAAAACTAATTTTGTGACATCGTAGTTCAATTTAAATCCCAGTCAGTGCATATGCCAAAATAATTTACACGTGGTCATTTGTATTTTAAATGATATTACATACTTTAGGCGCTGTGAGACATACAAAATCAGAAATGCAATATGCTACCAGCGGTTTTGTATAATGTCTCCATAAAAGTGCTCCCTTAGCCGCGGTAAGCTGCAGAGCATGAGGGTCTGCAAACCGCAGCACAGAGGAAGGTGGGCTTACAGAGCAGCTTTTCCATTGCTAAAGAAAGGATTTTCTTTGTTGAAACTGAAGAAAGGAATGATGTAGGGCTATTAAACTGAATATCAGAAAGTTAAGCAATGATTCACAAAACATCAGTAATATGTAATTACTCAGTATGTTTAAAACTAAATGAGAATGACCAAGATGAAAAGGCCTTGGAGAAAACTGGTCCTCAAAATTCTATTTTCAGTATCTTTTATATTAGGCATTAGAGTCTAATTCACTTCAAAAGCAAAATGTTTACCTTTTCAGTGGTTTTAAGGGAAATGCAATTTTATCTTTTTTTAAATGAGGATGGGTTATGAAGTTGGAAAAACACCATCAAAGGTCAAAAATCACATAGAGTTGCTGCAGGATTTAACAATCTCCTGCATTTGATGTGGACTGTACTTCTCTCCCAGAAGGAAAGATGCAGCAGCAACAGTTCCCATTGCATGGTTCCAACAACAGGTCCACAAGAACCTGTGGACCTGTCCATAGCCATGGGGTTACTGGTGGTCACCTCCCACTATATGGAATTCAATAAAGACACTGGGAACAGCCCTTCAGTACGTGCATCAGCTGCTTCTGCAGTGCCAGAGGGTGGCTGAGGCTACATGAACCATCTCTGCTCAGGTCAATAAAAATAACTTAGTTACTAAAATTAGTGGACTTTAAAATTTTGGGACATTTTATGCTGTAGATGTACACAGAGAAGGAGGGGTAGACCCAAAGAAATTATTTGTGGTGGTTAATGAAAGTTGAATCCATGCTTTCAGGGGTTGGTGGGTGGGGAGGAGGGGGTAGTTCTGATTTATTTATTACAGTATTGAAAGAAAGAAAATGCATCCAGCATGGTTTTGGGAGACTGCACAGAGAATTCCCATGTAGCTTTGACCAAATCACTTAGGGGTAAATTATCAAAATTAGTTTTTTGCTTGCGAGGGGAACAGAGAGCTGTCAAAATCAGACCTTCAGCCCCCATCCCTCAGATCCTCATCCATAAAACAGTACTTAGGTTACATCTGTGCCAGTAAATTGCAGACATTAGTAGGAGCTGACCTGCAGATCAACATCATTCATGCTAAGGCTCCTATGTCCACAGTATACCCATTTGGGTTTTTTTTTTTTACCCAGAGTAGCTCTAGCCTACCAGAAGACTAGAGAAAAAGATCACCTACGCTCCTGTAATATGTAGTCTTGTTTAGTTTTATTTAAAAGGTATCCAGTTCAGGTGAATTTACACTACTGGCCTGGGTTCAATTTTACTGCCTGGTGCTGGGACAGTATGCCTACATCGTGCCTCTACCTATGGTGAGGTCTGCACTGATGGCTGAGCTGCACAGTATGCACCTCTTCTAGCTGCTACAGGATCTTGCACCTGAGGGTGTGTCGTGGTTTAACCCCGGCCGGCAACCCAGCCCCACGCAGCCGCTCGCCCACTCCCCCTCACCCAGAGGGATGGAGAGGAGGATCGGAAAGGAATGTAAAACTCGAGGGTTGAGATAAGAACAATTTAATAGGTAAAGCAAAAGCCATGCAT
>JAVJGI010000014.1:108209673-108246517 GCA_035590275.1 Ibycter americanus | reverse complement strand
CTCAGCATGACATCCCATGGTATGGAATATCCCTTTGGCTAGTTTGGGTCACCTGTCCTGGCTGTGTCCCCTCCCAACTGCCCGTGCCCCTCCAGCCCTCTCGCTGGCAGGGCCTGAGAAACCAAAAAGTCCTTGATTTACTATAAACATCACCCAGCAACAACTAAAAATATGTGTGCCATCAACATTGTTCTCACTCCAATTCCAAAACAGCACTGCACCAGCTACTAAGAAGAAAATTAACTCTATCCCAGCTGAAACCCAGACAGGGTGCAAGAACATATTCCCAGTTCCAAGTAAAATAACACCACAGAGCCATCCTAATATCTTTGTCCTGATGAAGAAGTACACATAAGGGTTTTTTTTTAAAAAAAAGGTATACGTGTGTGTGTGTGTGTGTATATATATATATACTCGCTATATAGACCTCAATATGAAAAGTTGTTGAACCAAGGTACTTCAAGACAGTGAATCCCAATGATAAACACTTCACACCATTGCTGTTACTCGCTGCTAGACTTATATCTGGTGCTATAGAAGTTTCTTGGAACAAATGCCCAAAACACTGTTATGAGAGGTTGGTGGTGTCATGATCTGTTCCTGCAGCAAGGTGAGAAGATTTGAATTCTGAAGGTACAGGACCAGAATCTGGGAACTGAGGTTGGTTCAGCAAGAAATATGCACAGCTTTTATTACAAGGATAAATGATCATTATCATTTATGTGCATAAGGTATATAAAAATTACCAAAGTCTTGGGGCTTTACAAACATCATAAGGAGATTGTTCTCAGTCAAAAAATCTCTACATACAAACTCAGCTACCTAAAGTTAGGTAGCTATATATATTTTCAGCCATCAAAATACAAGTAAGCTGATTTTCAGACTGAAAAATCAATTTCAGCCGCAGACAACAGCAGCTGCAATCGCTCAGGTGCTCAGAAATATAATCCACCCACATATGCCTGAACAAGGATTTAAGTGCCTAACTTCAAGCACCTCAAAATATAAAATGTTCACTTAGAGCTTGAAAGGAAATAAACGCAAAATAACATAGGCAAAGATGAAGACATACGTAGATAAGAAAGCACTCACATCTTACCTAGAAGACTCATTTACTGATCAAAGCAGAGCTCCAAACAGAAATATTGGTCGTGCACGGTATTTTAAGGTCTCACCTTATGAACTGTTCTGTGCTGATGCTTTGCTTTAACTTTACTGTGTACAGAACAACCAAATAATTGACAGAAGGCACTCAGCAAGCTGATAAGTTTATAAAATTAAAATCAGTAGTAGACTTTTCTTCTGGGAACACTAGGTTGAACTGAGGTAAAAGATAATATCTTATGTTTAACAGCTAAAAAGAAAATATATCGAGATTTGAAGTTATATGATGCTGTACTACGCTGATAAGCCTTCAAGAATTAGCACAAATCAAATATGGGCAGAAATGTTATTCAACTCCCCACGGAGCTATTAATGTAGGATTACTGGAGATGTACAAGAATACTTCTTATTCATCTTTAATGAAAAATGCCAAAATAAACATCAGTAAACTTCTTATATAAACAGAGCTTTTGCACGTGATTCTTCAGAGACTCACTAATGACCAAGCCTCCTCGAGAACTGTTCCCAGCTTGAAATAATTAGTCTTTCAAGGAGCAGTAACCAATAATCTGTGCTACTGTAAAAACCACGAAGATGGACTAAGGTAGAATAATTTAGCTTGGGAACTTTTGGTGTGGTGCATCATATACTACAGATTTATATAGTCATATTTGCATCTCCTAAAATCTTCCACAATCATGGTAAAGAAAGAAAAGACATGTCTGTCACTAATGTGTAGAACGGGTTTTCAAAAGTAATGATGAGATTTGTTCAGTGAAAAATCAAGGTTTCCCCCAAATCCTGATTTCATTAAGTCATCAGTTGTGGGGAACATAATCATATCCACTACATTTTCCATGAAAAGTTTTAAGTATCTTCATTAAAACTGGAACTTTCTGACTTGTTAGAGCTAAAGTAATTGTCAACATTGAAGAAACAAAACTTCATATAATGACATTTTTCATAAATAACTTTTTTGTGATTAAACATTTTGTGATGTTTTTTTACTTGAGTGATTTTAGTGCAGGTTTCATAGGACATAACTCTCATTTAGCATTACATACTCTCTTGAATTCTAGAGGAATCTATGTTTCTATGTTTCTGAGCTATTGGCATAATTGAATAAACCACCTTTACATATGAAGTGAAATATTAACCCAAAATCACCACATTTTTGAAATTCCTGAAGCGTTAAAAAAAAAATTCTCTAAAAATTAAGATAGTAATTACAAGATAGTTTCATTTACGCGCTCAGTTTTCTGCTGCAGACATAAATATCAGTCTAATGCTTTTTCTTTTGTTTGGAAGGCTGTTGTGAATTACATGTGCCTAATGTGTACTCTTACATCTAACATTTCACCCATTTGCTTTTATAATCAAATAAATACTTTCTGTTTGGAATTTTCACAAGATTGCATTAGAAAGCCATTTAACAGTCCATCAATTTTTAATATGCGACTCATTTGCGAAACACAACATGGAAAGACAAAAAAAAAAGGATGCACATCCTAAACTGCACTATGGACCATTCCCTAGAAGCCACATCACAGCCCAGTGCTCACAAAGTGCCATACAGCGGTGACTGAGTAGGTCACATAATCAGCTACATACTACCCCTAAACATGGGGAGTCGACTATCTTTAAATTAAGATTATACAGAAGTTTGTGTGAAAAATGAAGGAAAATTTCTCAACATGGTAATGCGATTTTATTTTTTATAGCTGGGACTCTGAATTCATATAAATAAGAAATAAAGTAGACATATTAAGCTATCCATATATGGAATTTAGTTTATATATCTCTCTCTAGTGTGTGTTCTTTCCATCTTCCACGAATGACTTTGGTTCTTCTGTCACTTGTCTGGTGTCATTTGTGCCAGGCTTATTGTTCCAACTCTCTCTTTTTTCTAGCTCTAACATAAATAAAATCAAAAGCAGCTTGTAATTAATATCTACTCAATTCAGACATGGAGACTTCCAACAACTTATTAGCAGGTGGATCCTGAAACATGTGCAGGTAACAGCTACCAGTGGCGTATCAGTACATTTTGACATCTTCAGAAATGTGTGCACATGCATAACCATCCTCAAACCTGATATATTAATAAATTACAGACATGCTGAGTGTGATCATTTAAGCTTTGATGGACATTTGTGCATCATGGTTGGTGGGATTCTTTAATAACCATAAACATCGATCCTGACCCAAATCCAGCTAAAATCAACAGACAGATTTGACTTTGCTCATCTGTTCACTGCTATGATCCAGGAGAACAAACTTTAGTGCAAAAACAAAATAAAAAGAACTTCAAAAAATGCTAGGGAAGAAACAGGATGAGAAGAGAGGGGATTACGAACAAAAATAACATGCGTTAACATCGCTTCAGTTCATTATCCCTCTTGGATTGTGCCAAATTTCCCAAGATAGCATTCAATAATTATTGGCTACATTTGATGCTTCACACTTTCCTTATGTCTGCAGCACTCCAGCTCTGCAAGTGATACTTGTCTGAAAAAAACCCTCAATTGTCACAGCACCAGTATTAATAGTAAAAGGAAAAAAAATATGCTTCAAGGAAGGAAACTTACGCACTTGAAACCACTCGTGTGGCTGTTTGATTAACAACAGGAAGTTACTGAGGATTGCTGTGAACAGATCCCCTTCTGTACGTTCCTTAGCCGTTTCAAGAAGTGTTCGCTGAAATAAAGAAATGCATAGCAACACGCCTTAAAGATGTTTCTCTTTTATGGAGAAGCTTTTGAACAGCGATAAGCATTTGCCTGCTGTCTTGCAAGAAATGGAAAGACAGTGATTTGGTATTCACAACTGCATGGTGCACCTAATGTCCAAAACCCCGTTAGAAATTGCCGTGCCCCTGCCTTGAGTTCTCCATTGAATGGCACACCATGCCAGACTTGCTACAGCAAACATGTATCTCTGGAAACCGCTCTAGAGAGCTCACAAAGACTTTCTACAGTAATTCCCAATTTGAAAATGTACACACGCATAAACACTCCAAATATCCGTACAATACTTCTTATTCAAGAGCAGATTCCTTTATCTGCAGTGCTGCACCCACAATTATACATAAGAGATGCTGCTTTTCAGGAAATACAATTGTTCTGAGGGCAGAAGTACAGCTGAATTTAAATTAAATTTAAATAATTTCACGAACAACTGTTACATATTCCCTTCTTTTTTCTGCCAGGCAGTACATTATCTCTAATCACCCAAATATGAACACATTGTTCTTGAGATTGTTTATATTTTATCACGTGGATTCCCTTCTTTTGCAGCCTTGCCCGCATTTGGGATTTATATATTCACAGAGATAACCAAGCACCTTTCTTCTTATTGCACACGTTGTAGATGGTAGACTGAAATTTGCAAAGAAAAAAGAGAGATGAACGAAAATAGAAGGAACACATATAACTATTGCTTTCCAATCTGATAGGACTTGGAATAGCTTAAGTTACAAAAATTTTCAGAACAATCGTAAGATGCTGTATTTCCAAGCTGCAACAAACATTTCCAGAGTTAGGACAAGCCTTTGCCTAGAGACAAAGTCTTTTCCATACTACTGAGCTCCTGTAAGGTCTACAATACAAAAAAATAAATAAAATACACAGCTGGAAATGAGATCTCCCTACAGCCCACTCCACAGGTGAGGGCTGGTCCGTGGCTAAGGGAGGGCGAATGTGGGGCAGCCCCCCTCTGCTGCTGCCTTGCCTGTGCTATCAGTAACCCACTGCAGTAACGCCATCCCATAACACTTTTGTAAGTGTCTTTGATACTTCTGCTTTCTCTGAACCAGCACTGGCAGCTTTCAGATAAACTGAACCCACATGAAAAGCAAGCAGATCACAAACATGCTTTAGCATTAGGTTTTTTGCAACAAATAATGCTTGGGATGGCTTCATCTGCTGTTGTCTTTAAATAATACCTGCACTGTATGTCAGCAACTTCATCTTAGGATAGAAAAAAACCCAAATGGCGCTCACAAGCTGTGAAATGAACGATGATGAAACACAATGATGAACAAACCTGTCAGACTACAGCTACAACATACCCATCATATGTTCCCACGTTAAAGCATAATAAAGCACGCGGTTTCTCTGATAAGAGAGAGAAATAAGAATATATAAATTCTTTCAATACCCAGGCCCATAGGCTTCTTTTTTATATATATAAATTTCCTTTACCATTACTTATTTTCTAAGTCCTTCTGTTTTTTAAGAACCTCATTTATCATGACTTACTTTGTAGGTCTGTATGGCATTTTTCATGTTACTCTATGCCTTTACTTAATCCCCCTGCAAATTTAATTCTATACTTTGAAGCTGAAATATGAGGTTAGTAATTGGATGTTTCAATTTTTCTCTTTCCAGAAATTAAGGAACACTCCAAAGACACAATATCAACTCATATTTTTAAACTACAAATTTTATGAGATTTCTGTCTGCCCCCCTTCATATTGCCTAGATGTGTATGAGCATTTGCATTGCTGCAATTTATATATGCATCCATGTTGCTGCAGCTTATATAAACACACCTCAGCAGTCTAACACGCAGTGTTCTTATGGCACACACAGGTCAAGGAAAGGCTTTAAAATTCAGGGGAGCAAAACCCATGATGTTTCCAACCAGTAGAAAGGCCTGCAATTCACCAGCTATTACTTCCTATATAAATGCAGTTCTGAAATATGTAAGGTTGCGAGGTAGTGTTTAGCACCACTACAACAGTCTAGAAAGATTAGACACACATGAATTCTAAAAGGTCAAAAATTAATCAAAAAGCAAACATCATCAGAAACTGGGGTACTTCTCTTTTGTATCCGACAACTTATGCAACAAATGAAAGAAATTGTCTATAAGCAACCAAGGCAGATGTAGTAGGCACTTTGCACTTTCACACAGAAAACTGAAATGCAGATATATCAAACCACATTATTTCATTTTGTTGCTTCCATATTTTGCATATTTCTGATATTCATAAACAAAACACTGCAAACATCTATTTGAGTTATTTGAAAAGGAAGTGGAAGGAAGTTTCTATTTCGGAGTGGATTATTTTGTTTTTTAAATACTGATACACCGATTTTTCTCTTGTAGAAGCAGGTACATCTGGTCTGTTACTGCTGAACAGTATGTGAACATTTTCAGTGTCATAGAGTTGTTACAGCACGTGAAACTCACAGAAATATAAGTAGCAAAGTATCTGAGGAAGAGGATTGCTGTCATGAAAAGGGTATTTATATGTAAAATACCAAGTGATAAATGTCAGCCTTTCTTTCAAATTTTAACCAATTGCTTCATTGACAAATTTGAAATTTTGGGAGCTGAGATTCAAATATCAGATTTTGCTACTGTATTTGTACTCTAATTGCTTTATTCATATAAACAATGTTTTTGTATCACATGTGGAGACCCTGTGAAAATATCTAATTTAGATATTATGCCTAGAACTACGGGCTCCATTCAGAAAAAGATGTGAAGTTGTTACTGACACATTTCATTTCAGCCACTTAAAGATTTGATTGTATTTTCAACATGACAAAATAAAGATTAAAAATGTACTCCACAGTGACACCACTGGGGACTACCTAGAAGGCTGAAGTGTGTGGTACTTGGTTTGGGAGCCTCCTGCCTCCTTCCCAGCCCCTCCCCAGTCGCCACCACAGCACAAGGAGCACATTTCACGAGGACATTTTTCCTTGGAGGACTACAAATGTCCTCTGCAGTAAGCCACATTTTCCTATATCTTTCTTCTACAGTCTTGTGGCATATGCTAACGAAGAGAGATGAAATGCACTGCTGCTTCCCTACTGCACAGCGTGGTACCTCACAAAGGCAGGAGATGTCCTTGTGAATTCCCACTTGATACACGTAGCAACAGAAACAGTGGGCTTCCAGAGAAAGCAAGGAGATGGTATAATTAGCGTGGCCTGTGGATATTTCATTTGTTCATGTTAGGATTACCTCGCCCAGCATATGCCTGCAGTAGGAATCTCCCTCTTCTTGGTTATTCCAATGCTTTACCCTTCCCGCAATCTATTATTCATTAACTGAGCCATTCACTGGATGCAGTGGCCTCTGATTAAGAATATAGTGATGGGTCAGCTGGAGGTTGTATCGTAGCATGTTTACAAGAGGGAGTGACAGATCCTTTAGGTGCTCAGCAAGCAGGCATAAAGCAGGCATACCTGAAACCCTGATGCTATTCTAATAAAATATTTTGCTTTTACAAATGAAGTGTCAGAAAGTTTTGAGTTGAGTGATCATAGAAAGCTTAGTTTGTTTTCTGACCACATTTATAGTATTATTTCTCTGGGGAGGGAGGATAATGTTTGCTTTGTTTCTATTCCCATAATTCTCCCTAACACTCCAGTTAACATTTGTGTGTATTTACGTGCATTCATATCAAATTTAGCTGCACATCTAGAGCAGGGAACAACAGTATAATAGCATTGTACGTCAGAATTACAGATAGGGTAGGAGGTTATAAAGGAAGTTCCCACAGAGAAAATGAGAAAGGAGTTTAGGAGGTATAGAAGAGTCATTTGTCTTTCCAGAGTCTGGGTTGATGGCTACAGATACACGAAGATAGTTTGTCATCGAAGACATTCCAGGAGATACCCTGGAGGAGGGAGATAACCTACAGCTGGTGGTGGAACCTGAGCTAGAGTGTATCCAAGGTGACTGTGGTTGAAGAATACCAGTGATGGTCTCCTGTGGCAGCCACAATGAAATCTTGATGGAAGACGAGGAAAATCTTCTACTGGTAACACCAAAAGAGTGAGTAGAGAACTAGGAGGAAAAGCAGAACAAAGAGCAAATTTCTTTTGGAAAACTAAAGTAATACTTCAAACTTTGTCAAACCTAGAGGTCAATTTTATGATTTGTTATTAAGCTTGTTATTGTTCTGAAGATATTTTAAAATGAAGCCTTCATGTGCAGCAGGTGTTAAAAAAACTGCCAGCATTACTAAAGGACATTATCAGACCCTCACAACCAAAGCACTTGAAGAAAATCTATACGCCATGATGGGGAAACATTTTAAAATGTAAAACCTTTGTCTTTCTTTTGTAGCTTCATATGATCAAAATGTTGCAAGAGGTTGAACAGCAAACAGAGAAAGGGAACAGCAGAAAACATCTGACTGAAGAGCTACATCTGACAAGACTAGTAAATATGGGCAGACAGAAATACTTTTGTAAGAATCAAATCAGGGAGAAGACAACTTTTTATCTATTGTCAGGAATAATGATAGCAGTCTCCATGCCTCCATAAATTCATTTATTAGTGTCAACTGGCTGTATCTCATTTCATTCCTGATTTACAAAGCAGACTAGTATGTGTGTGCAGAGAGGAGAGGAAGAAGAGGATGGATACAAGTCACAGGGGTTGGTTTTTTTTTTGGAGAAAACCAAAAGAAAGAAGCAAGTTCTGAGGCTTGATCTTGTTGTTAGTGAGTCTATAATTAACACTTGCCCGAATGGGAGATCAACGTGCATTGTCATCTCTTTGCAGAGCATGCAAACCACTTCATATGAAGCTGTTTGGGAGATTCCATTATTTTCTGATCATGTCCTTAAAATAACACCTTTTCCTTTCATTGCATTTCCTCTCTCTTCATCTTACAGCAGCTGTGTACAGCCAAATAATGCCTGACACAGTTGAAAAGCTGGGGGTGGATTGTTGGGTTTTTTTGAACATCTAAATTCTTGTTTTTCTGACAAGCCTGCTAATCCTGAGTGCTGTTTTTAGATACCAAAATTATATGTTAAAGAACAGATTCAGGATTTCCTTTTCAAACCCCCGTAGGGAGAAGATTGCATACCAAAAGAGAAAGAAAGGGCGGGGAGGGGGGGAGAGATAATTTCCCTGCTGCTTAGTGGTACTTCATACAGTACATGCATTTCAAGGATGAGAGGAATTGTAAGGCCTTCTGGTAATAACATCATCTGCTGCATAGCCCGAGCGGTGTGCAGGTACCGCTGATACTGGGTTTCAGATGCGCACAGAGCTTGTTAAGGTATATGTTGGTGTCTGCGCTTGGGAGGGAGTCAGAAGGATGGGTGGGCACTGGCTAGGTGTTTTCCTTAAGGGGGGCCCCTGCCCACTCCCCAGAGCAGCAGGAGGACCTAAAACACATCCCCTCATGCTGTCTGGTTTTACTTTTTTTCCCTGTCACCTGCACCTTGTGGAAAGTGGCTGGCAGGGCCACGGAAGGCCATCAGTCTGGTGAGTGCAAAACGCAGCCAGGCTCAGTAAAGTTCACCTGTTCCGAGATCAGATGGAATGTCACTCAGCTGAAGGGAGGCCTGTGGTACCAGCATCTGCTTACACATGAGATTCCATCAAATTTAAGAGAAAGCCTTCATTATCAATTCTGGACTTGTCTTCACGCAAAAGGTTGAGATGACAGTGGATTAGGAAGTAAGAGCAGGTGCAATAAAGAATTACAAGATACTATGCCAGTTTATCTTTCTAGCAATTATCTTCTGTATTCCAAACATTTACGTAAGCAGCACTACAAGGAAAATAAAGGGAAATGTTTTCACCTAAAATAATAGGCCTTGATAGTATTAGAAACGTAACAAAAACATGTTGATTCTATGATTCTGTGTTAGCAGCCCTTATCACGCAGGTTTTTGAGCACTGCAATGTGGCCCCAGACCCAAGACATGAAGGAACAAACTGACAATTACAAAATTCTGAGGAAACAAAACTGAAAAAAGATTTATTCTCTATCTTCCACCTTATGAGAATGCCATCACATTGTTCCTGAACTTCCTAAAGTCCAATGTCCAAACCCAGAAATTCTCATCCCAAGTCTCATGCTTAACCTGAATATTTGGGTTGATTTCAAATAATTGTCATATTTGTCCATACTAATGAGTATATTAAGGATTTTTTAAATGGCAGTGGAGATTTATTTTCCCTAGCTTTAGATTACATTCATCAGAGGGGAATTGCATTTCTAGGGTGCAACTAATCCACCTGTTTTGTCAAATGTGTTAAAAATGCCCTGTGCTTCCCACTGACTCAGAAGGGAATCCAGGGTTAGGAGTTCAGATGTAGGCACCTCTGCTGCAGATGCTAAAAGCAGAAAGGATAAATCCTACACCACACGTCTGAAGTTAGGTGTTTAAATTTGTACTTACAAATAGAATAAAGAGGATGGATAGCAGTATGAAACAGGTTAAGTGATGTGCCTTTTAGTAACAGCTATAGCATTTATCTCTCTTAGAGTAGAAATAATGAAGAGACAATGCCTTTTATTAACATTTCTAAATTGCATTCGGCAATTGCGATCTTCTGACTAATAATGAACTGAAACCCACTCTTCTACTGCACCAATACTTGCACCTGATACATTTGATACTACATACACCAGGAAACAATGCAGCTGAAAAATCTATGCAGACTGAAACAACCAATATGTTTGGTGACAGAATGAGTATTATTAAATTATTAAACCTGGCAGGAAACCATTCAAAAAGCTTTTAGAAATCTTTCAGGCTACGCGGCATCTTACAGTGGCTAGCCCAGTCAACTATTAGATATGCCTACGTAATTGCATTGTGAAAACTGTTTATACAAATATTAGAATTTTAAGGAGTTTTATAAAATCACTGTCTACACATGGTTTAGAATAAGGACATTAGCAGTTCTCAGATTAGAAAGTAATAGCAGAAATCTAGGAGATAATCATAGACCATAATGAAAAGTCTAATGTTTGCCAAATTTTGAAGCTAGCAAAACCCCCCTATATATTCATCTTGCAATGTCATTTGAAACGACCTTGTTTGGAACTCTATGTATTTCTCGGAGAAGCACATTGCAGAAAAGTCATAAAGTTATTGCCTTAAGTTTATCCTTAACAAACAACCTGTCTCCTCATTGGAATTAGGGATTTAATTTGACCCATAAACTTGTAAGTACCTATCTCTGGAATTGCTCTTGCAGATAACACTCATAAAAGCAAACTACTTGCAACTTATAGCAAGTTATAAAACTGCCTGCGAACTAGATACCTTTATACCTGAAAAACGAGGCCTGCTGCTCAGAGCAAACTGATCCATCATGCACAACCTAAGCCTAGATTCCTGTATGAAGTACGAAAAGTAGGAAAACTTGAAAAAGAATTAGACCAGTGACCTGCCTAGTCATTTCCTCTACAAAAGCATGCCCCATTAATATGAAAATCCTTCAAAATCTGCAAGTATATGGTTTATGAGATACATACTGACTACAGTTTCTCCCAAGCAACTTTTTTTTTTTTTTTTTTAATAAATGAAGTTTTTGTTTTGGGGAAGTATTAGGTGATGTGAGGTGGTTAAGAAGAATCAGAATTTCATGTGCAGAACCAGTATCACGAAATGTAGGAGCGAACCCAAATATTCACAAACAGCTATGCAAGTGAAAAGATTCTCCAAGTCTTGGTGTATCTAAATAACCTTTCTAAATAACACTGATTTTCTTCAACTTGTTTTCTCAGTCTCTGTTGTACCATCTCTACTGCAAGACATTTTAACTACCTGTACTAGAATTAAAACCACACTAAACAATTATGTGAAGGATTAAACTGAAGAGGAAAGGTCACTTTAAATGATGCTTATAAATACAATCCTAAAATTAATAAAGGGGGAAAGTTATGGTGACAGAAATTGTAAAAAGATACAACAAAATCAAGCCAAAAAAAATGCTGAAAAGGATACATATTTAAAAAAAAAAAAGTGTAGCTGCCAAAGAATGAATTCTAAAGAACTTTAGAAAATAGAAAATGTTAAAAAAAAAAAAAAAAAAAAAAAAGCAGGAAAGGTGAGAAATACAAGTTGGTAAGAGGAGAGATAATTTTTTTTTTTTTTAAATGTGTTCAACTTCGTGTTCGATTTCTCACATGAGAATACCTGGCATTGTTATTCACAGAAAAGCCTTCTATAGATTTTCAATTGCATAAACATAAGGTTTTTTTATTTACAGTGAAACACACTTCTCAAGTTGTTTCATGCTTTTCCAGTATGTAAGCCTTCCTTCTGGCCAGTCTTGATCAAAAGTAAATAGAACTGATTACCAAAATTGTACTACAGAGCTTTGTAAATTCAACAGTAAAGACTGCAGAGCACACCTCAGTGCAATCCCAACTGAAAATGTTGTTGCAATATCAAGCTGGAACATTTTAGCTCATGAAGGATGAGATTCCATTATCTCCTTTTATGTTGAGTAGCACATTCATGAAGGAAATACTCCTACTGACCCCAGTGGGATTCACAGCTGTGTTTAATGTGCAGAAGGGAATCTGAATCTGGTACAGTGATTAACATGGTATTAAGAGACCTCGACCTTAAAGACAGCATAGAAATATCTGAGCATTCAATGGGATATGGCTCGGCAGCATGACCTGCAAGGCTGACCATTGCTCTGGTAGCAAACGGCCAGAGGCTGAGACAACGCTCAAATCCCTGCTCTCAGTTCAGTGGGTTTTTGCACCGGCTGAACACCAGTTACAGAACTGCTCTCAGTCTGCCAGTAGAAAACCTTGGAGTTTTGAACAGGTAATTACACCAGATAATCCCTCCTCTTGATTTTCTGTGCTCATAGATTCAGCTATGTGCTATTTTTGCAGATTTTTCTGCAGCAACATGCAATTGGGTTTTAGATGAGCCAGCTGCGATAAAAAAGCAGCAGAAATGCAGTAGTGCATTGCTCATCCACCGGAAAACCCAGGCTAGCTCTACAGAAACCACCTCAGATACATGAATCACAGACAGCTGGACTGAGATCATGTGAACAGTTTTCTGAAATCTGCAGAAAGATGCTGTAAGAATAACTTTTTCAGCTTTTTAGACTTGTTTTTACCTATATGAACACTAGCACAAGAAACTTGAAACACTACTGTTTAGGTAACAAGTTACAATTATTTAAAAAAAATGCATACATATTTTCCACCAGTATTCATTATCTCACTATCAACATACCTAAAATGCAAATCATTCTATGGGAAATTTAAGGCGTGTGTGCACATAAATCTATTCAGTCTTGTACATACAATAATTTTCTAAAAATAAATCAACATAAACTAAAATATAAACTCCCTTTATGTAGTAAATAATTGCTATCTGTGTCTCTAGAAGACTTTATTTCCATATAAGTTATGATTTATAAGAAGTAATAAAATGTTGATCCTGTAAAAAAGTGTATTTTTAAAAGATTTAAACTGTGTGTAGTTGAATTTTTCAAGATGCTCTGGGCAGAAAAAATCCACCTTGTTCTTTAACTTATTATTGATACTACATGTTGAAGGAGTTAATCAGATTCTACACAAGCCACAAACTTAATAATAGAATCAGAAATCTAAAACACATCATTAATCATGCAGCACCAGATCTACTAAATCATTTTCTGTATACATGAGAGAGACTAAACAGGCAACAGTTTCTTTTATTATTTTATGTTATTCAGAAGAAATTGGTTTCCATATTATACAGACTACATCTTCATACAACTGAAAGAACACAAGACATGACCTGTGGTGAGTGTGCCAATGTCTCGCTTTTTCTGCTCTGTCAAGGTGACAGAGTCTCCATTCTCCTTGGGAGTTTAACTCACAGGAGAGACTCTTACTGTCACGATACATATCTACCTTCTAACTGTGAAAATGCAATAATCAAGCCATCCTTTTTGGGAAGCTGAAGGACTCTGGTGAGTGGGAAACATAGGATAAGAGAACGAGCTCAAGAAAAAGTTCTGGGGCAATGCCATGCTAAAACTGGCAACGAATGACCCAAGAGCAGTTCCCAGTAAGCTTTTTGGAAAGTATATTTGCTTTTGCTGTCACTCAGCATTTTGGAGGCAGGGGTGCTACAGGCTTCTTTATTATTAAGTTACAAGTAGCAGGCACAGATCGCAAAGGTTGTAAGGATGTTGATATTTTAATTTTTCCCTTGAGGAACTTCCATCTCAAACCAAACATATTTCAGATATACATTATTTAAAGGTCATTGCAAAGTGCAGTTTCAAACCTGCCCAACTTCTGCACGCTTCCAGGAGGAAGAGAAGTGTTACCTCCGCCCCATACACATACATACTGAAAGGCAGACACAATCACAAGTGCCAGCACCTACACTACTCGGCTGCCCTTGTGAGCAAAGGAAGGCTGCATTCCATAGGCACAGTCAGCAGCTTTAATTCCAGCCTCACCCTGGAGCTTCAGAAGAGGATACTTATACACAATACCACTGATTTTACAATTTTGTCATCTAATGCTCTTACCTCAGAAACAGATACTTGAAAAATGCTGGTAACAGAGAGAACTGTAGACTTTTCTTACTCTAATTTTTCTCAGATTAATATTTGCCTTTTATTCCCATCAAGTTTCATATTATTTGTAGCCCCACTGTTTTTCATGAACATCTTACACTTTCCATTATTACTGTGTTTTGCAAAACTGAAGCTGAAACCAATAAAGGTTTAACTTCATCCTCTTTGATGCCAGCCTTCTACTCTTGCAGCAACAAACAAAACACAGTAAGCAACATCCATTTGCAGAGCTGCAGAATAACTGCATCGATTTACTAGTAAAAAATCCTGCTACTAGGGACTAAGTCAATCCCCCTGCAGGAAAAACTTACACAGAGAGACCCAGAGATACCATAAATTTACAACCTAGTTTAAAATGATGGAATCTATAATAGCTTTGCCATTTATTTAGTGAGAGGACTTTTAAGAAAAATGCTCAGATGGATTGCTTTTCCATTACTGAAACACAAACATCAACTGTGAAAACAAATACATCCTATATTAACTACAAAAATATATAGATCGAAAATAATCAGACAGATTGCAAATTGTACACTAAATTATTAATATGAAAAGGTATCTCAAATTTGCGTACTTACTTGGACCAATGTGTCCTCTTCTAACACTCAGAATCGTGTAGAAATCTGGAAAGTTTCCTGTTGAATATTTCTTAATTTAAGGAAGTAAGATTTATATATGGAGCACACTGACAAAATCTTGTTATTTAAGGCATGAAAATCCTCTGGGGCTTGTTCCAGATCTGGATAATGTCCTTGACTGTAATGTGTATGGTGGAACTAAGTAAGGTATATAATATATATACATAAGACATTTAATGAAGAAATATGTTATCCCACAGGAAAACAATGTAAAAGCAAGCTATGCTACTTAGAGAAAACAAATTGTACTCCAGTTTTTCAGATTGACTAATTAAAGGCTGGTTTTGCTCTGAAACCTCATGCTTAAATTGATATGACCAGTTCAGTGATGTATAGGTAGCACAGTAAAATAAAAGTCAGGCTGCTACCTCTTTTTAGAGGACTAAAGGGAGGGCAAGAAAGATTTTTATTATTGTTTAAAGTATAACACATGTACATGACATTATTTTATTTTTATTGAGCATTCTTACATTATTCAAACTTCAATTTAAAATAAACATCACTGGTAGACTAACTACTGTGTTTAACTACCCTGAGAAAAGTTTCAAAATACAAAGCTGTTAGGATCGAGCTCTTTAATATAGATGGCATATACACAAAAAATATAACATATGCTTTGCAGAAACTGCAACATGACTCGCTAATTTAGATCAATAAGCCTTAGCATGAGAAGTTAGGTAAGTTGGACCAATTCCAAATAATACATTGAATATATTGAATTTTTTACTGTCCTATTAACTTCAGGAGCATAGTTGCACTTTCGAAAGTTAAGAAATGACACAAGCCTTCACTAAACCATAGGAAATATCCACATATAAATTAATCTAGCAGCATAAGTATAGAAAGAGATTTAAAAATTTGATTACCAAATTCTATCATATCTGTAAACACAGACCGAAGTACCTGGCATTTCATAAAATAATTACATGTAATTTGTAAGCACTGGTAAATATTTACAAAAAATTATGCTGAAATGGTAGCGTGGTTTTATACCATTTAATTTTTGCCTAAAGTAACAAAGAAATACAGAGCTGATGATATAGCTGGCTTTCAGGCAGGAAATCTTTCGCTTAAGTAAGTGAACACAGAAGTGTTGTACTTCACTTTAAGGTCATCCAGTCTATAATAAAAGCACAATCCTATTTCTTCTTTCATTAGAAATACATTCAGCTTATCCTACAGCTGGAATTTCCAATAATTATGTTTCCTTACTTGCTGAAAGAGGTAACTCTTATGTATAAACATTCCTTTACAGTGTAAAAGTATATTAAGACCTATTATCTCTTCAGGAACCATGCCAAAATACGAGCCTCTGGACTCTAGCAGTTTTGATGCTATGCCAAAAATAGTTTAAAATGTTGTACAATAATTACTACTGAAAAAGCAAAAGGCTGTGGGTCAGGACACATAGGCCAAGCGAAGACGTGGAAAGGGATTTAAAACCAACAGTGGGTCTAGCTTGTCCAGTTAGCAGACACCCAACTGGACCCACTTACAGGCCAGTAACCTCCCAGTTCACAAGGAATATTTCAAATGAAATAGTGTTTGCCCTAACTGCAGGGCTCATTTCTGAATATGACTGATGCTCCCTGCCGTGGGAAAGAAGGTCACAGGGCACCTCAGCCTGCAAGGACCCCGGGTCTGCGTCCTCCTCCACCTATTCACCAGCGGAGGACCTGCTCTCCATAGCTTATTTCTGCTCTTTCTTTCTCTCACATATGGGCAAGACTTCAAGAAAGACAGAAACCCCTCTGGATCCGGGGGATACGTTAGAGACAGATTGGACCAGCTCAGCAGAACGGATGATGAGAAATCACAGCTCCTCTCTAGTTGGTCTGACAACACCTGCCCAAGAGCAGCTCTGCTCTCTCACCTATCTTTCTCAGCCTCCCGCTCCCTCCCTCCCCCGAAATCCTGAAACAGGCTGAAACCCCAGTCTGTATCACCTTCCTGCCCTCACAAACATTTTGCTTAAATACTCCTGATTTGGACCATCCAAGATGACCCGACAACTAATCCACCAGGCAGCACCTTTGCGATTCAGCTTGATGTTTCCCAGCTGGGGAGAGAGGAGCAGAAATGAAGCAAGAGGGTGACTGGAGGCCACTCCTGCTTCCTCCAACCTCCACAGCCTGTAACTCAATTTTCTGTTTCTCCTGTGGCCAAAACACACTAGGAAATTTAAAATTCCAAACAAAATGGGATGGTGCGAAAAAGCATTCCCCTCCCCAGAAGAAAAACATGTATCTCAAACAAGCACTTCATTTAGTAACTAATTCAACCCTCTTATGTGCTTCCATATTTTATAGATCACGAGTTTCAATTTTTCTGAGACACAAGAGCCCTGTTATAAATGATAGACTGGGGGAAATCCTCAGTCCACTCATTTTTCTTGAATTCTTTTGAAAGGCTATGAATTATATATTTCTTATTCTTCTCTAATTACATGCATTAAGACTTCAGTAACGTACATTGTCACTGAAAACCTTTTGAGGGTCAGGCATCTTTTATCTTTGTTATTCAATGAATAAATCTTTTCAAAAATAAAGAGCTATGCACAGCTACTAAAGCAACAGTCTATGGCGCTTTTTATTTATTTGAGAACTAAATACTTTCTGACTATCCAAAGTACTTTTTTTCCCCCCATTGTTTGGTATCAATCCCTAGCACAGTTGATACTCGAGGCAGAGATTTTCAAAATGCTGCCTAAGGGATTTAAATGAGGATTATTTTTCTAAGTCTTGATTTTCTTCTTTCAGTGAGCACCCTCAGCCTCTAGCCCATCTATTTTCCATTTCACATTAACAGATTAGATTTCAATTTCCCTTTGGGTTCAAGACAAAAAGATGCTACATCTCAATTCCCAATGTCAAAGTTTTAAAACTGTGGAAGTCAGGAGGAAGCAACGCAACCGCTAGCTAACAATGACGCCTACCCCTGCCACATACTTAGGATGAGGAGGACCCTCACATACTCAAGTAACATTTATTGAGAAAAACACACAGGCATATGCTTATTTTTAAGCACGTGCTCACAGTTAAGCAGGAGTTTAAATAAACAAAGATGGCTTTTTGATTTGGTGCTCAAAGGAAATATTTGCAATATACAGATACCTAAAGATGCAGATGAGTGCAAAGTGGGATTTTGTAGGTGAACCTGGTCATTTCTCTGTGATTCAGATCAATGAGAATTATTCATCTATATACTTTTGAAAATTACACCCATTTGCCACTTTGGGCACTTAAATAACTTAAGGGAAATGGACACTTTCCAGTAATTTCAGTCATTGAGAGTACTCAGCATTAAAAGGCGTTCTTTGACTGTTATAATTCTTCCAAACGCTCTGCTAATGGTTTTGGTTGTGAACGTAGTCCTTGTCCAGAGAAGAATCAAGGAGGCTGCAGCTCAGTTACCTTAGGAAGGTAGTCTTCTGACCCATTTTTACATGTATATTTAAAATGGCCACAAAAAAATGTCTTTATTCTTATTTATTTAACAGCTCTGATGTAGCAGCTTATTTTCTACCCATCCTAAATTATTTCGGCACTTCTTAGTGTCCACCACCCAACACTGACAACTCTTTTTAGGCAGAGACTGACTTTATGGCAGGTGAGCGCGATGCACTGCGTAAGCATGGAAAGCACTCTGTACACTGCTGAGGATCTGGGGCGTTCCCTAAAACAGCCAAAATGCTGACATTTCCCAAGGATAAGAAAAAAATCCTGTTGTGGGAATGAGAAGATTCTTGATAGAAAAACAAGCCGTGACTGCTAGAAGTTGCCTTTTTCAGTGGCATCTCAGGGGTGATATGGCCTTTCTTTCAGATATGGTTTGAGAGGAAATCAGTTTGTTAATCAGTTTGGGTTTGTATTTGTAATCACTGATGCAAGCCACTTTTTGTCACTTTTGCCATGGCTTGCTATATGATTTAATATGATTTACAGTCTGCTATACTGATAACTGTACAACAGGTTTTATTTTCAAAGTTTTGCAGAGAAAACATGGTGAATCTTGTTCTGCTATGGGTAAACCGTATTTTCTAAAGGGAATTATGTAAAACAAACAATGTGATTTCAAAGTAAGTGGATTTATTTTATTTTTACATGTCTCTGATTCATAGCTCTCATATTACAGGAGGTTGTAGATTAATTATAGAAGCCACTAATTTGATCAATTAAGTGAAAAGGAAAAAAAAAAAAAACAGTATTGAGAAAAGGGGCCAGAGATTTGAGAAGGGGCTTTTTTCCATGGTCATGGTACCTTGGAAGAAAAAAGGAAAAAGATATGACCCATGGGAGAGAAAAATCACAGCAGGTTGTAATGTATACTGTTATTAGTATGACATTTACTGGCATTTCATTCATATTTGAATTTTTCACCATTCGCCCTTGCCCTCTTTTATAAGAATGACTGCCAGTCCTACTATTACAATTTTCTAGCTCTGGAATGTGCAATTATATTTTGACACACGTCCCTGATCCTTTTAATTATTATTATTTTTTCTAATTGGATGAATTTCTAATATAATCTAAACCTAATGGTTTATAACTGTGCATAGTTTGTAGCAGACAGGATAGCATAGGTGATCAATAATTTTAATAATCTTGGCTACATTCGCATGCCACTATTTTATACAATTAAATATAAAATGAAAGAAATGAAACCCACAAATCTCGGTCAATTACTGAAGCTGATTATCTGTTTTCCAAGAGAATGGGCCAGATGCTCAGCTAATTTAAATCAGCCCAGCTCACTGATATTTACATCAAGTCAAGAGTCTGCCTCAGTATTTTAAATCTCTTTATCTCCAGTATGTAAAATACATAAAGAGGGTTTTGTGGGACAAAACCTGGTCTATGTGATCGCTAATTCCACCAAAGGTTGCAGTATGCAGCACAGTACACAACACTATAGCAGGAAAAAAAACCTGTCTCCTTATTTTTCATTTACATACTGAAAAAAATATTTTCATACATACATTATGAGCACTCGTTTTAGGACCATTTGTCACCAGGGCACAAAGTACAAGTTTACCATGAATTACTAGTTTTTCAAACATGTTTTCTGAAACATGCACTCGTGCAAGACAAAGCATTAAGGAAAATACTAAAACCTTCATGGGAATGTTTAAGAGGTCTCCTTAAAAGCCTAATTGCTCCCCTCAGAGACATTATAATCTATTGAGTAAATACTTATTTATAGACTTTTTAATTGGTGGATTACATTAACAGATATTAGAATATATTTTGAAGGCAAACGTATTGACCTTGTGGAGCCCAATGTCTCCATATTTAGCATATTTACTGGCAGCAAATTCTATAATTCTAATTACTAGTGAAATTGATTTTTACAACTTCTGCAAGACTGAGTTCACATACATTTAAAGAAAATACTGGCAAACCATGTCTTTTCCCTAATAAACCATTAGGGACAGTAGTTTTTCAGTCCTATTTTCAGCAGTCCCTAAGCATTCAGAAGCTCAGCTCTTTATTTTATCCTTAATCTCTGAATTAAAGCACAATAATAATAAAAATTGATATTAGCAAGCAAATTCAGCCCTTTGGAGTAAGCTGAGAAGGGAGACCTGTCATTTTAAAAGAGGCCAGCAGGAGCCTGGGGCTAACACTTCAGACCCACATGGTACAATGTGCAGGCATCTCCTTCACCATTTTTAACCTGCTCATAAATGAAGAACAGATAACAACAGTAGTCAAAGCATCAAGGAAGACAGAGACAAGCTAAGTAGTAGTGGGGAGGGTGGGGAAGGTACCCAACAACCCAAACACAAAAACCCTCAGAATACAAATCAGAGGAACAAAGGGCATAGCCTGGGGTGGGAAATATGTTTTTTCCCCCTTGTAGTGTGTTTCCAAGGATTTATGTTCTACCGCTTTATTTTTTTCATATCTCCATCAACAATTTTCTGTATGGGAAGCCCCTTTAGTAATTAATTGTACTTTGGTGAAGAACAACTAGGGAATTGGCAATGAAGACCCATTATAGGAGAGATCTTTTTATTATTGTGCTGTAAGAGATGAAAGCAGTACAATTTGGCAGATCATCTCATATCTGCATTTCTCAGATCTCTATGTGGTTACGAGATAAAAATCTCCCCTGGCAAGAAGGCTGTGAGGTTAAATTTACTTTTGTAGGGGACGGGGGGGGAAGACTGTATTGATAGCTGCTGGGAAGGGCAGACCCACCCCACCCTGCCCCACAAGTAGGACAAGTGAAAAATATCACATATGGGTCTGTACAGTAAGTTCCATCAAAGCTGGTAGTAAAGTCTGCAGATCAGTGTTTTTTGTTGCCTTTCAACAAAGCTAGGTTTATAAAAGGCATGGTCAAACAGCAAGTGGGAGTTAAAAATTAAAGCCCTGATTCCCAGCTTAGCCTTTCCTCTGTAGTAGGTACGCACAAGCAGTACAGGTTATTGAACTGGATAAAAAGACAAATGTGTTGCTTCCTCCCAGCCACAGTGAGTATTATGCATCATTGTCAAAAAGCCTGAATAAAAGACCTTGTCTTGGCAGTATAAATCCCCAGTGTCTGTACCGGTCTCATGATGTTCTTCAGTGCAAAACTTGTGTGGAAAGTTACTATATAAAAGAAAGATGGTTGGTTACGCAGCAACACCAGCTACGGCCAGCAACCTTGAAAATCAACCGGGGTTGCCAACGGGTGTAGCAGCTGCACTTCGTGATACTTACTGTAACTGAGAAATAGTGGAAACAGTAGGTAAGGAAGAAGCAGGATGACAAGGTGCAATAACTAAGGCACTGCTCACACAGCCACCAGTGAAGGCAGGAGTCTTGAGCCCGCCATGCTTGCTCTGATCTGAGCTGCTGCAATGCTCACAGCCAAATCACGGCGATTCCCAGTGCCTCCACTTTCCCTCTTTTTCTTTCTCTCTTCTCATTCTAAGCACAAGGCAAAGAGCAAAACCAAAACTCATGAAGACAACTTGGGGTCTGCATCTTGCCTTCCTCTTAAACTTTTACTACTTTCTGAAAGCAAGAAAACAGGAATGGAAGCCTCTTACCACCAGATTTCACAGCTGCTGGCATATGGAGCCAGGAATAGCAGCTATAGGTAACATTGCTGAATTCTGAGCACTGATTTCATCATGATGCAAATGCCTCCCTGTTTGGTGGTTTGTTTGGGTTTTGAGTTTGGTTGGTGGTTTTTTTTTTTCCCTGAGGTGAGCACGTGTCATTTCTTGAGTTACAAAACATACACATAAAACCATTTAGAACCTTAGATCTTGTATAGATATCATACATGCCACATATATGTCATACATAAGCATACATTATCTTTCCATATACCATAACAAGAAACAAGTACGTAATCTGTAAAAACCATGTTTTACCCATGGATGTGTATAGTTTCTATGAACTGATGGGATAATCAGTTTTATAAAGAAACATAGCCAAGAAGGCCACATCTTCCACCAAGTGTATGTAAGAAACTTTGGAGAATTCAACAACCAGTATCTTATGAGGTGATAAAGAAAAAGATATCCACAGAGGAGAAAGAAATGTGAATATGCAGAGGTAAAATTTACAATATAGCAGGAGGTTAAGGTAGATAAGACAGATCTTAAAGTGAAGATTTATTTTCCATCTATCACCACATGGTATTTGTTCATTAACTTTAGGAAGCAGCAAACGTTGAACTGATCAGTCTTATGAGTTGCAGTTGCTACAAATTTCTATATTTGATCTTGTTTTTTTCCTCACGGACTAGTTATAAAACTTTTCACGTTTTGATAGACACTCCTGAATGCACTGCTTACAAGATGTTACTAACACACCAAGAACTTCTGGAAAGACAGCATTAACAGTGCATATATACAAAGAAATAGGATCAATCCACAGCTAAAAATGGCTATATGTTAAAAACAAAAAAAGTATGATGAACTTTAGACAGGCATGAATATGCACCGCTGGGGGAATGAAGAGACTACCTTATGCCATGCAGTTGCCTTCTGCTGTTTGATGTTCCTGCAGCTGTACAGCCTCAACCCATCATTACAACAACTATAACTCTGTAAGACTGTGCTTTTTTCGTTCTTTCTGAAAATTATGAAAAAGCATCCACATGCTTCCTTCCAAATGCCAGCATATAATTTGTGTGTTTATTGCTGCATTGCATACAAAATTAAAAAAAAAAAAACCAAAAAACGCATTGACAATCAGAAGTTAAAGATATTTTCCTGGCATCAAAACTGGACTGCCTGGGCAAGTCATTTTACTCTGTTTCCCTTTCCATTCTTTGTCAACCTTATTTCTCTATTTTACAAACCGTTTGGTACCAAAGTCCACTTCTTTTAATGTTATCAGTGACCAAGGACACTGGAGAAATTATGTCATCTAGAGTTCCGCATATTTGTTATGATTCAAATATAATTGTTAATAGCTAAATAATTAAAAAAAAGTCATTATCTTATTTTCTCAGTCTATATTCTAGTGCACATTGGTATATTACATGAAAAAAAATGCCTTTAAAGAATAGTCAAAATCCAACAGCACACAAATTTTAAATTAATAGGTACTCAAAATTTTGTTCTGTTAAGAATTCAAAAGCACTTTAAACACCTCTGGTTTACTTTGCTTACATATTTCTATACTTCTTATTTCCTAGTGGCTATTGAAAGATGATAAATAAACTCTTTTCCTTTCAGATGCCACCTAGAAATGAAAATCAGTGTTTATGCAACAAAAAGTGAAGTTGTATTTCTACACTGATCACTCTGAAATACTAGTCCTGTATGTTTTCTCCTCTTTCACTTGAGTTTTGGAGGAAGGACACTGACAAGACCCATGGAGAAAAGGCATCCCATCTTCTTCCAATCAAGAAGAAGCAAAGTATGCCATTTGTTTAAGGGCGGTGCATTCTGCACTTTCAGGAAGGAAAATCCCCTGTGGGTAGTACATACATTTTTTATAGTTTTCTGATGAACTAGCGATACTCTGGTATAAAACATCAGCAAAAATCCCACCCACTGATGTGCTTCCTCTGACATGTTCCAGTTGTCACACAAATGTTGCCTCCTTGTCCCTCAGTGCCTTTTTCTGATATTGTTTGCAAAACCAAAAAAAAAAGGGAAAAAAACAAACAGAAGCACTAGATTGGAAAAGACATCGTACTTTTAAAAGTAATATTTAACTTAACACTGCTTGCTGCTTAACTTTCTGTACTGCTTCCAGTAAGCACTGCTGAAAGGGTCAGAGCACATAGGCATGCAGTTGCCCCATCAGAGGTGATAGAGCTGCTTCAACATGATAAATTCTTTCGAAGGCAAGCAAAAACAACCTTTGATTCATATACACTGAAACTTGTTATAAGTAATGAATGATTTAGATGGAACACATTTAGCACTGTCTCACAACGAACATTTATTACAAACATACCACAACAGCTGAAGCGGTGGCAGATAGCACGCCATCAATCAGAGCAGACCACCAAAACAAATTGTGCCTCATAAGCTACTTTAATATGTCACGGAGCTTCCAAATATACATCACTGATCCATTTGTTACAAAGCCTAGGCTACTTTTTCACTGACAAGTCAATGACATTTGGTATTTTCATTTATGTGCCATATCACAATGAATCTAAGGACTCTATTCACCCAAAATTAGGTTCCTGTGAGTGCTGGCCATTCTTTAGTGCTCCCCAGGCTTACACAACTCGGCACACATGGATCGTGGTAACGATGCCTATCTACAAAGACCCATTTGCCAATGTACTTTGTATACTTTAGCAGCATCTTGCTAACTATTTCAAGTACTCAAGCTGCAGTTCCCTCTATACCCATTCAAAATTTATGGCCCATACTGATAAGAGAAGGCAGCAGCACAGTAGCAGTTTTAAAGGGCATATGTTACATGCTGGAGAACAGATTTTTCAAGTCATTTTGAAGAAGTGATTGAGGAAGGTGCTTCTACTTCTTCTCTTTCGGTATCAGCAGAAATGCTTATAAAATAGTTCTGCAACAGAACAGCAAAAAATTAACTCTTTATATATTTGGTCTGACAGCTTTCACAGGCTTAAGGCTTCTGCATTTCTTTCTAAGGTCTGTACTAAAGCATAGCTTATACCCCCAAAAAAGTTCCTTTTCCAGTCTGAGGGTTAATCAAACACCATTTTTTGTGGTTTGCATGAGCGCTTCATTCTCCATCTCGATGCCCTTCTAGAGGTACAAATGATGCAGAAATCACAGACTAGGCTTAAGAAAAATGTCTGAAAGCTGCAGATACAACCAAGTTCAGAATGTTCATGGATTTCAACCAGTTGTAAAGAAACCTGCACCAGGACAAATTTTGGCTGAATGGGGGATTAAGGAATTAGAGTATCATTATGAAACAGACTTGCAAAAATCTGTAATACATTTCCTAGCAAAACACCTCTCCTTGTCCCTCAAACAGGACTGGAAAGTATACGGTTCACATGAAGTGTAATGTAAAGAGTCTTAAGGGGATTTCCAGCTTCATTCCGTAACTTCAGGACACTGCGATAATGAGCTATATGGCCTGATTTCTCCCCAGTATACACTAAATACTCTTTTGCCACTCTGCAAACTGCTACTGTACCAAGAAAGAACACTGACAAAGAACACGTCGAAGCCAACACAACTGTAAGAGAAGTGTGTCAGCAGGTAGCTGTGCTGGATGGAGGTAAGGCACCAACTGGCACAGGCTGCGGTAGGCTATGAAACAACATGCCAAAGTTTGCTAAGTTGGTACTGGTGCTATTGTGTAACAAATATATATCACAAATCACATTCTACTCAGATGTTTTCCTACAAATTCTCCTTTTGCACTTCAAACACAATTCTTCATATATTCCTTACCAGCTGTTTCTCATGAACAGTCTTGGAACTATCCAAAATTTTAAGGAAGTTTGGTTTTTTATCAGATTTTTTCAGTCCTGCTTGAAACTCAGTGATACCCCTAGCCAATTCAGTTTTAAATATCAAATGTTACCATTTAAACACTATAATGTGTCATTGATCTGCATGTTAAGCATCCATTGAAATTGATGGCCTGTTCAACGCAAAAATCAATAGTAGGGTATAATCCTGAATAAGTATTCTACACACAAAGCTCTGCAACGTCTTCTTGATTTCAGTCTTTCATATGTGGCTACTCAAGACAGAATATCTATTAATATAATACTAGTACAAAAAAGACCAGCAAACTGATAAAATTAATGGCAAATGCATTGGCATTGGTGGTGTGAATAGTGTAATTAATTAAAACACTTCTAACACTTTTAGAGGATATTATAGGAATAAATAAAAAAGACAAGCTATTATGATTTTCCTAAGTATGTGGTAATAGTTCTGTATATCCTAGATTTATGCCAAAGCCACCATAGAAGTAATAACTAGCTGACAAGTATTATGACGACTGAATAATTCTGTATCATATTAAGACCCAAGAAAACACTTCTCTGCAATATGACAAGCCATCGTGAAATTTTGGGTTGTAAAGCCTGAAAGAACCAGAGAAGGACAAACAGGCAAAGAATCTGTCTGCCCAGATAGCATTTTAAACTCATTGCCAGCTATGTGGACATTTACTGAAAGCATGCCCAGTGGGTAGCCCTAGCAATTCTGCTTTAAAAATGGGTTTCATGGTCAACTCGGAGCTGCACAGCAAACCGCTCCACAGACAGAGGGAATGCACACAGTCCTGGTTCAAAAGGAACATAGTGTGTCATGACTTAATAGTGTTTGATTTCTCCCCAGTGTTTTTTAAAGCTAGAGAGTTGACCTCCTTCCTCCCTTGGTACTTGACTGTTGACATCTCAATGTTCTTTCTTGATTAACCAAACCTCATCCTCCACTTTATTCCTTAAACTAAGTTTTTCAAAGAGCTCTATTGTTGCCTAGGAAAAAAAAAAAAAAAGAAGAAAAAGAAAAAAAAAGAAGAAAAGGAAGAAAGAATTGGACAAGACAGCTACATAGAACATTTAGTGAGATAGGGGGCTAAAATCCCACACCAAGCTTGGCAGCTGTGATAATGATGTATAATTTAATTGAAGCTATACTGTGATCCTCAAAAGGACTTCAGACCTTTTCCCATGTTTATGTATTATTCAGGCTAATGGCAACCCTGAAATAGAAAAAGCTTCTTATCTCTTAAAACTTTTATTGCAGTGAGTTCAAAATGCACAAAGCTGAGTGCTGGTCTGTGTGCTTTAATGCAAAGTGAAAGGATGCTGTTTTCACCTCGTTTTAGCGTGGCTGTCTTGGCAAACAGACAGACGCGATTGGATGCCTTAGAAACCAGAGATGCAATGGCATGCATGAGAAATCTAAAGTTTTGAGTGATTTTTGAACTTAGAATGTCTTAGCTCTGTCTGGTCATTATTTGTTTTCACTTTTTTCAATACAAGTTCATAGAAAAAATATAAATCCCATTAGACAAGACAAAAATCTACAGCAATCAATACAAATGGCATCTCTTTTGCATTTTGAGCAAGTTAACTGACAGTTCTTGCTGCGTCTTTAGCACTGTTGTAAAAGCCTGTATCTACAGGGTTTTTGAAAACAAACAGGATAATTTACTTAAAGATGACAAGCTGCTTATTAGCAGTTGTGTGGATTGGTACAAATTCATCCTGCAGACCAATCTTCAAGCTGGTCAACAGTCTACGCACCACTTACGTGTGCAGGGGAATAGAGGAATAAATCAGGAATGTTCATAGCAAGTCTTTTGCTTCCAGCCATTGTTTACCATAATGCAAAATTAGAATCCAACACAGCATTATAAGCGCGCACATGCCCACATAAAAAATAATATAAAGATAATAAAGTAACATAACTCCAAATTACAACATCTGTGGAAGATGGTGGTCACAGAATGTCAGTAAAGGATTCTCAAATTATTTTTCTTTCTAAATGCACAGCGAAATTTCACCCTGTGGTGACTGTCTACAGCTTTTCGGGTGATCGATGAATCATATAGATAGATCATCCTGTGATCTTTCCCAATACGCAAAGACAATGTAAGTGCCATGAAACATATCAGTCACTGCTGTGTTTCTGCTGAAGATTATGAACAGATACATTTAGAGCTAGCAACTGCCCTTACCATGAATCAAAAATGTGTATTGCTAAACTGATTTAGGGCCTCAAACTACATTATCTGTAAAATGATATTACCATGTTCATTGTTTGTAAAGGGAATTGAAAAGACCAATACAGATCAAGTAAATTTGCATGCATAATATATTATATTATCCTGCGTTCTCAACACATGTCACTTTCTCCATCTGAGCTGCACTTTTTTAGAGCACATGCAAGCTACTGTGACATAGCTTTTGTTTAAAATAGGTTTTAAGCAAGTTTATGAAGTAGCTATAAACACCAGAGAATACATAAAAGACAATGCATCTTTTGTAATTTGAAGGGTACAAAAACTCTTACCAATTACTGTGTTCCTTTCAGATTAAAGAGCAATAATATACCATCAAAGGGCAGCAGAGAGGAAATTAGTCAAGATGCTGAGCCATATTTTCCAAAGAATAGAAATTAAGCAAAGCATGTTGCCAGGAACAAAAATGTGTCTACACATTCCTCATGGTTTGCAATATTGTACCTGTCTATCTCTGTGGGAAAAATTCAAGGTAAAATTTCTTAATAGTAAAATATTTCTATTTAAATACAGTGAAAAGCTATAAAGCTGAGCGAAATAAAGAACTCCCTGATAAATAACTTCTGTAGACAACCATTCTAAAAGATCTTTTTAAAATGAGGAGACAGTTGTCAAGCAGAAGAAACTGTGCACTGAACACGAAGATCAAAGAAGGAGATGAGAGACAGCATAACCAACATGCAGGTATAAAAATGTCGGTCACTGGTGCTCAGGAGCTGTAATGCAGAACAGGCTCTTAAGACAGATCAAGGAGTGAAATGCCATTAATCTGGATTTTGAAATATAACCTATGCCAGCCTGCTGTAGAAAGAGGAAAGCAAGACCATGTCAAGTAGAGAATTTCTCCTCCTCGCAATAATAAAACCCCTGCATTAACAAATTCATTTTGGAAAAGTTTGGAAGTAGAGCCAGTAGATGTTCCTCCTAAAACACAGAGAGGTTGAAATTAAGTTCTATCTAAATATTATCCAAAAGGCTTTTTTCTTCGAGTACAAGAAAACTCTGTCTTTGCCCTGATATCCTGTGGTGTCTCTCTCTTCACACACTGCGCCAGGAGACTTCACCAGCAACTTTAGAGAAGTTACCTCCATAAATCTACTGCAACTCCATTCTTCAACTCCCACAATCCTCTTCTTTAAAAGATATTTTTCCTTCAAAACACACAATTCAACAGCATGAAGGAATTAATTAAGCGAGGTTGGTTTCTTTATTTATCCTCTTATTTCCCTTCTGCTCTTCAACATTCAAAAGTTGAAGAAGTTTCCAACCAAAAAAAAAATAGAAAAAAAAATTTCTGCAAAGCACAGAGTCAGTCTTCATTTTTTCTCACAGTGACTACCAACAGCAAGCACATTACTCAAATTTCCAGACTGTCACTTTTTTAAAGCAGATGCCAAAGAGTCTAGCCGTGGAGAAAATAAAAATTGAGAATGTGAAAACTGACTGTTGTCCAGATTTTTTAATGAACTCCTTACCCTTCACCATGCTCTATAACCTTAAATTATTTTAAGTAGGCATTCGTTCTTTTTTTATTAAACATGTATTACTAATCTAAGTTTTATGATTTCTTTGAAATTACTTTACACATAAATTGAAAACTATTGAATTAAGTGATTCTTGACACCAGAACAGACAGTAATTCATTAAAACATGTTCTCTCCTAGAGTATGAACCCATATCAAATCCATGGATAATCAAGTGGATAGATAACAATAACTCATGTAAAGCCATCGCAGAACAACGGATCGCAAATAAGGACTGTACACAAATTCTCAGGCTTTACCAGAATCACTAGCAGTATGAAACCACCTTAACTACTGGGAAATACTCTGCAACAGTGGGAACTGTACTAGTGTCAAAACTTCTCCTCTGACTTCATCAGCCTCAGGACTTTTCCATGCTTTCATGTTCAGATTAGTCCTCCCCCAGCTGCCTAGGTCTGTTAAACAAGCATTACCTGGTGAGAACCACCATGATTAATTACCAAATAGATGATACTACAGCTAAGACTCAAAAGTAGACTCTCCTCTCATTGAAAGTGGAATAATTCCATAAATTTCAGTGGAATTACTCCTGCCTATAACAAGTATAAGAAAGATGCTGAGTATGTTCCAATTACTACTGTCAAGCACCCCCCAATATAGAGCACAATGCAGCAGTTTTCTCAAGCAAGTACAAGAAATAACACACAATCTCCTATTTGCAGAACACGCTTAACAGGGCCATTCCCCAGAGGCTATATTCTACATAACATGATAATTTTTAATCCAGAAACAGCAGATTTGGTATCCCAGCTGCTTTCTAGAAGGAATGCTGAATGCTATGAGTGAAGAACAGACTCTCCTTGCAACTTTTCAGGATATAAAAGAAATTCAGAACATTATCTGTGGTTTCTCAAAGCACTAATTAAGTATGACAATGGAATGCAAATTTCCAACATGTCAGTAAGATTTAAAAATATAATTGAAGAATGTTTCTGAAATACTCAACCTAAGACTTGTGTATTGTCTTTATTTGGATGTGTCTTATAAAGGCTTTCACTCATCCATTCCTGCAATGCCTTTCTCTAATTGTTTTAAAGACCCTTTACCTTCATGGCAGAAGAAATTTAGCGACATGTTTAAATTACTTGAAAGCTCCCTCTCAAATTTTCCATAACTGAACAGATTAAATTCCTTCAACCTCTCTCTCGAAAACACTTTATCTAGTTTTCAGAATAATTTTGCGCTTTTTTCTCATTTTCTCTGATTTTTCTATATCATATATTACACACTTCCATTTCTTCTCTCAATTAGGCAGTATGCAGGAAGCAATCCATTTGCTCATTTACTCCTGTTTACAGAGCTAAGGATGCCCTTTGTCTGTGTTTCCACTGTCGGTACAATGGACCTATAGCTAGGTTAAATTACCAAACCAGAGGCAGCAATCTCGGACAGTGTGGTAAACCTGTGGTTCTCTCTCTCTGAACTTTAAACAATGGCCAAATACACTTCTAAAAAGCACACAAAATCCAGCTGGAGGAAAGGTAATTGTTTACTAAAGCAACATGTGATGTTTATGTGAGCACTGTCACCTGTCCTTATCCAGCATCCTCCACGGGACAGACAGTGAACGATGAGAGTTTTCTGCTCCTTTGCACCACTGTAGCCATGCCCGTGTTTGGAACCACAGCAGGAATAGTACTAGTGAAGTCTCATGCCAAATTACGTGAGCACAGAAACCACATGCATGCCCACACCTGAAAGGAAACCAGCAGGCTGCAAAGATTGTTGGTATTTAGAGGACACAGGAGCCCAGAGGAAAGAGGAGCTATACACTTAGTCATAGCAAAACCTTGATTTTTGAGAAGACCAAGAATCCTTATCTCTGGCAGCTTCTGCTGAGTGATCAGCATCTCTGAAAACAAAACTGGATTTTGCCTCTCTTGTTTTTTCCATTACTTGATTGAAGTTTCTTTATGCAAGGAAACAGAGTAATGAAAAACACTGGGTTTGAGGGGAAAACCTTAGAAAAGAGAAAAATTTTTTGATGTTTCTGAGTTACTGTGGTTCACTTCTCTGTACAACACACATATGTAACCGTGAATTTGTTTTACTATTCAGCTACCATAAGAGGATGAAGTTTCAAAACTAGGAGGACAAAATCAGTGTTAGGATGAGAGCTAACATGACACAATTTAGCTGAGAACAGGATTTTATGATTCAGATATAAATGACTGAAAAAGTAATTTCTATTGGAGGTGGTGTCATTATTAAACAGCAGCTCTAAAACATCAAAAGCTTTCCATTGTTGGCAGTTCAAGTGTCATTTACCAAAACTAAATGATCTGTAAAAACATCATATATTTGCCCCCCCCCCAGTTCTGAATGTACTAAACCAAGAAGTTTTCATGGAGGTATTTAGTAATGGCTCTTGAAAGAAGTAATGTACTCTAAGTACTCTTTAGATCATGCTTTGAAGTAAAAAATCAATAGTGTTTAACTGATGAACATCATTGTCTTTGAAAATTGCTAGAAAGGGAAAGCCAAAACAACTTTTTCTCAGACACCCTGATATGTGTTTAAGCCTGTTCATCATTTTGAAAGAGCACATCTGATCTGTGCTCTTTCAACACCTAACAGGCAATTTACACAAGTTAATTTTATTTGTGGACCAAAGTAAGAGGCTTTGCTTATGCTTCTTAGTTTTCTAATGTCAATGATGCTTTATGGTGGTTCCAAAATCTCTTTTATCAAAAAAAAAAAAAAAAAAAAAAAAAAAACCCAAATAACCAAAGGAGAGGGATGTGTATGCTTGCAGGGGGTGAAGAGTATTTAAATATTCCTTCTGTTTTATAACTATTTGATCAACATATTTTTTAATATGATAGCAAACATTTCAAGCAAGGCTCCAAGCACAGGATGTGGACATAGGATTCAAAGGAAGGTGTCAACTTATTAAATATTTTTTTCCTTTTTTTTCTTTTTCTTCTGGATAACCCAGAGCTGCAGGCTGAAGTTATGTATCAGCTTGAACTAGCCTAAATCGAGCCATGACCACCACCCTCTTCTCTCTCCTTGTGGCCATAGCCCTCTCGCCTACTAGGTTCTCCCCATGACCTGAGAGTGTGCACATGAAGGGATCCTATCAGCTAGATGAATGCTGTCCTCTCTTTTATATGGCTAATTGCTAGGTGGATCAGCTCCCTGAACAGGGGTGCCAGTAGATGTGCACAAGCAGGAGAGACCCTGCAGCTGGGACTGGTGGAGGCTGAAGGAGTCTGTGGAAACCTGGCTCAGGCTGACTTCATCTGCCAAAGGATGGCAGCCCCTTCTCGATGATGGTTGGAAACACTCTTCTAGCTTCAAGCCTACATTTATTCTTTACTGTTTGGTTTTGTGCCAACACTGGTCTGCTCTTAAGTAGATGTTACATCTTCCCCACATTTGCTCCCTTATGACTGGAGTAACTCTATCATTTTCTCTCCCTTCCAGCTGGGAAGAAAACTCTTACAGACTTGTTTTTCCATTGCCCTTGGTCTTTGTCACCTCTGCCTGCATAAGTTTGAATACAGGTTACCAAACTCCTATACAGTATTTCAAATGTCTTCGAAGCAATGAAAAATAGACAAGCAAAGGCCATATGCTCCAACAAAACACGTACGGGAAGCTTCACACATCAGCAAAATCCTTTTGAATTCAGATTTCATTCTGAAGAAGGTGGTGTAAAAGAAAGTGTAAAAATTTGCTTGTTATCATAGGATATGGGCTAAATCTAGACCTTAAAGAAAACAGAAGACTGACTAAAAACCAGTTAAGTTCACAGTCACTCAGTATCTAAATACTCCTTTCCCTTTTAAGTATATTCAAAGCAAAACTATTAGAACATCTTCAGTACATCAAGTCACATACTGTGTGTAGTCACACACTTTATATACTTACAGTGAAGCTAAAATTGCAGATCCACACTTACAGTCTTCAGTTTCTAAAATTATGTTTTTAGATCCTTATCTATGCACAAGCCACCTCCTCAAATATATTGAGATTCCTCTGAAGTTATAAAAAATTGTGAATTTTTTACTACTCATAATCGGGTTGCTTCTACTAAATGTAGGGAAATAATTTTAGGACCCTGAGTTTGAAACTTTTGGTCTTCATTTCATAAGCTTTTCCAATGTACAAGACCATAGCAGTATATTTAATGTCTCATGATTTAAGAAATTATGTTAATTATACAATATGACAGTGTGTTCAAAACCAGTTCATGCAGTTTACCTTTGAGATTACATAAAATAAATTACTTAGATTAGATAAACAGCAAACTGTATAAAGTGTTACCCCCAAAATCACATAAACCACACAGCGAATCATACCAACACACCTGGCTGTGCTTTCCAAGTGTCGCAACTCAACCACCATTTCAAAATCTCCACCTCATCATGTCCGACCAGACGCCTCATGCCTCACAATGATCCACACTGAAGTCCAGGCTCCCTGGGTCCAGGAAAATGCCTCCTGTCTACTTTTCCTTCCTCAAAGGTCTCAGCCTCCATCCCTCGATCCTCACCACCCCACAGATGTAAGGCAAATGAGAACAAGTTCCTCCTGGTGAAAAAGCAGCTTTGTGAGTTTCCCCATGAGGGAAGTGAATAGTATTGTTGAGTGGCTGTCAAGAAGACGTCTAAACATCTATAACAATTCACGGTGCTCCTGATGTGTGGACTTCGTGACCGTGCAGAGACTCTTCACTACAAGTGCAGAAAATCTCAAGGCCCTATTTTCACCCAACAGTACATATGCATCGCAAAGCTGTTCTGCGTGCAAATGTCCACGTACCTGAGATGTTTGAGTGTCCAGAGCTACCAGGCACTTAGCAGCAGTCCAGTAACATACCTCCAACTCTAATACTTCAGCCATTACTCTAATAATCTAATACTTTAGCTCCAAATTTGCAAGGTCTGAGGGGTAGCTGCTTTCTGTATGGAAAGACATTTATAGAAATTTTCTCTTCTGAGCTAATCTTTGAATTATGCTTTAAAAAAAAAATTAAACTGGTGTTGATGGATTACATGCACCCTAAATAATACGTGTGCTGATCAATCTGTAGGGAGACTGCATCTCACACACACAACTCTGTATCACCCTTACCAGTAACACCTAGCCAGTAACACTTAAGATTTCTCACGTTGGTACCTTTTGCCATAAAAATGATTAAACTGCCATAGACCTGAAATTAGAACTGAAATATAAGGCTGGATCACTTGCATAATAAACTTTGATTTATTCATTAAAGAGATTATTGCTTCACTTCAATGTAGACAGAAAGGACAGGCACCACCCTTATCTAGTTGTGTGGGGTGTTGCACTGTGGCTGCATTTTATTTTTATTTCTCCAATTTGATCATAAGTAAATCCAATCACACTTCTAGTTCTGAAAATGGTAATTCTTCCCGTGAACCACAAGGGAGACATGAACAACCAAACCCTTTGGGAAAAAGGCATATTTAATTTGCATTTCCCAGCCCCGGATCTGGTCCCTTCCCTCTGAGTTTCACCTCGAATTCTTCTCCCCAACCACAAAGGCCTTTTCTTCCCTTTGGAGGTGTTGCTGGCACTGTTGACATGCTGCTTCTATGTCAGGGCACCCTGGGGATCATGCAGGGTTCCTCTGCGCTCCCCCATCCAGGTTCACCTCAGCCCTGAGGACCATCCTGCAGCAGCTCAGCCTGCAGCCTTTCAAAAACTGGGGTGGGTGCTGGCCCATCAGATGGACCAGGTCCTGTTACAGAGGCCACCACGTAAAGGGTCAGGCTCTTCAAAGGTGCCTGACAACCCGGGAGGCACAGCTATCCCCCAGACCAAACATGAGCTGTTTCCAATATGAGTAAAGAGTTAACGTCCACTGAGCGGCGATTGTCCTTATGGTCTTGCTCATCTCCTCTGAACCCTTGCTGTCCCACAGCCTTCACGTGGAGCTGTAAAATACACCGATGTCTACCAGAAGACCAACACTGTGTGAGATTTTCTTCTCCCTCCACTTCTTGCCGTTTGCTAGCTGAGGTAACCCCCAGCCACTACACATGGCGGTTCCTGCGTACACGCACTGGCTTGCCCTTGCCAGCTCCTCACCAAGGCTGAGGTGCCACCAGCAACAGGCCCTTTGGCAACAGCCCAGACGACCGCGCTCCTCAGTTCCCTCACACTGGCCTGGGGTGCTTACACAGTGCGACACACTACGCACGGGTGCAGGGGACAGCATATGTTGCCAGGAGATCTGTGAATGGGAATTACTGCCCCAATTTTCCTTGGTCAGGAATTACGATTACTATGAGTGAAATCTTGGGAAGGTTCCCAAGCATGACACAAATGGACAACTTACTTTGTCATCTCCAAATTCTCCCAGATGCCGCTGGACAGACACAAAGCACAGCACATTCACGTGTATATGAATGGATACACTCAAAATTTAATCCCCCCCCCCCCTTATGATATATGACAGAGTGAAAACACTGTGGAAACAAATTCAGGAGGGGATAGGCATTAGCAACGCTTGAAATCTGCTTTCCGATTTAAGGTAAACTCAAAAGAGTACTTAATCTTCTTTTCTCAGATTTTTTGTTCTCCATGTTATAAATCCTTCTTAAAATCTCCAACCATGGTGTGTTATTTTGGCTCAAAAGGAAAAAGAAAATCCAGTTGATTTGTACTTTCAGGTTCTGCTTTTAGACTCCAGTTTACCATGATCATTAGTTTATAAATCCCAGTTTAAGGCACATTTAAAGACTGCATTCCAATGAATTATTCTGAAAGCTTTTCTAGAGTACATACTTAAAAACAGCTAGAAAAGAAAACAGTATCTTCACGTTTCTCCAGGCCTGTGTAAAGGACTTATTTAACTCCCTGACACTTGACACTGCAACTACATCACATGATTTCTACCCATAATTCCATTCATTTTAGTTGTACATGAGCAGCCATTTTTTTAGAGTAAATTTCAAGGAGAAAAATAGAGGTGAATAGAGCTGTTTTTCTCATAAATAATATAGAGAACTACACATCAAGACCACAGAAAATGTTTTCTCAGAGCTTGTAACTTCAGCAATGAGGCTTTTTTTTTTTTTTAATTATT
>JAVJGI010000014.1:108194667-108206693 GCA_035590275.1 Ibycter americanus | reverse complement strand
TTCCACAAGTAATTAAAAAAAAAAAAAAAAAAAAAAAAAATTCTTACATCTTCTCCCCCACTTTCTGTTTGCTTAAGGAGGAATGATTAATCATTGAAAAATCAGAGCAAGGAGCAGCTTTGCTCTCCTTAGATGTTGAAGTAATATCTCAATGATGTAGCCCTGAGGAAAGCCACATTTCTCACTGATCCGGTTTCTCCCACACAACATGCAGCCAGCACCGCTGCTACTACAGTAGCTATAAAATAATTTCTGTTCCTCAGTTTGGTTTCTGTGGGAATATATTCCTCAGCTTGCAGCGTGAGCTTGATTGAAAATGATAAAAACAGTAATGCTTGTGTCCAGCAGAAAAGAGAAAAGATGTCAGGATTGTGAAAAAAGATGAGAAGCAGTTGTACTGACAGCTTTAAGCCTGACTGTCTGATCCTAATAGCTGTGCAACCAACCAAATTGCTCTTTTAAGAGTAATAAGGCTTCAGTGAAAGCTGGTGTCACTGCCACTTGGGTAGGTAGTGCAGGGCTCGAAAATCACCAAGGAACCTGCTAGAGATAACGACTGCCACGGTCCCAGCTCCGAACGCAGAGGGCTGAGCAGAATACAGTATGCACAGGGAGCATTTAATCTCTATTGTGTGGAGGAGATTTCCTGCTTTACAGTGTGCAACTGCTCAGGACTTTTGACTGCATTTTATTAAGGCTTTAGTTCATACTTTAAACTAAAATGCAAGCTTTAACACGCTAATTACCTACAGCATTTCTGAAGCAATTATTGCACGAGGAAAATATCTTGCATGTTTGTGTTGTTTTTTTTTGAAGTAGCAAACAGGAAGAACAAATCCTTAGCAGTAGCAGTAATCTTTTCACTGCACAGAGCAGCTATGCATTTTATATTTTCACACTGTCTATCCTTAGGATCTCCTAAATCCAGGGGGCGGGAGTAGGGAGTGGAGAGAGAGGGAAAGAAAAAGGGGCCGTTCAGAAGTACAGACATTTTCAAAATAATAGATTGCCGTCACAATTTTTCAGTTAATAGTTGTTACTGCCACAGAAATAACATAGCTACCTACATCTCCCAGTGTCTGTACTTATGAATGTCGAAGCTGGATCAGCAAACACAAGACTTTCTGTGCAAAATTTTGGATTTTCACAAAGGGTGCTCAGGGAAAGATTCATGACATTCAGAGTGCTCCAACAGCCTTGAGATGCCCAGTGCTTACTTAAGTATGCCCAGTAGCTTAAATTCATCTACAGTTTGGCATTTAGTTGTTTCCATATAAGCATTCAATACTCAAACTAATGAGCCACAAACCCTGTGCTGTAGATTTATATAAATAAAAAAATCAATGTCTTTAGAATGACAAAACAACGATGGTCACAAATTCCCTGAAGTTATCACACTTTCAACTATGGACATGATGCCCTTTTCAGTGCAGCATTAAAAAGATGATATTAATAAATCTGAAGCCTTGCTTATTTGTCTGAATAAAGAATAATATTTGGACTGGTGGAGACAATCATGAACATCTAATATATGTATGGTGATTTTTTTTAAACAGACGGCATGTAACATCACAAACAAGGAAATATTGGGATTTCACCACCACATCAACTATGACAGATCTTTTGTTTTGTTTTTAAGTTCTAAAATATATTTATGGCCTGGTTAGAGGATGTAACATTTGCATTTAGACGGAAAACAAATGCACGCTGATGTAGTTTTTCATCCCTCTGTGCATTAATTTTTAAAAGTTATAAGACATCTTACCAGATGCTGGGTCTGATATATCAAGGCTGATGTTTATGGCTCGTAGTTGCCAAAAATTAGGTCAGTATGTATCATGTAGAGTCACTAAGCTGCAGCTTCTTATGTGTAATTTCTCCATCAAGCCATTCTTAATCACCAGTCTCACTGCTCATAATTAAAACACCATTTCTTCTATTTCTCTCCCAACTGTTACTGAAATGAGGCAGACACTTGTGTTCATTTTGATTGCCTCTGTAACACTCCTCTGAAACTAGCACCATACTGCCATGCTGAAGCACCAAAAAAATTACAAGTTCACATTGCTAGGTTTCAAACTTTTTATGTTCAGATAATAAAATGACCTTAAATTAAACCAACACCAACCATCACCACCCTCAGGTACCACTATGCAAATTCACAAACTGAAGAGTTTTGAATCAGAAGGCAAACACCTCCAATGTCCAAAACGTGTGACAATATCAGTCATACTTCAGAAATCCTGGTGGGATAATTCTCTTGGCCATCTCTGCAGCCTTATGTCACTTCTGCCTCCAGCATCCTTTTCTTCAGTCTCTGTCTTGCTTTCAAATTTTACAGTCCCCTGAAAGTTTGCCACCCTGTTTCTACCACTACCCGTGTGCAAGCCAGCTGCTGTGGGGAAACCTGTTTCCAATGGTGGCAGGCATTCCTAAAACTATCTCCTCGGTTGCTATAATGCAGAAGGATTCAACTTCTTCAACTTGGACACCTCATATTTTCAGTATTAATGAAAGCAGTGGCTATTGGAAGGTATGATGAGTTTCTGTCAGCTTTCTGCCAGCTCTGACACGTGCCTCCAGCAGCCTCAGCAGGATCAGGTACCACTCAAGCAATGTGGCAGCGGAAGGGAAAGACCACCCAATACAAGAGCAAAAGGGAAACCATCACAGCTGCTGGTAGTGGGTGTATTTGGTTCAGTCTAATGCCTAAAAAGCCCAGACTTCCACTCTGCTGATGGTATTCCGGGTTATTGTGCAAAAAGTTATTAAATCCACTTTGTATGTATCAAGAGTGAATGAGCAGACCTTCAGGGAAACACAGAAAGTGTTGTCACTTCTTATGAAATTTAGTGAGTATTTTAATGTCCTCATTTCTAGGCTCATAAGAATTTCAGTTTTCCAGAGTGGAAATGCCTCCAGAGAAAAGATACAGTTTCAAGAAAGATTATACAAACTTCATATGTTGAAATATCACAAAGACAAATAAAAGAAACCAAACACTTATTTTTTCCTTCAAGTACCAAGATTTTTAAGTCAACATCATGTTTTAGAGATGTAGAAGAACTGATTTGTAATTCTATTTCATGCTTTGAACATGCGATACTGGAAACTGAGAGAAAAGTAAGCAGTCTCTTCTACCTTTATGTGTGTTACTATTAAAATAAAAACTCATCTGAGAGCTACAAGAGGCAAACCGATCCCATTACAGCTAAATGTCCCTGACATCCAACCTGTTCTTGCCAGAATCTCTTACACCCTCCAAGGTCCTTCGCGACATCTTACACCAGTCATGAGACTATTTAATACTTTCTAAGCACAGAAGAACTCATATATTAAGACAGACCAAAGGCCTATCTTGTCTAGCACCACACCTTCAGTAGCCATCAATCTCAGATGCTTATGGAAAAAGTACAAGAATAGTAAAGAAAGCATTAGGGGAGCTTACCATTTGCCTAGCCTGCCAGCCTCTGCTTGTGAAAGGCTTTGAGATTTCTTAACTAGAGATTCTATCACAGATATCAAGTTTGATTAAAGAGTGACAGACCTATACTTCTTGACTTTGTCTAGCTTCTTTTTTGATACGTTTACACTTTTCTTCACCCACATAGTCCCTGGCAATGAGTTCCACGGATTAAATCACTTGCAGCCTGAAAAGCATACTCCCTCTTATTTCTTTGAAAGGTATACTTGATAACTTTATTGAGATAGTTTTGGTTTTCCATTATGAAAAAAAAAATTCCTATTCGCCTTTTCTCATAACATGGTTTTCCAACATGCCCTCCCTTCATACAACTTATTCCAGTAAGAAAAGTCCTGTCCTAGTCTTTTCTCAGACTAAAGATGTTCCATACCCACAATTGTCCTTGCTGCTTTCATCTTAAATATATCCAGTCCTAATTTAGTGTTTATGAAGTGAAGTCAAAAGAAAAGCTGCAATATTCAAGATGAATTACCAGTTGCATATTCTCTCCCTCATTCTGCTCATGAAGCCAAAGGGCAGCAGCTACCATTAAGCTGGAGCTATGTTTATAAATGCCTACATTAATGGATACAGAGGTTCTTTTTCATTAACAGAATTTTAAGATATTTACTCAGTGGAAGCATACATCAGCAGCCTAAATAACAAACCACCAATGAGATACTCAGAAAAAAAATATGCCCAAGTTAGTTTAATCTGCAGTTGTTGTACCCAGTTGTTTGGTCCCCCTTGTTTTTCCATATTTTCCTTCTTTTTACTAATCACTATCTGACACAAAGGACTACTGGTATAAATACTTGGTTAAAAGCCTCAAGCTTGAATAAATAGCAACAATAACTTCACAGAAGCTTAAATATCAGAGCCCCTGAGCAACACGCTCTTTTAAAGGCGATATCTTGGAGAGGTCTGCTGCTTGCAGCCTAGAAAAGGGATAGACAGAAGCCTCGACTGCTTGCTTGTTCCATGTTCTCTGGCCGTTTGTATTTGCCATCCAGATCCCATTTTGCTATGATGAAGGTTACAGACTTTCACAAGATTCTTCAGTAACTGCAAGAATTAACACTTTGAACAAACACAGCATTCAGTAGTACAGGCATTTTTCGTGCTTGTATTTGGTGGCACTTTTTAATTGTGGTATTGCCTTAACATTTGGAGAAGCTCAGAAAAAATCGCAGCCTTCACTCTTCCTGTTTCAGAACACTGGACAATCAAAATAAAAAGCAAAACAATTTCAGAAAAAGATAGAAATTACTATTTACAGAGTCAAGACTAAGATGAGAAGGAATGGAAACAGAAGCTGAAATGCCCGCCCCCTCCCTCAAGAAGTTACAAATATTTTATTCTATCCTACCTCTCTCCTTTTCGATTCTCCCAAAGATCCCATACAGCCAGCATGTGGCAGCATGAAAATGACTGTGACTAAGTGAACTTTGCAAAAGGAATATCATCAACACTAAACACTACAAGGTGGAAATATCGCATCCCACATTGTAGGCATGAAGAATATTTTTCCACTGTCTAGCTCACCATATACAGAGGCCCAAGTTGCCGTAAGCCATAATTAATTCAGTTCTTTTTAGGCATGAAAATTGTTTTGATTTTAAATACTTTCAGCTTCAGGCATTCTAAATATCTGTGGAAACCTCCTGGGAACAACATTTTTGGATACTTGTAATACAATACATTGCCAAATAAATACATAGCCTTCTTAAATCAGAAATCTATTTGAAATTCATTCCAGTTCATGTGATTTCCAAGGACTAAGAAACCAGTGCTTGTCCAGTGCGCAATCTGCACTTCCATTGCAGGTATTCTGAAAAACAGTTTATGTTGCCCCTTCACGAATATAGCCAAATAAGATGAAGTTCTGACAATCACTGTATGCCAGCCCCCAAGTACTACCTTTATGTTAGTTTTCACTGATAACAGAGACCCACAAAAGGGTCTCTCTTTTCATCGTAACTAATTAGTAGCTCTGTTTTTTGCACAGGACAACATGAAAGCTTGCTGTATAGCAATATACCAGTTTTAATGCAGTAGAAGAAAGACATCAATAAAATCAGCACAATAAGTCCAAGACAACTTTCTACACAGAGGTTTTTTTCTTCTTTTTGCTTGGAGGTCTAAGGTCTTTCTGATACTCTGCAGATTATATTATGTAGAATGAAGAAGTACACAAAAGTTGTTTCATGTTATTTTGTACTCATCAATCAGCATTTATCTGAAGATTACGTTTAAGTATAATAAGAATGTTTATAATTCACTTTGAATTTACCATTTATTCCAGTCTTTATTCATTGTTTCACATCGAAGTATACATTTGCTTGATGAAGTTCATAGCCAACCATGAAAATATTCATAAAATATGCTTAAATATTTGGTAAGCAATGTGAGAAAACCAACTTTTCTTTTTTTCAACATTTCTAATAAAATAATTAACTTGAATAATCTTATCTACTACATTACACAAAAAGATTCTAAATTCTTTCAGCACTGATAATATGCTATACTGTTACTTTGAAATGTAATTTCTAAACTGCATCTAATTTTATTGCTGCCTATATGTAATATAAATTATACATACAGTTTAACAACAATGTATTCAAGAAATATAATTGTATGTAATAATATGTAATAAATATTATGTATTTAACAATAATACGAGTTGTTAAACAACATACATGTGTTGTTTCCCAAGCAGTCACTTTGGTAAGAAAAGCGCTATATGAAGTCATGCATCATGAGAAGAGGTAAAAACACTAATGAGACATTTCACTGTGTTTTGTACTACCCAGTGAAAATTCATTTCTTTGTCTTTGACAAGGAGGAAAGAAAATTAAGCAATCAATTCTGGTCTTATTCACCTCTTTTCTATTATGGTAAAATCTTAATATATTTGTTATCTTACTGTATCCTATTTTGTTCTGTTTCCTATCCAGAAATAAAACATTTATCCAAAACACAGCTATGAAATTATCTGGAACAAAAATTGGCATACACTATCCAACAGGAAGGGAAAAAAGAAAACGGAATAACTGAGAGCAGAGCAACTTGCAGTCAGAGAACATACCAGGATATATTTTTACAAAGTGTAAGTAGAACAATAGTTATATACTTTGAAAATACTTGAACTATCATACCAAAATAAACTTTTTTTTTTTCTTCCTGTGACCCTATTTCTAATGGCTATCTCCTTGTAGCAAAGCTAAAAAGTACCAGTTCATTCATATGTGAATCACAACCTGCCTACCATGACTTAAAGGCTTTGATTTATCAATAAACAAATTCTGGTTATTGCTCACAGGAAAAAATAAGGCAGGCTCAAGATTTCATTTTAACAAAATATCTTTAAATCTGAGAGTCTCAAAGCATTTTGTATGTTTCCCAGTTTTCTGCCATCTTTGGGATTATCTTAGACCTACTCACTTTAAATTTTACTATACACAACTTTGAAGCCACGAAGTACTTATCTCGTCCTGTCCTCCTGCTTCCAATTAATTTTTGAAGCACTTTGGCACTGTAATGCCCAGTAGCTCCATTAGGAAGAACAGACTAATGCCAGTCAGGTATCTCCAGATGTAATCTACAGAAATTAAACATGTAAAAGACAAGCTAAATCATAGACTATGTGGTAACTCCATATAATAAAGATGCTGAGGGAAGACAAGTTTTATTGGGAAACGGAATTAGACAGGACCTGAAACTTCAGATCAGAAAGAAAGGAGGACCAAGAGGTAGCAGAGATCGTTCGGGAAGTACTGCTGGCGACAAGAGATACATTTGCTTTCACTGAACAAATATTGATCCAGTTGGTTTTATGCGTGGGATGCCTCCAGTGCTGCTGAAGTTGTCACGTTTCAGGTGACTTGAAACAATGAAACCCTGACTAATTGCAGTTATTAAAGATATTAGCTTGTTTTTCCTATTATGCAGTATTGAAGTTTCCCTGAGGACACATTCAAGACAAAAGATGTAGCAGTGACTCCACGCTTCTGCCCTCGACTTCTGAAGTGCTCAAGTGAAGAATCTCATTTGTCAGCTGAGATTCCAGATACAAATCAAAAGTACCAACAATTACCAGACAAGGGTGTAATTGTCAGTACGAAAGCCGTGCCAACATGCCACATTGCTCATACACCTGCAGCTTTACATATTGGAGTAATTTTTCTGCAGAGCCCCAGATTTGCAGTCCATTTGCAAAAGAAGGAAGGAGGTTTGGCTGGCTTGGTTGGGCTGTTTGTTCACTACGTTCGAGTTCAGAACAAACGTCTACATGGCAGAAAATAGCAACTGCAACACACCTGCTTCCACCCTTAATTAAATTTTCTGAACATAACGCCAAAACAGAGGATTTCTCTAACTCTAAGTATCAATGAGTGTCTTTCAGAGACAGCAAGCATTGTATAATCAGCATTTGTCTGAAATATTGGGACAAACACTACAGAGACTCCTGTTAAGCAAGTATCTTCTGCATTTGGGTTTAATTGCCATTTATGTATCCAAATTACTTTTGTTTCAACAGTGCAAAACCAATTGCTGACTAAGGATACGTTCAAGTTCTGCATTCATTCTTTCCTTTCCCATTTTTATTACAGATACAGATATTGAGAAATATTTCTGTATTTGTTCTTTAAAATAAGGTCAAAAACCTTCTTTTTCCACAGTGGTCTGGTGTTTTAAAATATTTATACTTCAGTAATGATAGGCTGCATCTGCCCAGCTGTGTTACAGTAGGAGACAAACCCAAACTGTCTGACAATCCATAGTACCTACGCATGTTGGGTTCAGTCTTGCTTTTGTTGGGAGGCAGCCCATCAGGCAGGGAACTTCTGTACCAGGCAGCGTAACAGGATCACATGTTCAGAGATGAAACATAGACACAGCTACAAGACACCTCATCTGCCACGGCCATCACTGGCAATCCTGAATTCATTCATTCAATGATTTTATTTGTTTTTCTTTACTCCTATTAACACTGCAGAGCCCACACTAGCAAAACAAACTGGACTGCATTTGAATATAGCTCACACATCAGGCGCTATTTGATAATTACGCTCTAATGCCAGGGCCAAGCACACTGGACTATAACCAAGGCTAGAAGGTACACACACTGATGTCGCATTGGTACAAATGAGGGCATCAGCTGACCTACAGTAATCTTTATTAATGGTGCTGATTCACAAAGCAAAAGAACTTAGCAAGGCTATAATCCTAGCCTCAGTCTGTTCTGTCTTACGTTAGAAAATATAACTTATTATTCATTAATTGAGAAAAAGTTATATGTAAATCCTTCCAAGATAAGCTTATCCCCAGCCCCACCCTTCAACACCATTGTCAGAGTATCTCGCTTTGGACCGAGGCCACACTTCAAGCATGGTTTTGTAACAAAAGCATAATCTCATGATAGCTTTTGCCATTGTCATCGACTGCCTTCCACTCTTGTTCAGCATGTAAGAATGATTTTCCCTTTAAACAATCAGCATTACTAAACAACTACATAAATATTTGACTGAAAGTGGCTTTCAGATGAGTTGTACAAAACCTGTGCCTGTTAAACTAAAAAAAAAATCAAACAAGGAGGCAAAACACCATTGTTGCTGTTAGAGGGTCAAACACGTGGAGCAAAATTAAATTTGGGTTATTCCTCTCTACCTGGATGTCCTGTGCTGCAGGCTCAGTAGAGGTGGCATTATAAGCATGGCTGAATAAAACAATTTATAATAAGGTTTTTGCCTACAGCATTGTAAGGTTGCATTATAGCAACACAGTAGGAAGAAATGCGATCTTTCATTGGTTTCACTCCGGTGACCAGGGGCCAGATGACAGTGGATAATCAGCAAGGGCTATAACTTATCATGGCACTGTAATGCACAGCAGCTTCATAAGACAAGCTGTTTCAGCAGCAGATCACCATCCAAGGAAGCAGAAAAAGCTGGTGTCCAAGGCCCAGTGTGTGTCAATTCTACGCTGAATACGCCTTGCTTGGAGGTTGAACAAAACAACTGGGAATTTGCATGCATGTAAATACTTTGTTAAGACACCTAAATTACGTGAATAATGCAATGCACTTCAGTACCCTTTCCTGGTACAGTGATTTTAATAAGGTCATCGCCTATATGTTTAACAGCTAATAATTCTGTTCTTTCCCTCAACACGGAAAATTCTGCCCTATGCAGAGACGGTCACTCAGACTTCAAACAACACACTACAGATATACCTAACAGGAAGAAATTACCTTAAGGCGAGGGATGCAGTGCCCTGACACACACACTGCAAATGACTAGAAGCACCGTTCTTGTACCTGAGAACTGAGCTTTCGTACCAGAGGACTCTCAGAGCTAGAATACCAAGGTTATGACCCAAAGCCTGTGCCTGCTGTGGTACATGCCAGGCCTGACAGCCACCAAACAAAACCCACACAGATGCACGGATGCTAAAACAAGCAGACCTTTCACTACATGTGCTTCTAGGTGAACTGGAGCAATTTTACGCTGCGAGTAGAATCCTGACATACATACGAGCTCTCCTGTGTGCAACAGGATGCAAAGGATTCTCTCATTTGGTACCGGCCCTTACAACACCATGCCAGCATGCCTCTCCCCTTTTACACTGTATTATGAACAGTGGTACAAAGGCAGAAACGCTGAGCTGAAACTCTTCTAAAGTTTCCAGTCAGTCAAAATCATCAGGTCAAACCTGTGTAAACATTTAATGGGAACAGTCGTACAGGTGATCTGATCTCAGATCCAGGCAGGGGCAGGCCCTGCTCTTCCTCTGAGAGGCTGGGAAAATGTCACCTATTTATTCTGATTCTATATCCTCCCCCTCCCACCCTGCCAGGAGCCCCAAATCGTCCTGGCTGACAGCCTTGAAAACCACACGAAATCCATGAAAGCAAGTGGCATATGCTCACTGGCTTCCATGAAATTTAGATCAATCTCACAACCTTCAGCTTAAAACTCAGTGTCATTTTCACTATTAATTGAACAATTCAAAGTCCATCCATCTAAGCTCATATTGAAAAAAAGAGGTTTTTCTTGTCCGAGCAGAGTTAGCCTTATCAGATACGGCCCCCATAAAGCTTCCCTATATCCCTGAAATCAATCGTCATACGCTTGCTCCCAGCTTTCCCCACATCTGCCTTTAGCAATTTAAGTCTCATTCCCTCTGTGAAACAGGCAATAAATCACATCCATGGTATTGAGTGAAAAATAAATCATAAACTTAGAAAAGCAACGAGAAGTTTGTAAAAGACTTTTAAGAGGTATTGTCTCCAATTTGTAAAGTAAGGGAAAATCAAATGTCGAGAAGGGGTTGCTGTCTGCATGTGTCATCAAATGACTCCTTAAATAGGTCCCAGGAAGGGTCTTGGGCTTCAATGCACATACAGATGCATCCTGAGGAAGCAAAGTCTACCCTTACCTATCTTTCACTTTTAAATATAACCTCAACTTTTATTTTTCTGACTTTTCTATTTCTTCTCTACAAACGAAAATCGAAAGGATTTCTTACTCCTTAATGTACACACACTGTGGAAATAGTTTTCGTGATTTTAGCTGCCTGTGAGCAGTTTGATTTTAAAGCACTGAGTAAACACCAATATGCGTGTTCAATCCCCAAAATAGAATATACCTGTAGAGCAGTAAAGCCTTTTAAACTTAAGTATATAACTGGCCAGTGCTCCTCCTGCGTCAAAACCCTGAAGCTGTGACTCCAAGTTCTTGCTCCTCTGGAACACGAGACCACCAGAAACCCGTATCTAAATACGCACAGAGAGAATGATTTTCCATCATCCTGACATTTCTTTAACAACATTCATAAATAAAAAGTACAGACTATTGGCGTTTCATACCATTGCTGTGTTGCTACAGAAATTTTTTAAAGTTTGAGAAGAGACATCATACCGTTACGCTTCATGAAATGCACAGACTGTTGCTATAGATTTCTTCTAAATCTGTTATCTTCTCATATATCCTCCTACATCTTTTAAAATATTTGAGCATATAAATAAATAATTCTGAAATTAATCTTCTTTCCCCAAATTATAAGATGACATCATTTTTATTAAAGGATCCTATATTTTACCAAAATTGGTATTTCAGGAGGACAGTTTGAAGTCAGGAACTAAATAGCAGAACACATTCTCCAAAGCAAACTTCTGCTTTCTAAGCTCATCTTTGTGTTTCACAAAAAAATCCAAACATCAGGAAAAAAATACTGCCTTTTCCTAAAAACACTTAGAAAAAAGTGAAAGCGGATTTGCAGAGGGTTAATCAACATTGATAATGTACAGTTGTGGGCTTGCTTCAGGGGCGGTGAGTTGGCTGATGTGGATAATGTACAGCTGGGGCTTGTTCCTGCTAAGTAGCTAAATAGCACTGAGGAGGCTGGAAGAGGAGGAGCACTGGTAGAAGGGAGCACTGGGTGAAGAGTGAGAGGAGACCAGATGAAGAAGAGCCCAGGGATGTAGGAGAGATGAGGAGAGGCCCTGGGAGAAGCTGAGGGAAGAAGGGGGCCTGGATGAGGAGAGGCTGGCTAGAGGAGA
>JAVJGI010000014.1:108180728-108194567 GCA_035590275.1 Ibycter americanus | reverse complement strand
AGGAGAGATGAGGAGAGGCCCTGGGAGAAGCTGAGGGAAGAAGGGGGCCTGGATGAGGAGAGGCTGGCTAGAGGAGAAGCCAGGAGCCTGCACGCAGCAGAGTGCAAGAAGCAGGGTGGACTGGCCTGAAGGGGATGAATAAACAGCACAGACAGTAGATGAACTTTTGGAGGCTTGTGTGGGAAAGCCTTGTTGCAGCCAGCTAGTTTTATAGTGCTGCAACACGGACTGTTTTAATAAAATTCAGTGGGGACTAAACCAGGTTGATATTGAGGAAAACATGACATCTACAGCATAGGATATTTTATTTATATAATGTGTATTTGTTGTGAATGTAGTTTTCATTTTATACCTTCAGAAATACTGAAAGGAAAATGCAATCTCTAATTTTACAATAAAGTAGCTTTGAGTTTAAACATAGTCTTTCAAGAGGAATTTACAACTGTTATTCTGACTTAGCCACCCTTTTAGAATACATCTATAAGGCTAAAGATGGAAGAGAGAATTTTTCTAAATTATTAAAAAATGAAAAAGCCAATAGAGTACCATGTTTAAAAATTCTATTTGCATTTTATCTGTCACTGAATTTGCCCTAATTGTCCACTATTGTGATAATGTCTGAGTTGAATACTGTATGTCTGTTAGCACCCAGCAATTAGCTCAGCAATAATTATATACTATTTCTGACCTCTTTGTGCAGCTGGCAGAGGGTGGGGTTTTTTAAAATACATCTTCTGAAACTTTAAGTAATTAAAAAAAGTAGAAAAATAGAGTTTAAGAACTATAGGAAACAATTATTAGCAAAGCTAATAATTCCTTATATACTTACAGACTTGGAGAATTCACACATACATTGTGATTGCAAGCAGTTTGAATTATAATAGTATTCCTTGATAACCTCTGCTCCTTTTACAGCTCATTGAATGACTGTATGATTTCATAACTGATCCTGTGATGTCAATAAGTGTCACTGATTTTTTATTTTTTATAAAGTAACTACTTATTAAATGCATTTCTATAAGTAGGCAGAGTATTTAAATATTTTTAATCTTGCACTGCGTTTCTGCACTAAAATATCTTCACTATAATGACATCAAATGACAGACCCAATGCTGTCTACCTCAAGCAGTTGGCACAGGACTAAGAAAATACAGGTAATGCATTTCTCAGTACTGCGTTGGTTCAGGTGCTTATTTATTCCTCTGTTATTTTATCAGTTTCTCAAATGAGAGATCTTCCATGATTAGAAATATTTAGACATTAAGAGATCTAATTTCCCCCACAGGTACAGGCGTGTAAGATTTGCCAAAGTTAAATGTCAAAAAGAATTAAAGATAAAATACTGATTCTAATAAAATTATAAAACCCTCTATATATTTGCATCTCTCTATATGCAAGCCATGTGTCGTTCATTAACATATGTCAGAAAGGTTGCAGGTCAATTTAGAAGCCTGATTGCAAATCAAGGGAAAACTACTTTCAAATGACATCTGGCTTGACCTTCAAACCCTAATAATCTAGTGCAAATCAGATTGTTAAATTATAAACCAAAATTAAGTTTATGATTAATAGAGTTCAGCAAATGAACTGCAATAGGTAACTGGGCCTTATCCAGTCAATAGACTATCCATGAGCAGATCACAGCTCCACTGGCTTTCTTGATGCAATGTTTTTAACATCATCTTAAACTTCTTCAATAAGTCCTCACAAACTCTGAAGTCCAGATGTGGTGAGAGAGCTCCTACTGCCATGGTACCTGTTTGCTGAGCAAAGGAGCAGGGAAGGACTTCTAACTCAGGGTTGTATGTGGGAGTCAAATTCAGGTGTATCTTAGACTGAGGAGGTGAAATGTGTTTCCTTGCACCAGTAGTCAGACCTGTGGCTTGGCACAGTTTCAGATATGTCCACGGGTGGGACCTGTGAAGTATCTACTTGAACTGTGAGACCTACATGCCATAGATGAGATTTTAATCTTTGTTCCAGTGCTTCTTATGATGCATAAAAAACACTTAATTTCTCTTTTCTGTGAGGAAGAGGATTTCGCTGATCAAGGATGAGGTGACAAGTAGGCAATTCTAGGTAAGTCCCTCAGCTTCTCCTTTTCAAAGCAAGCACAAGTGAAATTAGCAGAAACCTTGATCAATATCTGCGCTGACCAGAATTTATGGTTACAATGTAGCATTCTGCTAATTTCTCAGCATTAGCAATAATCCTTTACAAGACATTACTATACATCAAAGTATGGACAGCACTGTAAAATGACATGACTGAATTTTGAAAATGATGACTCCACTGTCCAAGGGGGAAAAAGAAAAAAAGCCAAACCAACAAACTCACACATCATATTGCGGAGCAGACTGCATACTAGTCCAAGACAATAATGAACGAACTCACGCTGTATCTACAAGACTTCCAGACACAAAGTCTGGATAACCTATACATAAATCAAATAACACTACCATGTGGCTGCTTCAGAAAACAAAGAATTATGTAGACAGAATAAAACATAGACTGTAAGCAGATGTTTAGTGTAGGCTTGCATTAAGAAAATGGTAGAAATATTTTAATAAGCAAAAAAAAATAAAAACCTGTCAGATTTTGTTTCTTAACTCTTATCACTGTCACAGCAGAAATAATTTTACTTTATATGCTAATATATCGACATACTTATATGGCTTTTATTACCAAGGTACCTATACACAATTTCTAATCCCTTAAGGCTTCATTCTCACAACATGTGAAAGAATGGGCAGTTTACAAACAAGCAGCTGAGACATAAATAGCGCTTAAGACTTGGGCAGTTTGTAGCTGAACCCATGATAGAGAGGAGGATTTTTAGAAATCAATCCCCCTCATTAGCTGCCACATATTTTGTTCAAAGACATACACAGCTGTCATTTAAGGACACAGATTAACAAGTACATGATAAACGCAAATCAGACTGTCAGGACTGTAATGAACAATTTAAGAGTTAGTTTATATTCACTGTTGGAGGTGACCTGTTTTAGGATACGTGCTTTAGTTCAGCACAGAGCCTGAGATATAATGATGTTGCCACCTTAGCCTATGCAGCAGAGTGCCCTAATTTCAGGAATACTTAAGAGAAGCTTCCAGTGTTCAAACAATACAAACCCTTTTAAAATGGTTAATCCATGTCTCTGGTATCTTCATACTACAGTACACATTATCAACATTTTTTAAATATGCAAATTGCTGCAACAATCCTACAGATACTGATTATTCCAATGAATAGATTTTAAGGCAAGAAGGGGCTTTAAGAATCATCCCTCATAGCAGTTACGGTTATTTGTGAGTAGATGTTCTTTGAAATACCAGCCACACGAGAAAGGACATAACTGGTGTTTGGCTCAACTGTTTCCACGAAAATAACATACAAATACTAATTTTTAGTGGCAATTCATAGATTTTTCCATCTGAGGGTTTGATTTTGTGTAAATTCAAAAATTTAAAATAACAATACAGGAGGATAGGTTTACCAGAAAAAAAATCTCCCATGCTTACAGATAAACCAGGAGCGCAAAGCAAGTAAAGCCTTATTTTTTGCCCTTGTATCCTCTCACACAAACACTCACGAGGCAGCTATTGCTGTCAGCTGTGCAGCACTGGGGCTTCTCTCCAGAAACTCTCAAGACTTGCAAGAAGGAGCAGCAGGAGGCAGCGAGGGGGTGCAAGCACTGCATCCTCCCACGCCGCAGCTGCGGGGAGGGGGCAGCTCTTCTTCCCAGGGGCGGCAGGGCTGTGCTTGCCCTGCCCTGCTTAGATGGTCACCTTTGAATTTAATGCCTTATGGTTCATCACAGCCCAGAAAGCAGAAAGGACCTGCTTTTTAGAAACTTCAGCAAACCCTCCTCTGCATAAATAGTGGGTGAAGATTATGATGATATGTGGCAGCACATTGTTCCTTTCATGCTGGACCAAACCTCCTATCCCTTCAACCACAAATGAAACTTTTCTTATGGAAAACAAAGTAATCTAAGATGTCAGATCTCCATTTGTAAAATTGTGCTAGCTCACTTCCTATTTTGTTCCATAATAATTATTCTAGCAAAGAGCATGAGACAATATCTAAACAAGGAAATACTCCAGTGTAAATTAAGAAGTAAATTTTTAAAATGTCATAGACGTTCTTGACTAATGCCTAGTATTACTCTTAAATATTTTACCACATTTATTAGTTTCAGAATTGTTCTACTTTTACAGCTGCCGTCAGACAAAGACCTGAGTTTCCCTTGGTCTAGATCTATCTCTCTCATCAAGGAGCACTGTGAAAATCTTCTTTAGATTAAAAAGCACTCAACTGGGCTGGCAAAGCTGGGATCTTGAAGTGAAGCACCTAGAAAAGGAAAACTGCAATGTGAAAGTTTAAGGCTGGTTCTCTTTTTGGTTGTCCCTCTTTTTTTTTTTTTCTTTTTTTTCTTTTGATATGACAGTACACACAGCCAATGCAGATATGCACACAGGACGGTACATACTGTGACTAAAACAGCTGTGTCAACATACATTGGTGAGTAGGAGAGCGTGATTGTAGAAAACTAAATTGTAGGTACTACTTCTGTATTTCATCCACAAGGTTAACTTTGGCACTAGCTGATCACGTATACAGTAGTATTTTATTGTCTAAAATTGGATATGATAGCAATTTACAGTCAGAAGCAAGTTATGAGGATGGCAGAGTAATCTCATCCCTGAGTCAGCTGTGGCACAGATTACTGTGGGCACACATGGGTTTTCCTATATGTTCCCTCCCAAATTAATCAATGTTTTCCATCACTTTCTCCAAAATAGCAGGGTGGAAAAGAACATGGCTGTTGATAGGCCTCTAGAAAAACTCAGAAGGAAATCACAATCACAACACGGTGCATGGACTCCTTCACCTTGAAATAGTAGCCCACCAATGAAATATAAGATGTAATTTGGAGTAGACAGGTATGAGAGATCATATAAATTGTTGTCACATGTCAACTGTTTTAACCAATCAAGAGCTTTTCATATTCATATTAAGAGTGGAGGAATTTCAAAAGATGTCTGTATTTTAATTAAAACTGATCAAATACTATTTCATTTATATATTCATTTACTGTATTTATGATATATAAAATCATGTTTTCTTGTTAGGTAATTAGAACTTCAGAGGTATTAAGATTTTTCTCACCTATCAAAGATTAAATTTACTTTTTTACAAATAGCAAAATCCACATACAGAGTAATCCTACATATCTCCACCTAGACTATTTATTTTATTTCTTTCCCTTTTTTTCCTTTTCTGAAGGAAGGAGAAAAATTAAGTTATTTTAGTGTAAAAGTGGTTCAAATATTCTAAAATACAAGTATTTTGATGACTGATAAACATAACGTACTAACATATAGTGATGCACACTAATATTCAACTTCACTATACGTCTGAAAATGAATGCATATCTAAGCGAATATTCCTTAAAAGTCCACAAGAATGCCAGGCCTTAACTGCTTAATTTTATGCTAATCTTCTGTGTTAAAAGGTAAGAAAGGAAAGAGGGGTTTGCGAGCTTTGATAGTTCAGGGGAATACTGCAACACCAGAAAGATAACAGCTGTCCCGCTCCATCCCTTCCCTTCCAGCTGAGCAGTACTGAGGGCAATGAGCCGTTCCAGGCTTGGATGTGCTCCCAGTTGACCTTACCAGGGCTGGCTCATGGGCAGCAGCAGCAGAGAACGACAGAATGTGACAGCGCAGGAGCCACGGAAGAAGGTGCTGAGGGCAAGATCTGGCTGCTGATCTAAGCACTCGCTCACGACAAGAATCCCACACAAAAATATGAGCAGGGAATTTAAGCAAACCAAAGAGAAGCAAAGGCTTTTACCAGGCTAGGCTTGGAAATCCTTAATTCTTCTAGAGTCAGGGCTAGCTGATACCAAGCTGTCTGTCCCAGGAGGTACCCAATCACAATCAAATCTGAAAAGAACAGTAGCGATAAATAGAGCTAATAATGAATATAACCAAGACCTAATGGCACTGCATTTATTCAGCACTGGTACCTATTATTAAACTGAAAATGTGTACTAAAGGAAAACTAAAAATATCCCACAACTGTCCAGGTATCTCGCTTCTGAAGTTATCCAAAATTTGCTGGCGTACAGCATAGTTTACTTTAAACACAGATGAATGTATTTTTAAAAAAATATGCTTGTTTTTCTATTCCTATGCAGGGCATCACTTTAATGCACATGTTTTCTTATCAAGAAGAATCTGGAGCCCTTAGTTTGTTTGTAATATATTTTAAATAACTTCAGGAATTATTTTTATTATTTTTATTCATACTTACAACAGCAATCACAGTTTAGCAACGCAGACTGGTGCTATATTGTGCAAAACAGCAGCAAAACCAGAAAGAGCAACACTCCACCCCAAAAACCCTGGCAGTTTTCAATATTTGCATGAGAGGCGCATGAGAGGTCTCAATTAGGCCCCTGGTAGCCCAAATTTCCTTTTGTAATCAATGGAGAGAGGAGGACCCCGCTGGGGCACTACTTGGATCTCCAGCAGGCTGAACTGCTCTGTGCAAGTCTCCGTGGTCATGAGGCAGCAGCTCCTACACCGGTTTTTAGCAGGACAGCATGCTTTTTGCCTTCTCTGCACTTGGACCATTCGCTTCTGTCCTTGAACTCCCGCTACCCTTTCGGCCCTGTTCTCTGACACAAAGCTCCTTGCTCAGCACTGTCTTTCCAATGCCAGGCCCACACCAGTCTGTCTTGCCCACCTATAAAAGCTTTAAATTGTTATTTTTCCCATTTCTCCTTCCTCTACCCTGCTAACCTTTTCTTTTCTTACCTCCATGGGATCATAACTGCATTTCTCATTGCAATTTTTTAATTTACCCCAGCAGAAAGCTGCACCCCTCTGGCAAGCATCCCCACCACCTCGCTCCACGGAGCCGCAGGCTTTCAGAGGGGTGGCACGGCCCTCCGCAGGAGACCAGCAAGGTTTCTGCGGGTACCTGGATATGATACAATGCTGCTGAGCCCTACAAAAAAGCACAGGCGTTGTTCAGAGGGCTGAACAAACAATACGAGCATATGGCTCCTAATGCTAATTAATTATCCTATGGGTTAAGGGAGACACTGAAATAATAATGCTAAATGAGATTGGAAAGATACTTCCTGTGAGTTTAATTAGGGCAGTATCTCTTTGATTTCAAACTGCAGAACATAACTCCAGAGGACCCTTCCTACACTTACAAAGGTCAAATGCCATAATTTAATCTGCCATAGTAAAATAATTAATACAAACATTAGTGATGACATTCTCAAAAATGGGCTAAGCGCAAATTCAACTTTATAAATAGCAGCAACAAATCAGTTCACACAGCTGAATCCTTCTCTTACAAAATATTACTTGTCTACAGTGATTTTACACAGATGTTCCTTAGTTTTGCTTCCAGGTAAGTTGGATTATCAACTGTTCGGTCTTTTCTTTGAAATGGTGAATAGTTTTATTCAGCAGAATAAAAAGATTCAGCTATGCATGAATTATCCCATCTTTCAGACATATCACTTACTGTAAGTAAACTACAACTGTTTTGGGTTTTTTTTACATTCAAATTAACAGATTCCAAAGAAAGAGTTTTAACTGTGTCCCATGACTTGTTATTTATGAACTTTTCCATTTTTTTGTAGGGTTTTTTTAACAGATTGCCGTTAATTCCTGACTGGAGTGATTATTTGAAGATAATCACACCCTCTAGAATGGCATTAAAGGTACAATGAGGTAAGACTTTGTTCCAGAGAAATAACATTTGGATTTTGTGAAAAAGAAGTGCAGATCACATTTAAACACTTATAGCTCATGTTGTGAAGTTGTTCCCATTTATTAAATGGTCACTGTCAGCCAGAAAATCACATTAAGTTCAAGAAAAATCGTAATTAGCATTGTCAATCAAAATGGTACAATAATGGGCACATTAACACAATAGCATGTTGATGTATGAAGAAGTGAAGTTCTTGCAGCCTAAGGTAATGCTTTAGTCTGAAAAGAATAATTGCCAACTACTTCAAAGTGTTATAGTGAATTAAATTTGTTTATAGCGTAATTAGAGTGTAAAAATGAAGATATGCGTGTGCCAGATTTCAAATTGGCTATTTTCTACCTGCAGTGCTCAGAATTTTCAAATGCCTTCTGCAATGCATTGTACCTTATTATTTTCAGGCACTATATCAAGTTGCATCATGTCACATCCCATTATATTAAATGATGTAACAATTCTATTGAGTTCCCCCCGAGGTATGACAAAGCTAGAAATGTAAAGGAAAGAAAAATATACTCAGAGGAAGAGTTAATGAAATACAACTTAAAAAACCAAAACATCTTTTGGTTAACCAGCTTTCAAAGTGTAGGTTACATAATTAATTTAGTTTCTTGGTTCTTGTTCTTTGATCTCATTCTCCTGTTCTTTCCTCAGTATAAGAATAATGCAGAGAAGCCCAAGAGAAGGAAAGACACACCACAAAGAAAAGCCGATGAGAACTGGATGACTAAGTGCAAGATACTTTTTGAAAATCTAAGTGTTCTCTGCTAATTACTGTGTTCAAGAGTCCTTTTTAAAAAATAAAATTTCTTTGACAAATAAGACTCCTGGTTGTTACAGGGAGAATTCTTGCTGAAATCTGTTCCCTAGTCTTAGAACATCTTTCAAAAGTTTCTTTTCCTTTTATAGCAGCTTTGAAGCAACTTTCTAGGTAGAAGAGACTGATATCAATCACCTACACAATGTCCAAAGAGAGTTAATTATTTAAAGCCAGTACTTTGCATTAAACACAAATGCAAGATTTCCATTAGCTTTGACTGTGAGGAGACATTAAAGAACCTGCATCTCTCTTCACTAGTAAGAACATTTCAAAAACAACTAAAAAAAAGTCTGACAGATGGCAAAATCTCTTAAAGAGCTTATTTAAAAGTAAATGTTAGGTCAATATAATTAAGAGATTCAGCAGCAAATGCATCCTTAGTAATTTTTTTTAAATCAAATATCACCATTATCGGAAGAACGTGCTGTATAGTTCATACATAAATAAGGAGCCTGAATCACTACTTTTAATGCAATGGACAACATAATCTTTACCATGACAATATAACTAGCATATCCTAACATGTAATAATACAGAAGTCTGGTTTTGTTTTCAAGAGCAGCTTTATAATACTATTATTCTGGGGACCTTGCACTTAATGGAGGCAAAGATCCACCTGGACCTCCATCCCTAACCATAAAGATGACTTAGAATCTATTATCAAATGGGGGAAAAAAAGTGTATATATATATATTTAGAAAATAAAAAAGAATGCAGGGTGTTGTTAGAGGGGCTGGGAGCCTCAGGACTGAAACTGAAGTTAGCATGAAAATGAATACCTGATTACTGCAACACTGCGATAGTCAGCAGCAGGCAGAAAGGAAGCTGTACTGAAGGTTCAGCAGTTCTCCAGAGCGCACCCACAGCCACATTAATTTTGAAATCCTTTGAAATGCTATTCCACACTCCCATGCAATCTAGCAGCAGTTGTGAAAACATCTTTCAATCATTTATAATAGCTTTAAAATTATATAGCACCTTTCATCTAAAATGGATCGGAAAATGGGCTTCTAGTTTTATTCACTAATTTTAGAATTTATAGGGCTTAAAACAAAGAACTCCGTTAGCTAACTTATAAATAGGCTAATTACCACAACGTGACCCAACTACTGTAAGTTGCCTAGACAGCAAAACATACAACTTTAAAACTGCAAATCACCTGATTCTTTCCTTCATAAGAATCTGAGTTCAGATACTGGCAGAAACATAAAGAGAAAGGAGCAACATGTAGTGAATTTCCAAATGAAGCCTCATTATAGCCAATTCAAAATTCTCTATTAAAAGGAATTTTTTTCTGATTCATCAGAACTGCATGAGAAGACATGCCCTATCTGGCAGCAGCAGAAAACCAGAAGCGACTTGGATATTTCCCGCTTTCACAGCCCACCACACCACCTTTCTACCACCTTCAGGAAATGGAAGCTCCATCAACACGTTCATTTTTGCCTAATTAATGGCCGTATGAGCTGCACCGCCAACCTGTCCTCATATGACATCCCCAGGGAGGGGTTAAGGCTTGGTTTATCAACACACAAGAGAGGAGGCTTGTCCCAAGGTCTACAGCTGGAGAGGAGCAGGAAGGGAGGCGAAGGGCTCCCATGCTCCTCAGCCTCGGCACTGATGGCTCAAGCTGCTTCTTCCAGCAGCAAAATATCGCTCACTGGGTAGCTCAGCCCCCTTGCCAGCGGGCTCTCCAGTGACTGAGCTTTGCTGTATTTTAAATTACTATTGAGGGTAACATTTCAAAAGTGTCAGAATATCAAAAGGATTATACATGTTAGGAATTTATACTTTTGACAATGATTACTCTTCACTTTTACTGTATCTCTACCAAAGCTGGTCTCATTCCTCCTCCTATGTTTGTCATCTCAATGGGAAACAAATCTAAAATAGGAACTGTTGTTTTTATTGCTTGTGTTCGCAAAGCCTAGCACACGTGAGATTTCCATTGCTAATAAACTACATATCTAAATAAAATCTCTTCAACAACTCCTTTTCATTCTTTGAAACCATCCTTCAGATCAGAGAAATTAGTTGATAAAATATGGCATAACTAGATGAGTCTGAGTAGGTCTTAACACCAGCATGGCTAATATGCTTTTTCTTTTCCTTTCCAAGACATACGTTGTTTTGAAATACAAAATGTAAAATTAAGTCAGTAACAGCAGTCCTTTAGCAGAAAACTCACTCAGTTACAGATAGTGGGACCCAAGATAGGTATGCAGCTGAGCACAGAAACTATTATATTAACTGCTAGCAGAGGCTGTACAAGCTTAAATGAGTCCATCACTATAAACGCAGAATGTGCAAATTAATGTGTGTCTGAGACAAATTAAAATACAGCCTTGATCTTCTGCAAGATAAAATATTTGGCATAATGCAAAATGTTTTAAATAGTCATGTTAGTAAATAAAATTGGTTTGGGAAGTAAGAAAAGGGCACTGACCAAGGCAAGGACTGTTAAAATTAGAAAGAAAAAAAAAAAAATTCAAGGTATGTGAAGGGTTGAAAAGTAATAAGGTCTGAATGACTTAGTGATGGCTGTCATAAAAATCTGGCAGGGTATTCTATTTACAATATGTAATAAAACTGTCATGCACAGAATTTATAAAAGCATTTGCCCTAGAAAACTAAATCTTTTTGCCAAGGGCAAGTTAATAACCTCTACAGTTCATTTGAATATATGGGCAAAGAGATGTTTTGACTAATAGAGCATCACAAGGTGAACACTAGGCAATCTAATAGATATTGTGACAATGGGATGATCCAAAGATGACAACAACCTGTTAGAATAGTGCTGAAAAATCTTGTGAACTTCATATCCACTGTGATCTGTCACTAATGAATGTATACTCTGCATGTATGTGTAGATGCATGGGGTTTACTGATTGGGGATTACACGTACAGCAATCCCATGATAGCTGACATTAAAATAATTCCTCCTCAGACACTCAGAGAAGATGCTGACTTGTGAAGTGGCAAAGTGAATGCCGAGCTATTGCTCTTAAGATTATGTGGAGCTTAGTGGTTTGAGAGATTTAAGTCACCAACAGATCAGTTGACATCCAGGATTTTTCCCTCATAAAAATCTACACTTGTAAATTAGCATATTTTTAAATCAAAGCCTCAAATATACATCTAAAATTAACTTGGAACAGTGTCCCCACATTATAAATTATGAATCACCAGGAAAATGGTTGATACTTAGCCAGAGTACAAAGCTGCATGCAGGTTCCTAGGAAATGAACAAGAACCATCTTTGTTAGGGGTAAAAACCATATTCAGTATGATAATAATCACCATTCCAGAAAAATGCATTTGTTTCTGCCCAAGAACTAGGAACATTTTTCTGCCCTGAGTGTCGCATTGCCACAGACTTCTATTTATACCTGAGCTAGCTAACATAAAGCTAGCTTTGGATATCTCTAAAATACACTGCCGTCACTGCCATGACTGCAACTTAGACAGACTCTGTAAGAAGCTACGTTCATTCCCCCTATATATTAGCAGCGGAGCTTTGCTGAAAAAAAACAACCAGGGTAGATTCCATTAGACCTACATGAATTAAACTCTGCTGCCAGGTATTTCTGTGCAAGGCACTTGATGTTACTGCACAAGGGAAAGGGTCCAACTAAATGAGATGAGCTTCAGACTAGGCTTTAGTCATCATCCCCATAGACATGTTGAGGCAGCAGCTAGGAAGGGTTTGTGCGTCTGGCTGGTGGTCTATGCCCGCAACACAAAGGGAATTATCCTGTCCTGCTAATGAAGTGCTGTGCCTGTGCACGTAGCTGTGCAGATTTTGCCGACTGTGATTTGTGCTGGAGCAATGTTATTTTACCTTAAAATGTAATGCCTTTGCATCAGAAACAAATTCGAAAGTTCAGCTACCATATAGTTTTTATAAATGTCATCAGCATATCCTTAAAAACACAAAATCAGAATGAGATGGCTCTCCTTTCTTGCAGTTGAAATTACCTGAATTACGCTTTACTTGTACTCTTATGTGAGTGACGAATATCCAGGTACCTGATGGACATTTGCAGTTGAAATAATACTAATAATCTCCCTGTCTCTCAACTCTCATCCACAGGAGAAACAATTACGATTGACTTGATTTTATTGCTTTACTTTCTTACTGGTAAGCCATTGAGGGAAGGACTCTCAGAGAGAAGTATGTCAAATTTACTTAAAACTTATGGTGGAAAAGTGGCAATACATGTGACCGAATCTCCTGCACATCCAGCTTCAGTCTCTCACCTAGGTGAATCTATAGCTGTTTTTCTAGGAACATAATCATCCAGGACAGTTAATGCTAACAGAGGAAGAGGCAATGCCTCAGAGTGATAAGGCAGTCCTAAAGAAGTCATGATTTGGCACAGAAAGATTAAGCAGTACATTCATTTGTGAAGTGATGCTGAGTGATGATCCTGTTATTATCAGGTTGTAACATATGTTCAGGTCAGCAGTGTACATATTGCATCCTCAATTTCAAAATTAATTTTTTGGAAAAGGATCAGCACTCAATTTCTAAAAGCCAAAACTTCAGCTGTTTGAGTTAAGAGAAGCTGGACCAGGTTAGAAGAGATTAGAAGTAACGTCTGTTATGGCACATTTGCTGCCATTTCTTAGACGTCTGGTAATACGCCCTGTCACACAAGTTTAGGAGGGAACACAGCTGATGCTAGAGGCACTCGGTGGTCCCTGCCCTTGCTATGTCCTTGTAACTCTACACACCCTCATGTACATGCACTTCTCCTAAAGAAAGCCATGTCATTTTGCTGCCACTCGGTATTAGCCAAGGCAGAGTGCCTATTCACCCAGCAGAGCCCCAGCTCTGCCCCCAACAGGTAATGGTGTCGACCACACATCATTGCTTTACATGTGCTTCATTTTACAGCTACTGCTGTAGCAGCATCAGCAATGAGGTGCACGTGACCACCTTTTGGCAGCTTGCTGCTAATCAATCATCCCGCTGTAGCCTGCTTTCAACCTGCTGCTTTTGGCCTACTGCCTTGTTATCTCATGGCTTCTTTCCTCCACCGAGTGTGCTAGCTGTGGTCTCGGCAAATTACCCTTATTTTTCTCTACTCAGGGACTATGGACCTCTCTACTGGCTGGCTGCTGCTGGCCACATGCTCTCCTCACTGGGTAGATGCTCTTTCCTTCACACAGATTACACATCCAACCCCAGAGCAGTAGCAGGCTGCCTGCCTGC
>JAVJGI010000014.1:108162442-108180628 GCA_035590275.1 Ibycter americanus | reverse complement strand
GCCTGCAGGTATATAAAAAGTAGCCTGGGAGCCAACACAACAGCAGTAGCAACAGCAATAATGCACTGAATGAACACGTGTAAGAAGTGACCCAACATGCTCTAGGATGGAAAAAGAATATGAATCTCAGACTTGTTTTGGATTTATAGCAGTACAATGGAGCTGTTTAACATGGGCATACCCTTTATTATCCAAACAACAGGACTGAGCTAAATGTAATTTCTTGGTGAATGTGAATGAATGAGGTTAAAGATTTCTTGTCACGTCACATAAATACTCCAAAGTGATCCAGAAACATGCCTACAATGTAATAGATGTTGGGGGATCATTAGACTTGGTAGTCTAGTTGCCGTAGTACCCAGCCATTGCAAAAAGCAGTAAAAAAGCCTCATAGCTTTTCCCTGTGTAAATGCAGTGTTCCAGAGGCATATTGCCAAGGAACAAGGGAATCTCCTGCTGCATTGATCTTACCCTATTCTTGTATTAAAGGTTCAAACTGGGGCAAATTAAGAAACTGTCTCACTATTTTTAAAAGAGCAAAACCAACAACACAAAAACTTTAAATGCTAGCCTTAGGCCAAAGCTAAGGTTGGAGTAAGGTGGTATCATTACCCAAAAGCCATCAGAACCAATGGCTGGGCTGGATGCACCAGCAATTACTGCATCAAGGAATGCAAAGTATTTGAAAAGATAGTAGGAGAGTAAAATATTACGTTCAGTTGCGGCAGTTTTTAGTACTGAGTTGTTCACTTTCACTATTAGTATTGAAAGTTGATAGTGGCTGTAAGAGAAAAAGGACGTTTGTCCAACACACTCCTTGACAAGCAGCATAGTTCAAAGTGAAGAAAAGGACCATGTTTACAACAAGCATTCAAACATCAGTCTCCGTGGTGAAAAGGTTTTGATTAAACAATAGCGATAAGAGAGGGAAGAAAAGCCACACCTGCCCTGCAAGCCATCATTCAGGTGGCAGAAAGGTAACTGATTCCTGTTTTCAGTGGGGTTGCAGGTCAAAAAAAACCCTACAAAAAGCATTCTCTGTAGTGAGCAAGGGAGCAGGTAAGTCCTGGCTCCACGTACTGTCCCCTACTTGATAACCAGAGTGGGAGATTAGGGTGCAGCAAAAAGGTATCTGCCCCATGAAAAGACCTGTTAAAAGCTTTTCCTTTCAGGGGAAAGAAGAGCAGGAAGTGAAGCCGTTTAACTCAGGGAGTACGGATGAACAAGAAGGAAGGAGGTGAGCGCTCCTTTTGTAGGTTTTTAAACTGGTAATAAATACGTTTATTTTTTTGGTTTGCAATCAAGAGAAGGACATCTGGAACCAGCTTTGGTTCAGCTTCTGGTTTGCTGCCAAGCTTTACTTGATTTACAATTTATTACAGGTGTGTCTGAAATTATGGACAGGAGTGCCTTTTGTCCTAATTATTGATACAAAAATGCATAGGCTATATTTTCAAATAGCAAAGAGAACCTAAATGATATAAACGATGACCTTGTAACCTAAATTGCCAGATTATGAACCAATAAAAGAGAAATAGTGACCTTTTATTGCTCTTGATTTCACTAAGTGAGCATGACAAACTAGACTCACTGAAGAGCCTTGGAGAGGGTCAGGTAGGATTCCTCTGGTGACAAGAGTGACTGTGTGTGCACATGTGTTCGTGGAGGTGACCTCATATACAGTAGTCACGTTAAATAACGACCTCTCCATCATTTGGGGTAATGGGAGGGGAAGAGGAGTTGGAGATAATATAACTGAGCCCAGACCTACAGGAACATCAACATCCAGTTAGAAAAGCTGCCTCCCAGCTGCTGCACATGCCCTTACCCACGGACTAGTGCAAGCGCAGATATCTGCACTGTAGGCTTCCACAGTTGAGTGAGATGAATACTACTGCCAGGGTCTCTGCAACCCTGTGAAACAACGTAAACTATCTGTACAAAGTACTCCATGACAAAATATGCCTCGTGATCGCAAGCTTCATTACTGACCTAATTCATTAATGCTTACATCATCTTACCTGCTGATACGGCACATAAAAGGATAAGGCCCAGTACCAGAGTGGACTAGACCGCTTCGGGACATTGCTACGCTACAAGTCCGTAGTGGCCATCTTCTCAGAAGCTGCACGTGAAAAATGCAGGCCAAAAGGTAAGCGTGAGTTGTTCCGTTGTCTTTCCTATGCAATAGGCAGTCTGTCTATAGCTGAGGTAGAAATCAAACTCAACTATTATGACTCTCTGCTTGCATTTTAATATCATTTAACAAAATTTTGTACTCATTTATTCTAAACTATCATCTAACTCTAAATTAATGAGATTTTCCTCAAAGTTTTATACTCCTTGGTAGGAAATCCTGCATCAAAAACCTATCTCCAAACAGTATAATTAAATGGACCTGTAACTTATTACTAATATTATAAAGCTATACTGCTTTTCCCTTTTCAGGAATTACTTCAGGGTCATTTCTAGGTGATATATGAAATCATTACAAGCTTTTAGTTGATTTCTAGGACACAGGCAAGCAAAAAACTTCAAAAAAAAAATCTTGTAAATGTCAAACTTGCAATTTTAACTTCCATATTCCTCTTCAATATTTTGGTTCTACTCCTGGTACTACAGTTTCTGAGTCAGAATTGCCTTTTGTTGTTTTCCTAGCATAAATGCAAAAAAGAAGAAAAAGAGAAGAAAAAAAAGAAAAGAGAGAAAAAGAACTGGCTATTCTAGCAGGATGTCTGTTTTTTGAGGTGAGGAGACAGTAAAAGGTATTTCACCCTCTCTTGCTTTGCTTTTTTGTTTGTTTTGTTTCTGTTCTGAAGTGAAACGCAAGTAAATACTTTCTTTCATGCAAAATGCAAAACCTTCCTTCAAGAAGGGCTGGGTATGTGCATCAGTGACTCCCTCTCTTATTTACGCTTCCCTGATTCAGATACTTTTCAAAGTCTTGTTTCCATTCTCTTAAAGTTACATAGCAAAATTCTGACTGATTTTGGTGGGAGTTGAATGGTGCAACAAGGTTACTCTTTCTACTTGAATTTCTGACCAAGGAAATGAAATTCCAAGCATGACCTTAAACCCACGTTTTTTTTACATATTGGAGAAACACCTGGGTACAAACCAAGTAGCAAGTTGTTTTAGATTTTTTTTTAATAACTTTTACAACTTGATATGTGTTTCTGAAATGAAGTTTAACCCATCCTACAGAGGCAAAATGTAATAAAATTCTCATAAATCATTTAATGCTGGACATACATATCAGTTCCAGCTATAGAAAAAAGGAATACTAGGCTGTGAAACAAGAGTCTTATGGCACAGTATGTGCTTGTTCATTAGTTTTGGAAAACTACATTAACCTTTTATATTCTCATTATATAGTGATTTGTCTTATTTCCTAAGATTACAAGGAATGACACAATTGGATTTTGCCACATCTTGTCCAGCATTTCAAAAGTATTCAAGATCATTATAAATTAAATGACACAATAACATGGTCAATATTTCATTTGCTGCTTCGCAGCTGCTAGGAGGTGTGCCTCCGATCTCGAACACAAGAGACAGCCAAATCTCACTAGTGCCCTTTGGAAAGAGCCTACCTGCCAGTTATGATGGCTGCAGATTATTCCAGCATACATGGGTTATTACCAAAATATATTTTGATGTTCTGCCTTTCTTGGATCCTATCATTTGGATCTAATCCAACCTTTCACAAAAAGGAAACAGTTGGTAACAATTTTCAAGGATTATTTTTTTTTCCCCACCAATTCTCTTAGATGCCAATTTGGGCAATTCCCAGTACTACATACATTCACAAAAAAATGATCTAAGTTTTATTAAACCATATTTGAAGGGTCAACACACTTTAGTTGAATCACAATTCTTTTTTTCCTGAAAATAAAATACAAAGCAATTTTCCATAAGTTCATATCAATGTTCCATCTTACAATATCAGCTTATCTCTGCGAGGGAAATACAAACCGTAGGTACTAGAAAAACAGCTGCCATAATGTGGACCTACCTTTGCTCCTGTGAGCTGAACCATTGCCAGGCAATCCTAGGCTGGAACTAACAGGAATGACCCTGCACTTCGGAGTTGCACAGACTCCTGCCCCTCATCACTGAATCAGCAAATATTGTCCCAAACCAACACATCAGAACTCACTAAAACGTAAAATCTCCCAAAGTATATTAATAATTTCATAAATGTTCATGACACAGAAGTATTAATAAGCCTAGAGAAAAGCAATGCAAAAGTTCCTTAGTATCCTCTTTGAATTAACAGATGATTAAATCTCAACTTTTGAATGCACCTTCTGGTTCTATCTTCCTTATCCATTCTACAATATCTTTACAAGTATTCACAGGCATTGGTACTCACCCAACCATGGAATCTTCCTTGTAGTTATTGCTATAATAATGTGACATGTTGCACTAAATCAGGACTTTTGTGCTCTATCTTACAGACTTTACTGATATGGTGTGACAGTTCCAACACCTCTTAAATAGCCTTCTAATCTTTTTGCACTTTGAATCACACATGAAAATTTAATTATGTGCAATTCTTCTATCAAAGTTGTCCTAATCTACTACAGCTAATAATATAATATTGTAAAAGGAAAAACTATTAAATTTTACAAGATGGGTATTCAGGCAATCATTTTTTTTTCCCTCTGAGATATTTAATCATTATTTTTAACTCATATAGCTATCTGACATTGAGTAGAAAGCAGCCACATCATGTGCAATCATACAGTTAACAAAAATACAGAGGTTAAAATTGTAGCTGATCATGTAAATATCCAACCTCATGGGAATCTAACGTCACTGAAAACATGTTAGCAGGTAATTTAGAATCTAGTCTGTTCGTTGAGCTGCATTTTATGATAGAATCCACTTTCTTCAGTTTCTCTTTGATGAGGATCCCACAGTATTTCTCTTAATTGCAAAACATACAGAAAGCAATGGCTACAGAAGTCTCTGTTTTTATTTCAAACCTAACCTCCCCTTGTTAAAAGTGGTATTTTGACCAACGCAGCCACTTTAAGCAAAATACACCAATAAATTGGATTAGAAGGCTTTGATAACAACTTTCATATCCTGATCAAAGCCCATAAGAAGTGTTACATGAACACAATTGATAAGAAATAGGAAAAAAGGTTACATTAACAAAGATAACCATGCATGTGCACAGTTATACTTGCATATGCATTCTTTCACATTAGTATTTGCTGCTGTTACGACACCGATAGCAGGGGCAGGGTTTGTACTGTCACGTTGTCACATTCCACTTTCTTGCAGCTAAGAAGGAAACACCTTTTCTCCTTGTTTGCCTTCTGCTAGGCAAATACAGAAAAAGGTACAGACATATTTTCAGGAATAAAAAAGGAATTTTAATTCCATACAGTAAGTAGAAGCTGATTTGCATCAGCTTTCTATGGCAAACTGTCCATCAGAAAAAACAAATAATGGTATTCCTAATATACATCTCACAAAGCTGTTAACTGAATTTCCTCTCCTGACACATACTCCCAAACTGCAATGGCCAAGCTGTGGCACTCCAGCAGCACAGCCAGCAATCAGCAGAGAGGGCTGAAGCCCTCTTTCCTCATGCCCCCTCCAGACAGTCAAACACCTGCAGCAACCAGGACTAGCAGCAAGTGCAAGGATACCAGCTGCATGCAGTAATGACCAGGCAAGGCATGGCAATACTCCACATAATAAGGAGAAGTTTTATCCTATGTGTCATTAAACTGCAGTGCTTGCCTCTATATATGTTTATCTCTAATGCAGGAAAATAAGGCACAGCGTGCCAATGATCACACAGACATATTTCTAATAATTCTAGATTTTTCTATGACACTGTAATAACTTTGGTGCAAAGAGAACATTGATTAAGATCTGCTCTACAGATTATTAAGATTAATATGAAGAGTATGGGAGATTCACTCACATCTGTGATAACAGAGTAGGACTTTGGGTAGAGAATTCCTCTGCTACATTTTTATAAGTCTGGACAAAGGTATTTTATACTAAGTTACACTAAGAGAAACAGAACAACTTTATGACAAAATAGGATCTGAGGCAGAGAAAGTCCATCAGAGAAAAAAAAAGTCAAGTTACTCATTTATGCAGTTCAAAAGAAAGGCATATATATAGTGCTACTAGTCTGATGTTTTCGTCTTCATAGGAAAATAATGTTGGTATCCTGAATCAGTGAACATTAAACAAGAACATGATTTTCACTAGCTTTTCCTTCTAAGATGTTGTCCAGTAACGTTTCATATAGAAAATATTTTTTTGTAAAATTATTAATAAGATTTTTGTATCAGAGATGATGATTCAAACTAAAATGCTTTAAATACCCCTAGTTAGTCACGAGAAACTTTCTATAATATTTTATACCATCAAGAACATTTTAAAGCATGTAATTCCATAATTTCAGTGATAGATTAGGGTATGGTATCCAGCTCAAATGCCAGATTTTTTAGACTTCCTATATTCTTCAATAATGAATTAACTTTTTGCTTAATGACTAAAAGTTTAATTAATTTACTGAAAACAGGCACAACTATTCCTTTAATTAAGAAAATTCATTAAACCCCACCATTATCTTTGAAACTCTTTGAAGTTTAAAATGTTATAATGTTATGTTATAAATGTTACCTTACTAAAGTTGAAGAAAAATGACAGAGTATTAAGTTTAAAATGACAGAGAAGTAATTTCAGGATTTTTTTTATGTGATGAACACAGTATTTTAGTTCTCCTCTTACATTTCCCAAGAGATATCTGGACTCAAGGCATCCAAGATTAATACCATTAATTAAAAGCGGGCACTATTTACCAGTCATGAGTTTGGGCAGGTTCTGTTTAATTTTTTTCCAAAGGTTCTTTTTCATATACAGGAAAGGGCGGGAGGTGGCGTGGGGGTTGTTAAAACTTGCATACACATACCATGTAAAAATTAAGCAGGTTTACTTGAACAAACTTGACTTCACTTTTAATGATCATATTAAAATTGTTTATGAACACAGGAGTAAATTTCAAATCCTTCAATTTTCATTAGAAACTCAGATTTCATGCTCTATAATTTGGCTTTTCCCTTTCCCAGATACCTTCATTTTCTTCTAACACAACAGAGACTGAAAAAAAAAAGCAAAAGAGGATCCCTGTTATGTAGGCATTTTAAAAACCTGAAGTTAGCTTTACATCAGTTACCATGAGGTCACCATTCGGCGACTTACTGACATGTCAGAGTAGAATGTAGCATTGGTTTTACTGAAGTTGTGTAAATGTAAGCAGTTTAAGTTATAACAGAAGCTTAAAGGCTTTAAACTGTGAGCTTTTTTCAGGCCTATAAATACAATAATCTTGCCCACCTAACTACTGTGAGAAATCCTGGTATCTTCCAGTTACAGTTGAGCCGCACAGCTACTGCTCTGTTAATGAGAAAGAGAAATGCTTTTATATTGAAGCTTGAAAATAGTGGAGGAATGACTAAAACTGGAGAAGCTCTAGTAGTCTACTAGACTAGTAGCTCTAGTAATCTACCCTTTAGGACAGTGAGACCCCTAACACTTCAAGAACATGAATGCACAAATGTCATTTTCAGTCACTTTTGAATCCTAGTCTGACAAAGAGTTTTGGGGTGGTGCGAAAAACATCCGAGTTTAATGTTCTCAGCAATACTATTTTAGAAGACAAAGACATTTTTTTGTCTAACTTTCAAGTATTCATAGAGACATTCCAAAAAGAAATACGTTCAGAAGCATGTAAAAAATGCTCCTGGTTAAAAGCATCCTGATGGAGTAATTTATTAACCAATGTGACGCCCACCTACAAGAAGGGCAGGAAGGAAAATCTGGGGAACTACAGGCCTGTCAGCCTGACCTCAGTGCTGGGGAAGGTTGTGGAGCAGATCATCCTGAGTGCCATCACATGGCATGTGCAGGACAATTGGGGGATCAGGCCCAGCCAGCATGGGTTTATGAAAGGCAGGTCCTGCTTGATGAACCTGATCTCCTTCTACAATAAGATGACCGATCTAGTGGTTGAGGGAAAGGCTGTGGATGTTGTCTGCCTGGACCTTAGTAAAACTTTTGACACCACCTCCCACTGCATTCTGCTGGAGAAACTGGCTACTCATGGCTTGGATGGGTGTACTCTATGCTGGGTAAAAAGCTGGCTGGATGGCCAAGCCCAAAGAGTGGTGGTGAATGGAGTTACATCCAGCTGGTGGCCGGTCATAAGTGGTGTTCCCCAGGGCTCAGTGCTAGGGCCAGTTCTGTTTAATACCTTTATCAACAGTCTGGACAAAGGGATTGAGTGCACCCTCAGTAAGTCTGCAGACAATATCAAGTTGTTGGAGAGTGTTGATCTGCTGGAGGGCAGGCAGGCTCTGCAGAGGGATCTGGACAGGCTGGACTGATGGGCTAAAGCCAACTGTATGAGGTTCAACAAGGAGAAGTGCTAAGTCCCGCACTTGGGTCACAACAACCCCATGCTATGCTGCAGGCTTGGGGAAGAGTGACTGGAAAGCTGCCTGGAGGGAAAGGACCTGGGGGCGATGGTTGACAGCCGGCTGAACATGAGCCAGCAGTGTGCCCAGGTGGCCAAGAAGGCCAACAGCATCCTGGCTTGTATCAGAAACGGCGTGGCCAGCAGGACTAGGGAAATGATTGTCCCCCTGTGCTCAGCACTGGTGAGGCTGCACCTCAAATCCTGTGTTCAGTTTTGGGCCCCTCACTACGAGAAAGACATTGAGGTGCTGGAGCGTGTCCAGAGAAGGGCAACAAAGCTCCTGAAAAGTCGAGAGCACAAGTCTTTTGAGAAGTGGCTGAGGGAACTGCGGTTGTTTAGTCTGGAGAAAAAGAGGCTCAGGGGGGATTTTATAGCTCTCTACAACTACCTGACAGGAGGCTGTAGGCAGGTGGGGTCAGTCTCTTCTTCCAGATAGCAAGTGACAGGACAAGAGGGAATGGCCTCAAGTTATGCCAGGGAAGGTTTAGATTGGATATTAGGAAAAATTTCTTCACTGAAAGGGTGGTCAAGTATTGGAACAGGCTGCCCTGTGGTGGTGGAATCACAGTCCTTGGAAGTGTTTAAAAAACACATAGGTGTGGTGCTCAGGGACATGGTTTAGCGATGGACTTGGCAGTCCTGGGTTAACAGTTGAAGTTGATGATCTCAAAGGTCTTTTCCAACCGAAATGATTCTATGGTTCTATGATTATTGAGAATTAGACCTGAAATAGCACTAAGGACCTATCACTTTTGGAATATGAGATGCCTCATCTGTTAAAATAGTGTGAAAATTAAAAATAAATAAATCTCCTTTTGTATGAAAATACTGTTCAATAGCATTCCCTGAACTGTACGTAAGAGTGACATGCTGTTGAAAATATTCAAAAATTACCTGGAAGAGGGGGCAGAAGTGAGATTACAAAGTCACCTACAGCTACTTAAATATATTTAGTGTCAGTACAGCCAAGGGATATCTGCAAATCGTAATAGAAAGTTCCCAAGTTTCCAGATGACTCAGCATTATTGTAGCAGATTATAATCACTGTAGGTGAATGCTCAACTTCAGTTAGGCATTTGGGAAAAATATTCAGCAGTGAAGGAGCCTGAGTTTGTTCATTTATTTAATCAGTGTGATGAAAGAAATAATTTCCCATGTTAGGATTTGTTAGGAAAGCACAGAGGTCAAAAGAAGAGCTGCTGTTGTGCCAGTGTACATCAGTCAGAACCACAGCCACATCTTGGATGCAGGGCACATTTCTATCCATCTTAAGAGGATGCATGTACAGAAAACATATATAAAAGGCAATACGGATCATGAAAGCCAATCCTTATGGATTTAACAACTACAGTGTGAAGAATGACCAAAAAAAACTGGGAATCTTTAGCCTGGAAAATAAATTATGACATATAGAATTGATAGCACTCAACTTAAAGCAGGAATGGTGAGGAGGAAGACAGCAACTGTTCATTGAGTCCTTCCTTCAACACAAGAATCAAGGGCATTAGATGAAACTACCAACAAACAAGTTGAAACCCAGAGGCAGAATTCTTAGCACACTAGAGATCTCAGCTGTGCCCTAGCTAGCTAACCAGTATTAATGCATTTTACATAATTTTAAAAAGTAACTGAAGACATTCTTGGAAGAAGAATACAACAAAATATAGGTATTTAAATTCCTGAGCTGTAAATTGATAGAGATTGAGACAAAATTCTGGAAAGGTATTTTTATATCTGCTCTTACCAGAGAATACTAGATACAGGATAATGTGCCATATGAAGCTGTGGCCTGACCTAGTATTCTCTGTGTTCTCATAATAATCCTAACAATACTAAAAATGAAACGTACTTAATAATAACTATGGGTTAATTTATTCATAAGATTTATTGTTGCATAAATATTCAGTGATCTGAAATAGTGAAATGCCTAAGCATGCAAGGAAGCATCGAAAAACTCAGAAGTTTAAGACTAGCCAAATTCTTTGACACTGTGAGGCTGCAATAAGCAGATTTTTTTCTATGGGAATCTTTATAATCTAGTGCAATATGAAGTGCTAGCTTGGAGATTAACAGAACCATCGATTACTTTTTTTTGTTTATATATTTCAATAAAATAAAAACTTTTTGAAAGTATAAAGCAAAAGCCAACTGTATGTATGTGTAAAATTAACAATACTCAGGAATCAAGTCAGCCTTTTTCTTTTTCCTCCTTGCAAAGCATAATGCAATGCTATAAATTTAAATCTATTTGGAGTTTTGTTTCTTTACCAAAAGATCTGTATCTGCATGAGTTCCATAGGTTGCCATGCTATTTTGTTGGATTAATGACAAAAACCCCATGCATGTATAATCAGGGTAATGTGGTAGCACATTTCAGCTTCTGCAGGTCATTTATAATTTATGCAATTTGTTCCCTCTTTTTTAATGGCAACATTTTTCATTCAAAGTTGTGCTTCCCTCAGCTGCAAAATGGAGAGTCATTCATTTAATGTATGCAGATGGAAAACAGAAAGAAGGTCAGACAAATTGCAGTCTTGTATTTTGCAAGAAAAGTAGAATTCTACAACCTTCCTGAAGAAAATACTCAGAAATATACATCAAAATACTGTTTAGAACTACAGCAAAAGGAGGACTGTGAAAGTATTTATCCTATCAGTTTGTTGAAATAGCTTGAAAAATAGTGCCATTTTCTTGTATGATCATCCAATGTCCATTCTGCTTATTTAGCACCTATTTTGGTCTGAAAAGTGAGGCAAAATACAAAAACTATATTCAAGGTAAACAACAACACAAAGTCCAAAAGAAATTACAGTCCCAAAACTATGTGTATTTCACCATTATGAAACAAATTTTGAGGAAAAGTATTACATTTTAAAGACCCTATAAGTAAAGATTAATAAAATTTTAATAGGCCCAGTTACTTTAAAGACAACTAAACCTTTTCCTGCTTTAATTTTTAGGGCTAGTTCAATATTACTGAAAATAAATATTAAATTACTTGGTTTGATTTTTGTCTTTGCATCTATACAAATATTTAGGCTGATTTTATGCTCAATCTCTATGTCATTAAAGAGGACCAATAACAGAATATTTATTGGGGTTTTTTTACAAATTTTTAATGGCTTTTTCAGAGCTGTCAACTAGTAAAGAAAATGAGTTGGATACTTGCTCATTACATTAGTATGTGAAGAATGTGAAGGAAGAAATATCTGTTTCCCTAAAACATTTTTAAAAAGGCTTAGTTTAAAATTTTAAACTGAACCCAGACATTTTCATTTCACCAAAAAATAATAAACACCAGTTGCAGATTTTTCCATAAATATAAGCAGAAGACAGACAGTATTTTTTTCTAAATAGAGCATGGCTTTTCAATATTGAAAAGCCAATTGTGTAAGTCTTTCTGTTTGACTTCTTAATCAGTGGAACACACTGAAAGCATTACAGGGCAAATCTCCGTCATCATTTAGAGCCAAGTTCCTCAGTCACCTTGCAGAGAGTATTGTTACCAATATAGTTTCATTACCTATTTGCAGTCGATCAGCTTTCAGAAATCCAGTGGTTTGATAATGTTTAATGACCTTCTGAGACAAAAGCATATACATGCCTTCTGTGGAAAAGCTCCTTACTTTTTTGGGTATATCCCATTCAATTCCAGGGAGATAATGAAACAAAGGAAAAAAAAAAATTACCATGAAAGAAATATCTTCATTAGGTAAATGAAGTTTTTGCATTCTTTTTTTTAGAGCAGAGTGTATTCTTAAATTTATAAAGTCTAAGAAAGCAGTATCTCTATTAAATCCATACTGTAAAAAATGTTAAGCAGTAAAGGGAACTAAAAATACAATAGAATTTACGCTTTTATTAGCATAGCACTATTGAGCACTAGTCAGCAAAACTATTTCTCTCAAAATCTTGGATACCACCCTTTTAAGTTTCACTCATTTTTAATATTCATGATTTGTGACATTTTTGGATGATAGTGCTTGAGCGGTGGTGAACCCAATGGTAAAGTAACTTCATTTAAAGGTCAGAGTCAAATTTCTGGGCTTAACAGGATGCTGCTAAGATGGAAGTCAACAGTATTTTCATAGTGAGAAAACACCTTTTACCAGTTCCTCACCATACCTTTAAAATTATTTGATTTCCTGAAAAAGTGCAATTCAACTCAATTTCCTAAGTGATTCAGATGAACAGAAACAGAGGATAAGTATCAGCAATGTTCAAGAATTTCTAGGATGAGTTAACTCAACAGGCACAAGGGCTCTAGAGGGCTATTCACAAAAAGGCCACCAAGGCCCTGTAACACTGTGGTTTGGTACTCACTAAAATATATGAGGAGTGAATCAAATTCTTTTTCTGCCTATTTCAGAGTAACAGCTTAAAACAAAATTGCCCGTGTCTCATAAGTGCAGTGGTAGTAATGATCACCGTCTATGGTGTTCAGTCATATAACACTATGGTGCAATGACAAGTTCCTAAGTACTCCTCCTGTTGCATTTTATGAGAAATTTTTGTATCAGACTTCGTATGCAGTGAGCTTAACTACTAGGCTAAACGTGTCTTTCTCTCCTTCTGTCCAGTATGCAAGTTACAATCACCAGGAGCTGAAGAATGCACCTCAGCAAGCACCTCTCCTTTCAATATTTTAAAGATGCTTCCAAGGAATATTGTCATGTACAGAATTTTGTTTTCTGTTGTTCTGTTAAAAATTTCATGACATTATGTTACTTTTCAGAATAGGGCAAGACTATCTCGTTCAAATGGAAAGTCTGGCTTTCTCTGCTCATTAGTGTGGTGAGATACTGATTTTCTCTATTACCTTACTACTAAATATTTGGAGACTATGGTATGAAATAGTTTTTTTCCCCTTTTGAAATAGGTATAATTGAGGGACATAAGATGGGTCCTTGAGAGAACAGAACAGCTGTGTTGAAATGCCTGGGTCGGACGGGATCCTGGCTTTCCAGTTCTCCAAATTCAAAGAATCAGCAGGGTCATTAACATTGCTATCAGGCAGCGAGCAGATAACGTATTCTGTGAAAAAGCTCATCTCTTGCAGAGTATAATGTATGTGTTCTGGACTGGAAGATAAAAATGTGTAGTAGTCTGATGGAGTGAATGTCAGAATTCATTTGCTTCGCCATAGGCAGAATTGTTGACCTACTGGAAAGAGTAAATCTGAAGTCAAGCCTCTAATGGACCCTGTACTACAGGGGCAGCTGGACTGGTAACATTGTGCCAGAGAAATATGGAAATCAATAAAACTGAGCTCCTAGCTCCTTCCTCTTCAGAGGAGAAAAGTAGATTGAAAGGAACTAAAACAAGAACAGGCAGATGTGGATGGCAGTAGTGACAAAGAGGGGAGCTGGGACCTCTTTCTCCTACAGAAAAGAAGTCTCTATGATTTCTTGAAATGGCCAAATATCTTTAATTCAACAAGTATCTGTTAGCATGCAGAGAAACTTTGAAGATTGATCTGATATGACTGACTGATGTTTGGATCTGCTGACTGAGATCAATGGTTGATTAAATATTCACAATGTTATTTGTAGGTTGCATTGAGCATCTTAACAGTAAGATCAATTAATTAACTATATTAATGAGGCTACACAGTTAACAGGATAAATAGTTCAATTGAGAAGATATTAAAGCAGCAAGATATTTAAGTTAACCCTTTCTAGCAACAATTAAGAGATGAGATTTTTTTGTTTTTAAGTATTCCCATTTATTACATGTTAGTTCCTGTAATTTAGTTTTACATACAGAAGTACATTATTTTGAAAGTAAATCATGACTAGACCTTTAAATTACAAAATAGCAAGCAATTGCCCACATACAATATTTTCTAAATGTTTGGCAATCTCTTTTGTGAAGCATACCTTCTTACCGAGTTTCATTAGGACCCTTGACTACATTTCCACTTACAAAAAATCCTGATATATTGTTTGTTTTTTAGAGGTTTAGCATGGTTTTTGCTTTCCTAGTCTTTTTGTAGCTTAAGAGGATGTGTGTGGGCATTAAATACATTGTTTGAGTTCACTGTACATCAAACTATGTCTGACTAATGGATAGTGGAAACTTAGGTCACCTCACTGCCAACAGTCCCAAGGGGCCTTTGGAGTAGCTGGGAAACACCATAAAACACCATTCCTGGCGGAAGGAAAGTCTGGTATAAGGGCTGCAAGAAAGGCTGCAGACTGCAAGGGAAGTTCTGCACAAAGGTTATCCTAGTAGGTGCCAATATTTTTCACTGCATTTTACAGAAGGAGAAATACAAAGTGGCCATGTTGGAAAGATAAAAATGTTTCACACTCTTGCTGCATCCTGAGATACTTTTTCCCAGTCACCCGATATTTTTAGTAATCCAGTTGACTTCAAACTCTCCAGCTTTCCTGTTTTTTGTATTATTGCTATGCTAATGAACACATACATGTGCCATAGGAATAATTCTTAAGACTAAGTCAAATAACTGAGTATTCCAAATGTATGATTCAACCAAGGATAGAGCTGGTTAGCTGATACAGTGATGAGACCTCACATTCACCTGCAAGGACTACCTTTTGCTAGTTTCCACTATTATCAGTGGGGCAGTTCCAAAACAGAATCCCGTGCAATTCTATCATGATTTTGAGAACTTTTCCCTAATTAAATTTCAGTTAAACTACCACAAGTAAAAATATTATATTTATAAAGTCAACCATTGATTGTATTCATATTTATAGAATGGTATACTTAAAGGAGTTTCTGTTGTATGACTTCATACATCAGATAGAGGAGTGAATTTATTTGATTACAAGCATTGCTCATCTAAGTGGTAAACTCTTGTAATGGTGGGTAATTCGTTGCAGTATCTGTACAATTTCTGTTCTGATTTTCTACCTTTCTCTCTGTGTGTAATAAAAAATGGGCAAAACCATGATATTTTTTTTAAATTTATGATGTTCCTGACATTCATAATCTGGGTTAATTAAAGTGGAAATTTGAATGTAGATTGCTAAAACTGTAGAGTTAAGCACAATGTAATAGAACAAACAGTTACTTCTTTTTAATCAGTGTAGTGTAAAAGTTGCATGAAGCCAGGGCAATGAATCAGAGTTTCTTCCACATCAGTTCATTCATTTTTCCTTACTTGCTATTTTTATGAGGAAAGAAAAAGGAAGATGATGATGGTCAGCAGTTCATTATCATAATTAAATTACTAATACATTTTATCTTAATAGGTAACCATAATTTTAAACTTTAATATACTATAGGTAACTATCACTTTATTTTGAATAAAGGTGAAGAAAAATGGAAATGATGAATGATTTTTTTTTTAAAGAGTACAATCATTACTTTGGAAATAGAGATGGTTTAGATTATAACTGCTAGAAAAGCATAGAGAAAGCATAAAATGAAATAAGTAATTGAAACAATTTTATTTATTTATTTATTTATTTTAGTATGGCAACTCTAGTGAAAGTTCATCTGTAAGCATTATATGAAACTACGCTTTTTCCCCTACTTTACCAAAAAATTCCATGGGAGATATATATATGTAATTATTTTTTTTAAGACTTTCAAATTAGTTGGGACTTTGATTGCATATTTGTTCCTTGTGATAGGCTTATTTGTTCAGCACTGATCTTCAGAAAATGTATGTTAATTTTTTAATATACCCCCTTAGGGAGAAATTTCTAAGAATAAAAATCTATCTCACCAAAACCAGTGCCACATTATCCAGTGATTAAAGTTATGTGACATTCTGGTGCTACATAGCTGGTCAAAATAGGCATTCATAAGAGTGCTCTCACAGGTACATTAAGTATCTCAACATGAAAGATTTCAATGCAAGTTTGTCTTATATTCACTATAACGTCTAAAGAATGGAAAATATACATACATCATAATTTCTTGCATTTGTTGCTGGTTTGCTAAAGAGGAATTATGATGGATAGGTATCAGATCTTATATTGTTATGTTTTTGTCACTTATCTTGTTAAAGTATTATAGTATAGATAGGGAATATCCTTGTTTTGTTTTACCTTCAGAAAATATGCATTTAGTAACAGAGAGGACTAAGCTAGTTTTTTTATTCTTTCAGGAAATATATTGAGAAGTGTGACTGACTTTTTGGCTTTAGTCAGATGTCTACTTAATTTTTTGTTGTTTTATTAACTAATTATGATTAAATCAAGGAAAAATTTGTGTAAATAATGCAAAAAGATGGGAAGGGTTGGGTGTTTTTTTTAAATACATCATAACCTAAATTTCTTTAAATATTTACTACTTCTACTACAAGCTCCCAGTTATATACTAGTGGTACAGCTTTACTATTTTTCTTGCTTTGTAGCTAGCTCTTTTTCTTCTCCTCTGTTCTCCACAAAACATCACAATTTCATACCAATACCTTTTGAAGTCTGCCATGGTATCTCAGCAAATGACAGTTTAGCATGTCACATAAGCTTTACTGACAGGTTTCTTGGGCTACGGTATTGGTTTAAGATGAGACAATGCTAATTCGACTCGTAGTGTCACTAACGAATGCCTTGGGCTCCAGACAACAATTGGGGTCTACAGCTTGTGAACATCTCTTCCAAAAGCAGTTTTGCTATAGAAGAGACTGAATTTGTGTACATAAACTTGATACGGAGAAACTTAATTATTGAATTAACTTGTATTTCTAACACAGTGAATGTCTTTTTTGATCTAACATAGCAGTCAGAGCTTTTTAACAGATCATGGAATCTGACACATCTCACCTTTTCCAACTTCATTGCAGATATTTCCAAGATCTGTACTTTCAGAGTTTCAAATTTTGCTTGAACAGTTATGTCATCATAATACTTGCTTTTCTTCCATGTCACGAGCTACCAAACACAATTTTATTTTTATTGATAGATCTATAAACATACAGTACTTGCAAAATAAGAATATCTGTCAACTGCCAGATTTGATGCAGCACTCTTTCATTTTGTATTATTTTCCATTAAAGAATAAATTAAGGAATGATCAGGCATCCTACACCACATCTTGATAGACTTAGACAAAATTTGACACCACAACATCCTCATATGTAAACTCAGAAAGCGTGGACTAGGTGAGTGGACAGTGAGGAGGATTAAGAACTGGCTGAACGGCAGAGCTCAGAGGGTTGTGATCAGTGGCGCAGTCTTGCTGGAGGCCTGCAGCTTGTGGTGTTCCCCAGGGGTCAGTACTGGGTCCAGTCTTGTTCAACTTATTCATCAGTGCCCTGGATGAAGGGACGGAGTGTACCCTCAGCAAGTTTGCTGATGATACTCCTCTCCATGGGAGGAGTAGCTGATACACCAGAAGACTGTGCTGCCGTTCAACAAGACCTGGCTTGGGAGTTGGGCAGAAAGTAACCTAATGAAGTTCAACAAAGACAAGGGTAGGGTCCTGCACCTGGGGAGGAACAACTCCATGCACCAGTACAGACTACAGCATGACCTGCTGGAAGGCAGCTCTGTGGAAAAGGACCAGAGAGTTCTGGTGGACAGCTAGTTGAACATGAACCAGCAGTGTGCCCTTGTGGCCAAGAAGGGCAATGGGATCTGGGGGTACATTAGGAGGAGTGTGGCCAGCAGATTAAGGGAGGCTATTCTCCCCCTCTGCTCTGCCCTGGTGAGGCCACATCTGGAGTGCTGTGTCCAGTTCTGGGCTCCCCAGTT
>JAVJGI010000014.1:108140102-108162342 GCA_035590275.1 Ibycter americanus | reverse complement strand
GAGGCTATTCTCCCCCTCTGCTCTGCCCTGGTGAGGCCACATCTGGAGTGCTGTGTCCAGTTCTGGGCTCCCCAGTTAAAGAGAGACAGGGAAATACTGGAGAGTGTCCAGCAGAGGCTATAAAGATGATGAGGGGACTGGAGTATCTCCCTGGTGAGCAAAGGCTGAGAGGGCTGGGCCTGTTCAGCCTGGAGAAGACAAGACTGGGAGGGGATCTTATCAATGCACACAAATATCTTAAGGGCAAGTGTCAAGAGGATGGGGCCGGGCTCTTCTTAGTGCCCAAGGGGCAACGGGCACAAACTGCAACACAGGAAGTTCCGTCTGAATATGAGGAAGAACGTCTTTACCCTGAGGGTGACAGAGCCCTGGTACAGGCTGCCCAGAGAGGCTGTGGAGTCTCCTTCTCTGGAGACATTCAGAACCCACCTGGACATGACTCTGTGCAACCTGGTCTAGGTGACCCTGCTTTAGCAGGGGGTTGGACTAGATGATCAGCCCTGACCATTCTGTGATTTCACCCAGAGCTCAAGGAATTATTTGAAGAGAACACAAGTGTCAAAAATTGATGAATCCTACACTTAACATTTGGAGATTATTTATCGTGTTATTTATCTTGCCGTGCCAGGCCTCTTAATATCTGTATACTTACATCATTGCTTACATTTAAGTATAGAACAGCCTCAGTGGCTTTCAGGGGACTAGTCACAATGCCTGAAATTAAATACCCATCCATGTCTTTGAAAAAGCTTATATTATCTGACACTATAGCTTCTGAGATAATCAGAGTCACTAACAAGCAACTTGTGACCTGCTATATGTGTATAATGATATAGATCTGCCTGGAGAATCCAAGATATGCTATTTCTATTACTTGTAAAAATTGGAGGGTACCTCTTCCATCCACCTTTTAAGAATGCTCATCTTTATTATTTATAAGGGCTATCTTCAAACTGCATTTCCAAAAATGTGATTCTCTTGTCAAGCACTGCATTTCAGAATCACTTCCAGATTCAAATACAGAGCTGGAAAAAAACTACCTACACATTTAAGTTTAGGTCATCTTTGAATTTATCTAGCTTTCCTAAGTGTACTGAAAAAGTTTAGAAATATACATGAATTTTAAACCACCAATCTTTAAATGCTGTATAATAAGCTATAGACAAAAATGACTATTTAAAATTTGTAATTTTATTTTAAAACCTTTCTTAAGATTGACAGCTCTTTTATCCTTATAAATCTTCCAATATACACTGAAGATGCTGCATCTCTGAAAGACTTATCATTTTCCTATTATCCTTAGTCTTTGACTCATTATTATGAACCTTGGGTATCATTTCCATTTCCTTCTCTTTAACATGATCTAGAGAGGTACTAAAACTTGAAATGACACAAAATAAATCAATACATATTTCTAACTATTTTATTATGCAGTTATCACAGAATGTTGCAGCAAGTTAATTAAATATAAGAAAGTGGGAATGCAAATCTTTAGTTTCCTAAAGATAGAAAAAAACCGCTGAACTGGCTTGTTACACTAACTGGAAGCAGAACATACGAAATAAAAATTACACTCTTTTCTTCCTAAACTCTACTTTAAGAATGAATCATAAGTCCAGTAGGGGGAAAAAAAATCTCATATTAATTGACCTATATTACATTTTTATAGTTGGAGCCCCAACCCACTACTTCCCCTAGCATAAAGGCAATTTATTTAAGGCAATTCATTATCTTTACCATCTAAACTAAATCCCTGTTTTATTTTATTTAAAAAAAAAAAAAAGCAAAACATTAATCAATGACTCATAAGACCACTTCACTCTAGAAACAATACATTTGATAATATATATGGCATTATTCCAACAAAGTTTAGTCCTGATGCTACAAATGTTAAAAACAAGTTAATTTCATTTATTCCAATGAAACAACTCAAGCAAATTAACAAGAACATTTTTGTGTTTACACTATTTGATTCCACATTCCTATATGCAGTTTTCTTTGTGTCAGCCACCTTATTTTAATCCTTGTTTCTGAGGAAACAGGGAAACATAAGTGGCCCCCTCCCCCCAAAATGCCTGAATCAATTTTGGATTGATAGTGCAAGGGATTTACCCCCATAAATGACAAATATGAAAATGTCTAATGTAAAGGCATCTTCATTTCTGTCAATTTAGCATGTAAGCTAAGTGGAACAGAATGAAAATTAAACATCAAAAAAATAAAAATCATCAATATATTTTAAGACAGGCATACTGTGAAGCTGTCAAATGAATTATGTTAATTACAGACCATCTCTAATTTTTAGAGCAGAGATTTCTTGTACATACTTCTTATACATACACTTTGCTCACTAACATCAAAGAGTAATCACAGAGCTAAGCTGTAAAAAATATTTCAGATGAGAGTAAAATCACGATGTGGTGTGAAATTCAACTGTATTTCTATTAGCGTCAGTGAAGCACAGTGGTTGTTCAGGGCACTGAACTGGCTTTAGGGTTGCTCTCTATTTCTTCTCTTCTCTAACCTCCTCTTCTCCTCACTTTCCTGTCACTGCATTGCAGAACTGTGGCCTTGAGTCATCCCAAATGCACTTCAGTTTGCTTGCAGAGTGACAACATTACACCAAGGACTGGATTTAGTTCCTTCAAATTTTTAGCTAGGGTTAGCTTCAGGACTATATCTAATAAATCCCCCAAATACCTAAAAAGCGAATCAATACCTATCTCTGGCTCATTTGTTATGCAATTAACAGCAAGCTCTGAAGCGACAGAGAGAAGATATTAATTATTTTTAAAAAATGCAAATAAATACTTAAATTCCTGAAAAGAGAGAAAGTAAGCACAGAGCAGCAAGGCCAGCAGCCGCAGAGGTCATGCTGCACAGACCTGCTGTGCCAAAGGATCCAGCTGCCTGCCAGGGCAGCCTGCTCAGCCAGCTCCATGTCCCACTTGGGCTGTTCCTCCTCCTCCTCAACCCAGATCCACCAAGGTGGGCAGCAAGTGTGGCAGGTGGCAGACACCACAAATACTCATCTGTTTTAGTTAGTTTTGTGCCTTGCCCATCATTACCTGTAATGGCAGCTGCCAAAAAGCATGATGCTTGTGGGACAGCTTAAGAGCTAAATATAAACTTATATATTGTCTATTATAATTTTATATTCAAGAAACAATCAACCCTGAAACATCTGTTAGTAGCTGACTAACACCTACCCTGTTGTGCTCATTAGTGCAACAATAAAAAGTACTGTATCAAAAACTAAGCAATCTGCATAAATACATGTTTGGCTCTATCACTAAAAATTATAGAGTACAAAACTGCATCTTCTCTCACATCCTTCAGTACCCTGGCAGATTAAAAGCACGTCTGAAATTCATTTGAAGCTACATTAACACAGCAGACACCTGACGGCAGAGGGGAGGAGGGCCCTTCCAGCACAGTAGACCACATCCTCAAGCACTGAAGGTCAGCAGGGAAGTACTATGTCAGTAGCGATGCCTTGATTTATACCAACTGGAGATTTGACTCAGCATGTACAGAATTAGCCAACCCGTTCCCTGTCACTGGTCAACTAAGACAATAATTCTTGGTTCAGATCAATGAATGCTTTTCTTAGCATGACTCTGTAAGTCCTTTTAAAATACATTTTGCTTTGATTCTGCCATGGGAAATTTCCTTTGACCCATAAAAAAAGTGCATTGGCCTCTTAGACTAAATCTTCTTGTTCTTAATAGGAAGCATCAACTGCATCACTCAACAATTGAAAGGCATTTGCTCCTGTGTACATAATCCTATTGTTCAGTTGACTAGAGGAGTAATAGATTTTTTATGTTTCTCTCCCCTAGTATCTAACCATTATGGTAGCTCACAAGAAAACAACTCAACTGGAAAATAAATAGAGCACAATAATTCCAAAACTCTGTTTCTTTTAGCTCTATCTTTTCACTATATAGCAATATCTACAATATTAAATTCATATTTACCCTACTTTTTAAATCAAAAGAAAACAAGCAAGCATATCCCCAGAAACTATACCTACTGTAATGAAATCCATATGCAAACTGTAAAATCTGTACAGTTATAAACAGAATTTTCTAAGGACCTCCTTGGCAGTCTTTTCCAGTTCCTCACCTCTAACATGTTTCTCTGTAGTCTCATCAATAGACTAAAGGAGCCTTTTGAGTGAGGAGGAGCTTTTTGGCTTTAATGTAACATAAACATGCCATATACTATTTCTTTCCTACACAAAATTTTGGAACCCTCCCCTCAGAACTAAGCCAAGTCCACAAAGTGAGTGTGTCAGCATGTCTACAGTACAGTGGTTCAAGACCACAGGCCCATTTTTTTGGCTTTACTGTAAATTAAGCCTGCATCAGCAGCAAACTGCCATTGGTATCCATCAGCATGCACAGAGTGCTAGCTGCTGGATGACCCTGCATTCTCATAGTTTCACCCTTTTCCACCTGAAGGAAACACAACTCAAGTGCACTCAGTGTGCTCAGCTGAAGGCTGCAAGGGTCCAAGGTCAGATACAAAGAAATCTGCACCCTTCAAGAAAATCAAACTGCTAAGGTAGACACACTCTTCATGCACCAGTGAACAGATTAAAGTCCAATATTTTATGATGCTAAAAAATCCCAGAAGTTTTAATAGTAGATCAATCCTGCAAATGTTCAAGAGCTTATTAGATAATAATAAGATAATATTTCTTTACTCTTAGCTATACACATTCAAACATAACAATTTTGTATCTCAAGAAGTATATTGTAAGTAACTTTTCACTGTGTCATGTTTACTATTACCTTAGTTAACCAGCTGATATTCTTTGCACAGTAGGTTGATAAACATGAGCACGTTCAGGCTACCATCAGCCGGAGTTGCAACTCCAGTCACAGTCGGGACACATCTCAAAAAGCTCGATAGCATCCCATCGTTCAGACTGGAAACTTAGATCAGAAAGAAACAATCCTTAGTACCTCATTGAATGGCTCTGCCTCATGTATTTATGGATAAATAATGTCCTTGTCAGTAATTCTGTTTCAGTCTCTGCTCTTGAGGAAAAATACAGATGGTCACAAAAGTTAGAAAGCAATGTCACCCTGTACTCTGGAAGTACTTCCAAAAGGAATGTCTAAGTTTTGTACAATTACTCCCTCCTCTCAATCATTCAGAACATATCAATGTGCGAAGAAAGAGGGGGGCCGAGATTTTCTAACCTACTGATTCTTCTCCCTTGCTGATTGCCACAAGGGGCAGAGCTCAGAAAAGGGAGTAAATCAGGGTGCTGTTATGCCTTGTATTTCAGAACTTGCATACAGATGCATGTCTCTGATAATTATTAAATGAACAAACAAGCAAAGATTTTTGCCTCATAGAAATCCACATTGTTCATTCAATCAGTGTAAATTTAAATTATTTACCTGTTCACTGAGTACTAGTATATGTGCTGAAATATATATCATAAAAATAATAGGGTCTTCACAATGAGATCTCACTACAGCAGGGGCTTCTTGAATCTTTGATGAGGAGTGGAGAGAGAAAATTGTATGTGTGTGAAAACAGCCCTACCCTGCTGCATTATTTACCGATACTTTTTTATATTACTATCAATGCAAAACTGGCTGAACAGTGAGGTTATACAGAAGCTATGCTGGAAAACAGGGCAAGCCTTCAGTATCAAAGGAAACACTATGACATTTTATAATCAAATTATATTACACATCATCTATCTTACTATGGGAAACTTTATTCAGAATTACAGAATTTTTACAATTGCCTACTGGAGCAACAAATTACCAAATCTCAATGAGATTTCATTTCAGCCAGAGGAAGTCTAGCCCTGCATGTTTGTGTTTTAACGAGGTGGCAACAGGTTGAGCCACCAAAAAAATCTGGACAAATCACTGAACAGCAAATGCTTCCCTACATCCTCTTCTTTCCCTTACTGCCGTGAGCTTAGGTCATGTTTTTACAGTGTATATTCTCTGCAAGAGATAACAAGACATGGGTTCAGAAGAAACTGTGTTCCTTTAAATCTTTCTGCTGTCATCTCTCCTTGCATTCCGTAATGCTAAAGGTCCATAGGTGTGTGTATGTAGGTGTATTTCCAGTTAATTACTTGACCCTCCTCCCCCCAAATTATTCTCTACTTACACATCATTCAAAGCACTAATTCCCTCTGTACCAAAGCAAACTTCAAGTTATACCTCTGCAGCATTTACACTTTAAAAGTGCAATGCGAACACCTGTTTAAGTTGATAGCCATCTGTTTTCTTGAGAAATCAAAGCCTTAATAACATGGAATTAACAGATGGAAAGTGAGGCCTAGACCATGCAGGTTACTGCATACATCGAGTTAACATAAAAAGTGATATTTTTAATGAATTATTCACATCCTCTATTATTCTATTCCCATCTATCTGGACTGATAACCCATCAGCATTCATTTGCTCCTTACCAGACTTGCCATTCAAAGACAATTGAAGATCTTCTAGGACTTGGCCCATACTAAATAGATACTTAACTATCAAGAATGTTGCCTGAAGTAGGCAATTCCAGTTAATTCCCTGTGGTTGAATTTTAAAAGTGACTACACAAAGATTTTAGCAGAAGCTCAAAACTGGGAGGAGGGGAAATCAAAGAAAAAATTGTTAAATAGCCTAAAATGTCAGTATGTTGCAACTATATTTCTGAAAGAAACATCTTCAAATCTGTCAGCATTGTAAGAAAAACTACAGGTAGACATCTATATTGTAATAAAAACAGAGATCTTACAAAAGGCTTCAGTGTTTTCTTCTGTATCTATCACTGCTTCTATGGCACAAAGTCTTCAATGCTAGAAGAAGAGTTCTAATTACCAGGACTGGAGCTATGTGTGCTGGGCACACAAGAAGCCCAAGACCGATATGACAGGAGTAGCCTATACACATTATAAGTCAGTGGCCAGAAGCATCTGGCCAGTCCCACCAGACCCACTCAGGATCTCTTCCTCTAGCGTGACAGCTGAGAGACTGGAATCGTGTCCTCACGTTCACACAGCTGAAGTCCAAATAACCAGTTCACTTTTTCCTGTTCCCACAGAGTGAATTACAGTGGCTTCAGAAAAGTTGCTTTTAGAAAGGAATTTGGGGAAAGTATTGATTTGTCTTTTCTGAATGCCTACATAAATGTTAAATAAATTGGAGCAGCTGACAGAATATGTAGAAATCATGGCAAAGTTGAATACTCTCCTAGAATTATGGCCACAGTGGTCATTAGAGCAGTGAAACAGATTGTACAGGGAAAATTTCAAAGTTTTAGATATATTTTAATACTTTTTATTTTAATCAGGATAATGGAAATACAACTTCCTCCATTAAGCTAGGTTGACTTAAGTAAACATATTTCTAATTTACTCAACTGAAACAAAGTAATTTCTTTCCAAAATACTGCAGACTGTTTCTACTCCAGGACTAAAGTGTCATTTGGGTACTTGACTGCTTACTGTTGTCATCTAGGCTCCTTCATCAGCGAAGCCTCCTAGCTCTGTGTAACACATCAAATAGCAGTTATCAACAAAGAAAACTGGAACATAAAAAAAATAATAAGAACATGATGCATCTAAACAGTACTCTCAAATACAATTTGATCAAATTTAATTTTTTCAATTAAAAAAAACTCCAGCAAAATGACCTTCTTTACCCTACCAGTGTTTTCACTCACAAAAAATTTAGGTAGATAGTGCATTCTAAAATAATTTGCAGCTTTCCGGTGGCAAATATACTTCTAAATTATCCATTTCATTTTCAAAAATTTACATGCCTGCTGAATTTCACTGAGTCCTAATCTGTTGGGTTTGTGGTCTACACTTTGCCATTAACACCATTTAACAGTTGTTAAATAGTATAATCGCCTGTTGTTATCCTGATGTAGATTCAATTCCAATGTTAATTGCTCTCAATGTGCTGCTCATAAAACCATCCCATGCTATTTTCTGTATGCTCTACTTGGAGGAAAGCTAAAGTGAAATGGACTGTATGGTACCTCAGTAGAAAAATTCAATTTAATGAAAAAAAGCTATATACTTAGGAGAGTTATGAACTGAATATTGATGTGGTCTCATTTTGAAACTTCAGAAGAATTACAAGGCAGATTTGGGGTGACTGTTCAGAGCAGGAGCTCAGTTTCAATCCAGCAATAAACTTGCCCATCTGCTTTTCAATGATCTGTTCAGAGGTGAGCAGACCCTCAATTCCTACAACATTTCAGGAAGGGAACAGTTTAAACTAGAAATATGCCTAATCTTGCTTTTTTTCTTCTTCTTTTTTTCAGTATTTGAAAGTCTGTAAACGTCAGCAGGTTGTTCCACTTACTGTTGGGCAGAACGGTGGTGGGGTCTCCAGCTGGGTCAGTGCCCACTGCTGGAGTCCACCACCAAGCCTCTGCCACTATAAGGAGTGCTTCAACAGCAAAACTAACTGAAAAAGCAGAGCTACCATGTGAACAGAAAATATATTTTTTTTTAATACTACATAACTGAATATTTGCTCCTGTTCTCTGAGTTTTGACTAGTCCATGGGAATTAGCAATCCCCCATTAAAGCTCTGTTTCTGTCTTTTCCACCTTTTTTTCTAGGAAACAAACTTTCTCCTCATCCTTCACAGTCTTTAGGGGAAATTAGTGCTGCCACTGCACTTTCCACTTCTGCCATTAAGCAGTTTTGATACAGTGGGATAGAAAAGATGCAGTATATGCCTGTAAAATTGAAAGAAGCGCTGATAGTCTCTTGAGACACAGATCTTCCAAGCCAGTTACTCTCATCCCCAGCCCTCTCCTCTGCATATTGTGCCATTCTCTCCAGAAGCCAATTTTGGCTCCTAAAGTTAATGTACTTCTGTAGAACAGCACTATTAAATGACTAGACTACAAGTGGCAACCTAAAGTAAATTTGGTCACGATACCAATTATTAAGGCACATGCCCTGAAAGTTTCATAGAGGGATTAATAACTTTAGGTATGTGTACATATCTGTGATTACGCTTACCGTAATACAATAGTTAGAAGTTTAAGAACGCAGTGGTCCTATTTATGCAATTTCTGACAATTCTATGGTCCTTATATAGAAATCAGATAAAATCACAGCAGAATTAACTATGAAAAACACATCCCTTGATGAAATACAGAGTTTGGGAAATCTGCTTTTTTCAAGCAGAAAAAAAACCCATAGGAATGTTGATTATATGCATAAAATTCCTATACCAAGAAAGATACCAGTGTACTTACTTTCCAAAATTAATTTCATTTAAAAAAAAGAAAAGCCACCAATATCTCCTAGCATACATTTGCTAACTTAACATATGCATAATCAAGAACGAAAAACAGAAAAATAAATGTATTTCCATATATAAAATATTCAAGTAATTTCTTGATTACTATTAAAAAAATGAAGAGAAAGATCTCTACTTTCCCCACCCCACCCCGCCCGTACATCCCTGGCCATGCTTTTATTTTCTACAATAAGTAGAGCATTCAACCTTTAAGGATGAGGTCTTGAACTCACTCAACAATAAAATGCTTAAGGCCTTTCATTTAAGATATAAAGATTCTTGCAAAAATAAGAACTAACCAGTAAGAAGTTTCTCAAATTTAATGGAAAAACATTTAATGAAAACTACTCCTATTGTTTATTTATTAATTATTCCCAGCTCTTTCTCTGCCACTTTAAAAGACAAATACATTGCTGGACTAGGACAAGAAAGATCAGACCACACAGAGGAAGGCAATACGATAAGAAGTTTCATTTATTTGAAGTTTATTCTACTTGAAGAAGAATAAAAACAGCTTTGAGAAGCCTAACTAAAAGCAAAAGTGACCATCTGAAGAAATAATGAGAAGGCGTTCTCTGTCAGCAGCAGAGCACACTACTGTCAGACTTGTAGGAGAGCACTCTCCTCTGCTCTGATGCAATTCAAAGAATAGATGCAAAATCAGAAATTGTGCAACTGCTGCAAAGGAAAACATTTGTCATATATGCTGAGCGGTATTGCTATTCCTAAATTCTAACACTGTCAATTGCTGTCTATTACTAAAAAAACAATGTAGAAAATGATCACATTATCATTCAGTACTTCCTCTCCTTATAAAGCAAGAGCACAACTCTTAAAACTGTCAACTCAAATGTAAGCCCAGTACTCTAAATGTAGCAACATGCTATAAAAAGCTGTAGCAGGGAACAGTGAGAAAGATATTTGCCTGGAATTTCTCATCAGTTCCATTCTTTCAGCACAAAACCAAGTTTTCAATTAAACTAAAAGTATGTTCAAAACATCTGGACATCTGTATTTCAGACGATACACCTAAAATTGTGAGAAATACATTTTTTTAAAGAGAAAATTAACCTGAAAACTGTTTTGAAGACAATAACCCAACTTTTTGAGGATTCTTCTATTTTGAGAATGACAATCCAGCAATTTGTAAATAAACAAATTAATATACATGCCATACCATTTTTATACTTCAGTTCTGAAAAAAAACCCAACCCCAAACCACTTTTTCATACCAAAGGGAGCCTACAAATGATCTGCTATAGAATCCGTTGAAGACTTTTGCAGCATATACATGTAGAAGATTTAAGAAATAGATGGAATGCTGGCCTGCTGCCAACTACAATTTTCACTAATATACATATGTTATTAAAACTATGATCATCTGTAAATATATTCTAAATAGCTACATTTACCAAACCAATAAAAAGGAGATATCATCATAAATAAATGTCTAGCCCCATATTAAACACATATCACTCAAAGTATCGACATATTGATTTTAAATAATTTACAGCTCTAGATAATTGCAAACCTAGATTCCATGTTGACAGTAATAGCCAAGTAATGCATTTTAAAATTCTCATATAATAAAACTACCTATTGTTTTAGCTTCGATTCCAGCCCTTAAAGTAACTGAAAAAAAGCCACAGAACTGTTTTTTTACAGCTCCATATTGCAGGAAGAAAAGAGACTTCATTATTTTTCACACTGATATGTCAATATTTATTTAAAGAAGTTTACAGTTGTCAAGAGAGTCCTTGAAGAGGTGTCCAGAACTCAGAAACTGGAAACCTTATTGCATAGTGAATCTCTTATTAGTCATATCCTGGATTCCTGCAGAAATTCCAGTTTTATTAGGAGACCCCAGCAATGAGGTGGGATGCTGCAATGGGACAATGGTCTCTTACTCACAGAAATACTGAAGGGAAGCAGAAGCAGCATTTGAAAGAGAAAATGATTTCTAATTATCCTGTGGCAGTCTTTTCACTAATGACTTCCTGTCTGTTATCCAAAAGCAAATACAAAAAAACCCATACCTAACAATATGATGATAGCATTTTCTCAGCTTTTATGTATTGTCAAAAATGGAGGAAAATTATATTTTTTTTTTGTCATATGGATTTCCTAGTAACATCAGTGCATTTAGCAAAGCAGCAAGTAGGCCGTTGATACATGCAGGGTTCACAGGGTTTAAAAGAATATTATATAGCTTTAAGCAACTGACTTTTAACTGATGAGGTGAAATTCCAATTCCCACTTACAGTCAGAATCACCCAATGTTCTCGTTGTGCATAAAGATCTTTGAGATCACACCTGCAGACCTGTCCACTCAACCTGGAAAGAGCTTATCACCTCTGGCTGGACACTGCCACCTACCTGCATGGAATCACGTTCTGCAAATCCTTTGTAAATGCTGGCTGCTGGGTGCCCAGAAATCTAGCCATTGTAGGCTCACAAACATTTCTGTGTCCACACACTGAACTCACTGTGTCACAGATGTGTTTGAGCCACAGCATATGCAATGCAGGGTCAATCTGCACACATGCAGTGTGCCCCTCTGGAGAAGCATTGGTCCTGCAGCATTTGCAATTGCTGGTGTCCATGTGAGTGCTTTTGATGGCACACAAAGTGCCAGCTACAAACTCAAAGTCCACAGGTACTCCTGCAAGCAATGTGGTTAAGTGTAAAGTTACACGGTATTTTTGGTCTGCCAGCTGTAAAAGCATTAAAGAATATCCTAGTGCCAGTGTGCAGATGTACAGTTTCACATGCCCGCTGTTGCAACGACATTTTTAGCTTAATGTCAGCACTGCTAATTTAGGCCTCCCTATATAATTTTAAAGTAATCAGACTTTGTGCAAGTTGTTTGAAGACCTAAAGCCTTTCCAGGTCCCAGAAAGACTGAAACTGCGATATAGCTTTTCCATATCTGCTTTATCTGTGTTCTCCTGACCATGACTTATAAGCTACTGATGTACCTAATAATAGCTTCAAGACATCCCACTCCTTCCAAATTTGCCTAGGTGTCTAACCATGTCAGCTAGAATGAATTAGGTGGAAAAAATCTCACAGCCACTATTATTCATAACTTACAGCCAACAACTACTCATGTAGCCACATGAAACATTTCTCAGATTCGCACTGTGACCGGCAATAGATCACCTGGTCCAACCCCCTGTTCAGAGCATGGTCAGCCACAGCAGGTTGCTTAGGGCTGTATCCAGTTGGGTTTTGACTGTGTCCAAGGATGGAGGCTCCACAGCTTCTCTGGGCAGCCCCTACCAGAGTCTGACCACCTTCACAGTAGGAAAATGTTTCCTTAAGTTTAGGTGGGATTTCCTGTATTTCATGTACTGCCTATTGCTGCTTCTTGTCCTGTCACTGGGCAGCACTGACAAGAGCCTGGCTTCATATTCTTGACTTCCCCCATCAGGGTATTTGTACATGTGGATCAGATCCCTTGAGCCTTCTCTGCTCCAGGCTGGACAGCCCCAGCTCTCTCAGCCTCTCCTTGTGAGAAAAGATGCTCCAGTCCTTTAATCATCTTTCTGGCCCTTCCCTGGACTCTCTCCAGCTTGTTCCTGTCCATCTTGTGCTGGGGAGCCCAGCACTGAACCCAGCACTCTCGGTGTGTTTCACCAGTGCGGAGGAGAGGAGAAGCGTCACCTCCCTTGACTGGCTGTCAACACTCCTCCTAATGCAACTCCGGAGGCTGTTGGACCTTCTTTGCCAGAAAGCCACGTTGCTGGCTCATAGTCAACTTGGAGTTCATCTTCCCGTCCTCAGAAACTTCTCCCAATCACCACAACCTCTCAGAAACAACTAAAAGAGACCTCAAAGTGAGATCCCATCCTCTTCTGCCATGCCACCCTGGTGCTGCGCAGGCTGCTGCCCTCCTCCCAGGTATGCAGACCCCTGCCTGCACCCACATTCCACAGGCAAGGATGTGCCTTGGCCCACGCCAGCTGTCCCATCCCTGCAGAGCTGCGGCGCCCCTCAGGAGCTGGGCTGGCTGAGCTGCAGCCTCTGACAGGTGGGGTGGCTAAGGCATGGGGTGCTGGGGTCTGCACCCTGGGGGGCCTCAGCTCTGCTGAGCCGCCAGGTCCCGCAGGGCCCCTCGGGTGCTCTGGGCTGGGCACGGACTCGCAGGCCTGCCCCCGCCCCGCCGGTCGGGCCCAGGCCTCTGTGGTGGAAATGTACTACATTTATTACTGCTTACAAAAGTCTTTGTCTTTAATTAGGGATCGCTTAACTGGGACAGTGAGCTCAGGGAGCTCAAGGATGACTTTATGAGAGGTGGTGTTTGTGCTGAGCCCCCTGAACAAGCAAGATATGAGCAGGACTATGCAGACAATGAGTATTGTGCGCAGCTACGGCATGACGGTAACTCCACCAGGCCCGGGTGTCTGGCCAACGTCCCTGGCCTGTGTGAACCTCACAGATCATGAGATAGTGCATGCCTACACTTAGCATAAACTTAAAAGTTTATATACACTAGGTGTGTAGACCATTTTTGTTTGTCACTGAGTATAAAGGTGGGCCAGCTCTGGAACTGGGCCAGAAGCCTCACCTACGGGTGGATGCATTACATAGGAATTTTCCCAGTTACCAAGAGACTCCTGGCACCGGTTGCAATGGGGCTTCCCAGCCGAAGTGTGGGCCTGGATGATGTTAAGCTGGTAATTGCTGATGCATCCTTTTCTCAGTCTCTGTAACGCTTTGCAATAATGATTTTATGCTTCGCTTCTATTGATCTTTTATCATATTGTGCATAATAACTAGTACTGTTTCCTTTTATCATATCACATGCTATTTTTCCTTTATTATAGTGTAATATAATAAACTGCATTTATTCTTATATTTGATTTGGAATTCATTTTTGCTTGGTATCCAGTCAATCACGAACAGTCTCCTGCCCCGCTGGGAGCTCCTCAGGCAGCCTGATCCTCCCTGCAGGCAGGGCTCCCGCAGCTCCAGCCTTCTCCCGAGCACCACAGGTATTTGTGAGCCCTGCTGTCAGACACCTCTTGTCCTGGCAGTGGTTTTATTGAAACACACAACACAGGCAGAAGGTGAGAGAAGGAAGCACTGCCATTTGCGTACAGCCCTCTGAAAGGCAGTCCTTCAGATGGATCCCATCCAGTTCAGATATTGGCATAAAGGAGAGATAAAACCCCAAAGCTCGCAGTGGACCTGATGCCAGGAAATACCAGAGCAGCCCATCAAGCTGCTGGGCGGCAGTACCCGACACAGTTCCCCCTCAGCCTGATGCCCTGCCTAGCAAACACCGTCCGTTCTCCACAACCATACAGCCACCAGCAGCTGGCACATAGGTGGTGAAAGCATACATGCCTGCGGTCACTTCCAGACACTACCTCCCAAGTCCACAGCACTGTGCTCAGAGAGAAAATAAATCAGAATGGAAAATCCCTATTTTTGGACTACCAGCTGCAACCCCCCAACAGGCTCCTGTGCCCCAATCACCTTAACAAAATAAACCTGGATAGGGGATATTTAATTTTTCTACCTTTGACTGCTTGTCTGAGACACAGTCATGACATCAGATGGTCACAACAACTGTTTTTAGAACTAAATGACAGCAATGAAAGTTTCTATAATTAATACTGGGGTAAAACTCAAATCCCCTGATTCCTCCAACCTTTCCCTTTCACTACAGAGGTCTTCATTTTAAGATGTGCTATTTTCCATCTCCTATCACATACGATTGTGTCACAGCCTGAGCTACCTTTCTTGGAATGAACAGTTTACATCAAACAAGTTGTTTTTCTGATGTAATGCCATTTTTTGGTGCATTTCCAACACACATATGTGTGTATTCATTATCTATTTTTATTTTAATGAAATGATACTTTGTATATTAATTTCCTGGAAAGAAAGCAAATAATAAAAATAAAGATGATAAAGTAACACACACTTTCATTCAAAGTCTATAGATATCTCAGCAAAGAAATATTCCGAACAACCTCAATGTATTGTAAAATAAGCATTCATGTTAACTCAGTTTACTTTATATAGGCAATCAATGCATTGTCTATTAATTAAAAATACTGTTTTAATGTATTCCTACCAAAATATTCCTAAGTTACATACCACTATATTTAAAACGTTGCAGAAACAAAAATCATAAATGTACATATCAGCCATCTAACAGACAACAAATATCAAATAACTGATAGCTCACATACTCTAAGAATCCAATACTGAAAATGCTGTCCAGACTTTAAATCAGTACATTAAAATACCATAAGAACAGATTTGTTTCACTCTTCACAGAACAACAAAGGCTTTAACTTCAAAATCCTTGGCCTCAATAATCCATTCTGCTAGAAATGTCATTCCCTTTCAGGAGCCTACGTAAGCAGCAGTATCAAGTCTTTTTTGCTAGGGAGTCCATGTTGTACTCTGACAACATCAATACAAAAGGAAAACAAGAGGAAATTATGACACAAACATGAACATAAGCATATCTATTAAAAAAAAAAAGTAAAGCTATGTATTTCTCTTTCCTTCTTTCCTCCAACTTACCCACTTTGTTATCAATTTCTATCCTCCTTTCCCCAAACACCAAAAACCCCGCTATTACCATTCTATTTAAATGGAGTTGCAGTTCTGGTGTAAGAACAATGATTGACCAGCACTGTTAAACAAACTTTGTGTTGCACAGATGCGGTTCACATTTCATAACACCTTGTTTATGAGACTGTTGATTGAAAATTATATGACCTGAGCACTCTTTCTAGTTGCATTATGAGAACTTATCATTGATTTATTTTCATGTAGTGTTGCTGAACTATAGTTTAGCTGTATTAGATTAATCTTTTTTATTCCTTTTCAACTCTGTTTTTTAGATTAGACTTAGACTACATAGATGCATTATGATATACAAACGGTTGGATCCCAGCCCCCCAAATACCACACACATCTTTTTTAAAGGTTTTCCGCCAAGCTGAGAGTGAAAGACAGACACAGCCAAAATGAAGCAGAACTACTGTCAGACACTGACAGTGCAGAGGGACATAGATAGATAACAGATAGTAGGGTACTAAGTACCCTACAATTTATTGAAGCAAATAGAGGAGAGTTGAGTGGCAAATTACCTACACTGTTCACAAACCAGCAGGCTACCCTGTTTGCCAGACGTCCAAATTGTTTCTGGGTAATTTGGCACATTTCTACTTTGTTGTGCTATTTCTTATGGAGTGACTTTGAGTTTTGATCATTCCCTGTTGTGCAAGATCTTTCCAAACACTAGCAAAACTTCTAAGAATGATGGTAGCAACAACTGAATACATGGAAATGATTAGCTGATCAAACAACCATTTAAAGTAATACGAAGTCAGGCAGACACATAACTATTTTTAAAGGAATTAAAAATGTATTAAATACCAGATGAAAACAAAACAAACAAAAACCCCAACAAATTTTCTCTCTACTCAATCTGAGAAGAGATTCCTATCTTAAGAAACAGAGCATAGGAAATTTGTCAGGAAAGTGATATGAGAAACAAATACTTCTTTTGCATAGTGAATAAATGTGAAGCAAAACAACAAAGATCCAAGGAAGATAAAATACAGTTTCTTTTTGAGGTGTTGTCTTTTTCTTGAAAGCATAAAAGGTCACTTTAAAATTATGGCAAGGACACTGCTGTTCACAAGCTCAGGAATCCAGGAAAAGGAATTTGATAGCAATAGTAATTTTAGACCTGCTGATAATTCTCAGCACTAACATGATAGGCAGTTTTGCTCTGAGAAATGAAATGAAACTGGAGCACATGAAGCAAACTCTAGTATAATTCTGTGATTGATTAATTTCTGTGCTGATATTGTGTGTATACATACACATGCACACATTCTATACGTGTACATGTTCAGTGTATGTATTCTAGTTAGCTAAGTCCTTCCATAGCAGAGAAAGCATCAGCCTTACCAACAGCCCAGGCATGAAAGCAGTTGTGATTGTAGCATGCTGTGAGAGACTGAGGGGTCTAACAAAGCTGGGAAAACGTAACAGCAATGGGAAACCCCAGTTACCCCCCCAACTGGGCCATGCAATTATCACATTAAGTTGTGATACTGTGACTGAATTTCTGGCTGCTGTCAATGAGAACCTCGTGACAGAAGCAGTTTGGGGCACCATGAAAGGAGAAGCACCTCTGGGCACTGGTTTGAAGCAGCATGCAGGACCTGGCTCAAAGCACACCTGAAGAGCCACTTGGCACCTGTGACAATAACGTACCTGGAGTCCACATCTTATAAAAGCAGCAAGCCAGAAAATAAACTATAGCGGTGCTTAATTTAAAAAAAAAACCAAACAAAAAAAACCAAAAAAACCCCCCACATACACACAAAACCAAAAAAAAACAAACCCCACCACAAAAATAACAGCTCTCTTTGAAAGATAAAAAGCCATCTAAAAGATGAAAATATTCAGACGCAGTACAGAGTCTATTTATAGACACTGTACTGTAGGCCCAATGAAAGTGCATTTCACCTGTCCAAAAAGGTTTACAAAGACAATGTAAGATATTCTCTCTGAAAAGCCAGGTAAGAAAGCTTTTGGAAGAAGGCTATTTTGCAGAAGATGAAGTTATGCCTAAATCAAATAATAGGGAGGATTATAAATGTTGACAGCTTAAATGTAAACACTAGACTGGCCCAAAGGGATTGAGAAGCAACTTGAAGATGACATGAAAATTAATAAACAACCATTTTTCTCAGGAGCACAACCTTGCTAGAGAGGGCAAACAGATGACGAAATTTAAAAGGAAAAAAAACAAAAACCAACGGTCAGAAAAGATAGAACACAGCAAAAAAGCTAAAGACTTTTCTTATATCTGGATTTATCAAGCAGACTGCTTGTGTGCCAATTTTCTTTATTCATTTCTTTTTAAAACAAAGAATGTATTGGAGGAACTGTCTGAAATTAAAACACCAGTACAAATACTTGAACAAACTGACAGGTTGGATAGTGAATAATCACCATTATTTACCTAATTTCTAAAGGAACTCAGGGATAAAATACCTGAACTGTTAATTCTATTAGTAACCTATCACTTAAATTGCCTTGATGGCAAACGTAGCAATTTTTCATGGCTTCAAGGAAGACCCAGGAATGAGGAATGCCCTAAATAATGTAGATTGATATAATAATTAAGGAAGAGCCTAACTATCTTCTGCAAAGGGAAGTCATACTTTCCAAATCTATTTCTCTGAAGGAGTCAATGAACAAACAGACAAAGGAAAGTAAATTACATATTCTACTTCCATTTCCAAAAGACATGCAATGAGGTCTCTTGCTGACACTCATCAAGGAACTAAGTAGTTACAAATCACAAAGCCAGCCATATCTGGCCAGTCTAAGGTCACCTGTCATACAACCCTGTGTCCATCAGCAGCTGATTCTGTGTCACAAGGTGGATATTCTATTGTCATTACTTTTAATGCTTATTTGGCAATTCTTCTTCTGATTGTAATGACTTGACATTTATAAAGTAAAATAGATATAATATATAAAAATCTATATAAATTCTATCTCTTTTTAACCAAACATATGCCTTTCCTTAGCACCTCTCTGGCTTAACTGGCATATCCACTTATGCAGAAATGTTCCAGGATCCAAACTCAGGTGCATGCACTGGTGTACACCATAGCCACCCAAGAGTTTGGGAAAAGGGAATAATATTGATGACAAGTAGTAACGGAGAGCAGAAAATTAGAAACCAATCAAATGCATAAAAGCAAGTGGCTGAATGACAAGAACCAAAAGGTTATCACAAGTAATGCATACCAAAGATATAAAAAACCCTAGCACTGATTAAATTAATCTGCCTATATAAAAGTATGGCATTGGACCTGAGGAATATGGAAATTCTTTGCCCAGATGAAAGTAGACAGATAAATTAGACAATTATTTTGCCATACACCTAAAGAGTTCAGGAGACCTGCTGGATAAAAGAGTATGTTAACAGCCAGTTAATGAATCAGCTACTATTTCATTTGCAAACAGGACTGAGATACTTCCAGCATAATCTTGTCAAAGCATGCACATAAGGTATGCACAAAACATTCATTTTGATTAAGTCACACTAGAAAATCAGGTGTTCAAGCAGTGTCGTTTCTGGCAGAACCTAGCAAAAGCAGCTAACCCCCCACCAAAAATTATGATGTTGTCAGTTAAACATACTTCTGTTGGCAACAGAAAATTTGGATCACAGTTGAACTAGCTGCTCTTCAAAATCACTGGGAAGTTCAGTCTTTGTATAAAAAGCCAAAACAAGTGTGCATGTTTTCCATTTAGCATTCTTAGAACACTTTCTTTTAGCATTGCCAAATCATACATTTCAATACTCTCAAATTAAAACTTCATCTTCTTGAGCAGTTCATTGTTATGCTGCTTCATTTCTTGAAGGATTTTTTTTTTCTTCACACAAAAAAAAACCCTCAGCTTTGAAATTTTTATAAAGCTAGTTCAAGGTCTTTAGCATGGGATTAGGTAAACACCTTACTTTCTCCTCCATTAGTGAATACAGAAGGGGGAATTATGTTTCTACCCCTTTTACGCTACTTCTTGAGGTCCTTCTTGGTGGAAATATAGATAGACAATTATATATATTTTTTATTATTATTATTTTTCACACATATAAAATATACAAATACGTTTCCAATGGAAAATCTCATTGACTACAATGCAAACTGAGTGGTGATATTATATGCTTTAACTACACCGTATAAAGGACTACAATAAGCTATTAAAGTTCTGTAATTTAGAACATCAGCCCATAAGCAAAAGGGGGAAAAAGTTACTGGGAGAAAACTTTGAATTATCTGGTTGATCTCTCTGCTTTAAGAAATGAGCAACTCTGCCTAATCTACTCTTGAAAGATGCTACCATAACTTTTTCTGAAAATTCTCCTGTACTGGGGACATTTCAACCTCTTCAACATACTTTTCACTGCCCTTGTGGTAAAAAAAATATTTCCTCATGTTTACTATAGATGTTTTTGACTTCAGTGTAAACCTACTACTTCTTAACCCTTGCTCAGTATAAAAAAAAGAACAATTATTTTCTTCCACTTTTGTAACCATTGCGGGTGAAGGGGGAATGTTTAGAGTGTTACCAACTCCACATCAGTCACTCTTCCAGATCAAATAAACCCTTTTGCTACAGTCTTTCATATGGTCAGTTTTCCAAACTGGTATTTCTTTAGTAGACTTCTCTATGGTCTACATAGCTATAGAATCTAATACTGGCACAAGGCTGTTTCAGCTTAGTAGTACTGAAGAGAAGACAGAAATTATTTCTTGTGAGGCATGATTAGAGTTGCTCTCTATACGGTGATCTGACATTTTTGTACGTGTGACATTGCTCGTGGAGGTGCTCCCACAGCCCACCCTTGGCAAAATGTCCTAGTTAACAACAGCAATTAAGTCAGGGAAGTGAGTAAAAATACTAAAGAGAAATCAAACACCCCAAATAGTGCTTGCCCCAAATGAATACTCCTAAGGAGGGAACTGACCATAAACCAGGTTAAGCAGTGACCAGGAAACTGCAAGGAGACACCTGAAACAGCAGTGGGATTAAGAGGAAGCATAAAGGAAGCACGAGTGCAGTGCACTGTGTGCATCCTCATTAGCTGAATCTTACTTTATTCTTTTACGGATTTTTTTAATCGATATCAAGATTATTTTAAATCCCAGTCTTCTCTTTCATAGCACATGCAGCCACTCTTCACCTATTCCATTTTTTCAACTTAATAACCATATATCCCATTCAACTACCCAAGCCGTTAGCAAAGCTACTCAATAAAACCAGATGCAAGAAAGAACCAAGCTGAATCCCACTTGTAATTCCTTCAAATTAAAATTGAAATGCTGACAACTATTCTCTGGAAACAGTTTTATATTAATCTATTTTTTCTGGGAACAGACTTCGGTGAGACAATGCTTGTCAAGAATCTTCTACCATTTCAAATATTTCCGTGACTGTCACAAACACGTAACTGAATTGATAACAAGATAGATTGCTGCTATTTCATATTCCCACTGGGCCTAAGATTCCCAGTTAGGGATTAAGACACTAATATTTTAGGTGTTATACAAGTATAGAACAAAGAAGAAAGAACGAAAATAAAAGATTAGAGTACACATGGATACAGAAAGATGCATTATTCCCGTAACAGGCAGTTGTCTCACTGTACGAATGATCTAACACAGTTGTGAAGTCTGTTGAAATAAAGGAGAACGCTGGATTACCAGTCACAAAATCCAGATATTGGAATTCTTTTCACATTTAACTTGTAAGGATAACATGTCTAAACTACTCTGAAGAAGTGTATTTAAATATCTGTCATAGCAGACTTTTTTGAAAATTTATAGGCTTTGTTAATTACTTTCAGAAACTCTCCATCTTCAGATAGCATGGATTTCTATAAATTCTTTCAGAAATCACTTCAGATCAGACAGATGTATTTAGATAAGGTTACAGAAGGATATTTTGATCTTTTATTAGGATTCCTTCACATGCTGTCTTGCTTTTAACTTTTGCAACATCCTGGTTCTGGGGAAAAAAAAAAAAAAAAAGCCAAAAAAAAAAAAGCCCTTGCCCTGAGCATGAGTTTTAACTCCTGTTTCTCTTGAAGATAAGATTATGGAAAGTAGGTGATATAATCTACACCACAGAATCTGATACTCTACAAAAGGCAGAATATTTTGACATTTTCCACAGAAAACAGACTAAATCCTTGTATCTGCCTGTTTCTGTGTTAATATTCACATGCTGTATTATTTTGTGTCTTTCAGAAAGAGGGAATACAAAACACTTCTCACGTTTCATCTCCTGAACTGATGTCCTAGTTATGGTGGCTGGGACCAGATTATCACTGCATAGGTGTAACTGGAACTGTGTATTCTATACCCTCT
>JAVJGI010000014.1:108086191-108140002 GCA_035590275.1 Ibycter americanus | reverse complement strand
CTCCTGCCGGTTTACTTTTAAACCAGCACAACTGACCAATTAAGTTCTGGAATAAGGAAAATGTTACTTAGTTGAGCCACTGATTTTCCTAACAATTTCTTTCCATGGTTGGTGGAAAGTCCTTTATTCTCACTAACATGTTTGTAGGATGAACTGTTTAACATAAGTTTCATGTATGTAACGTCAGAAGTGATACAATCCTCTAGTATTGACTTGTCGATGTTGCATGATTGGGTTTGCTCACAGTCAAGCAAAACAGCAAGCCTCTCACCTGGGGCAAAGGGCACCCTAATGCAGCAGCAACCAAACTGTCTCAGATAATTCAGCTCTCAGGCAGAAATAAGGTGATATTTTTACAAGAACTTGGGCTGGAAGTTTACAAGTCCTTAAAGAACACATTTACAGCTTACAGAAACCTCAGATAGAGCAGATCTTTGCCCTAGATTAGCATTTCTCCCTTTAAACCCCAAAGCACAGCAATTGCTTAAAGGACAAGTTGTCAGAAGCACACAGACTGTTCCGGTGTGAGCCGATTGCTCACAGGAGCCATGCTGACACCAGAGAAGAGCACAAACCACAGGACAAGCTGGCATTCAAGCCTCTGCCCTGCCCATGCTCATGCTGCAGTTCACTGCTCCGTTGACTGTAGCAGTCTGATGGCCCATGGAGCTGCTGATCCTCAGATCACTGCACAGACACAATTAAAAGTGCTCCTCTCCTTTCTCACATCATCTCCATCAAAAAAAGTTATCTTTCCATACTGATAATTTCAGAACCTAACATTTGCAGAAAACTGAAAGGAAAGCAGAAGAATCCATGGTGAGCACTTGGCAGCGTCTTCTCAAATAGCCTCATTGCAAAGCCAATACATTAAGTATCTATGCCCTGAAGAGCGTTCGTAACAAGTCTTATTGTTTTGCTGCTTCACACTCATCTTCAAAACGGGCAGATGTTTTAAGCTTGCTCCTGGTTAAACTGGGTTCACTGTAAATTTGCTGTTAGCTAGAGTTACAAATGACTTCAGGCTGGTTAGAAAACCTCAGACATTGCCTTCCTCATCGACAGGCACATTCATCAGGATTTCTTGGTTTAAATATCTGCTGACAAAGACCCCTTTCCATGAAGGGCAGCAGTCAATTTGGAGGTACAAGGTCCCTGCTGGCAACAAAAGTGCTTCTTGCTGGATGACAAATAGAGTCAACTATCCACCTCTTTTTGTGCAAGGGGGAGGCGGGGAGAGAACAGCATAGAGAGGTCCAGAAACTCAAAAGGAGAGTTAAAACACAACTAAAAATGAATGTTTGGACAGGCCAGTAACCCACTCAAAGTACACAGGAAGCTTGTTTGGACAAGTAATTTAAGATAGGATTTGGTTTTAGAGTAAACACTTCTGGATCTTTATTGTCCACACAAGAAAGTCATACACATTTTTATGCTATCATCTGAAATATTTTCATGTACCAAGAGGACCTAACTATACCCCCGAAAGACAAAACTGGCCAATAGCACTCAGTGCAAAGAAAGCAAAAACCTATACCCACTACAGATCAAACCTGTCATTTCACCTCAAGGCTCCTACGTCATGCTTACAAACTGCTTGGAGCTGTCTGTGGCAATTTAAATTATATAACCTTTCTAACTCACATTAGGGTTATTAGTCCATATTATTGCAAAATTAAGGGTGGGGGAGGCAAGAAGATGGGAGAATTGAAGAAGGAAATGGTTACAATTAGTCTAGCAATCTGACAATGTCCACAGTACAGTTCTAATACAAACCAACAGCATTTCCTCAGCTATTTTATTCAGTGCATTCTTATTATATCTAAGCCCTACCAAAGAACTTTCCAGTTTATACCCCCCATCTTTCTAAGGCTCGTATACTTACTGTACTGTTGTTTCGATTCTGAAGCATCCTAAATGTCCTGCCAAACTCTAATGGTAATTAGTCTCTAATTTATTCATTAGGACTTTTCTCTGAGAGTCTTCACTATTTGCTTTTTCAAAATCATCTGAGCATTGCTATATATCAGGCCTGAACTTTCATAATTTCAAATCATCATATTGAGCTTCAGTGAAACAAGATTTTTGATGTATCCACAAGATCAAATGTAAGTCTTTCATGTAACGTCACCAAAAGAAAGTTTCAACTGTATGTATGCTTAAACTATTATTTCCTTCAGCCCATATCCCAGCATTTGTGTACTACTATGCAGATTTTTCTGTTAATTATCTTGAGGGAAGGCTCACACACCTAGCTTTTGTCTAGGTGTTGGCTGAAAACACACTGACAGCAATTTTAGATTTAACAATATACTATTAATCTCTCACCTCTGCCTTTTCTACCCACAAAAGCTAATTTGGCACCTATTTATACAGATGTTTCAGATGCACACGTGCACAAACACACACACACACCTTTTCTCGCTCTGCACCAAAGGCCTTCTTTATATCAGAGAACAAACAAATTCTCAGCGAGTGTATAATCAATGCAACCTACAAAAGACACAATGCTGCAGACTTATAGTTATGCCTAATCAATAGAAGCATCAAAAGACAGTTTGCAGTTATCAGGTGTACTCAAGGCAGCTGTTACCTCTCAATATAATCAAGTGTCACCGCCTCAAAACTATTTGCCTCTTTTTACCTCTTTTTTGGCATCTCTTAGCATTGATGCATATGACAGAAACAGTCCTATCCTTGCATGCCAGCGCACACACAAAGGCACTGCGTGTATGGTTGGGTTTCTACCACAATTTCTTTATGCAGGGGATAGTGTGGTTAAAATCATAGCACTGGTATCAAGACATATGTATATACACCCACAATAAATTTTATAAAAAAGTATTTCTTCTTGATTTTGCTACAAGAATATGTTAGATTTCTAAACTATCAGGTTTAAATAAGTTCCTAATAACAATTTATTTTGAGATTATTTGTAATTTATGTTATAGCAGTTTATGGCAGGTCTCTATATGTCATTATTCCAAACATAGAGTTAATCTCAAACAAAGAAAACTAATAAATAATATCTGTTGTTAGAGACATGGAGGCCAGATAGGAATCCAATAACCACTTAGTAACTTCTGCCACTCAGCATTTGACAGAAGAGTAGAAAGCATCCAAAATAAAAGTAAGGTGGTTTCAGTCACAAGCTTGTTATCTAAAATATGTCATCAGCTCCGGGAAGAGATTCTATCCACCTCCTCGTTGTGCTGTGATGGTTCCTACTTAGGTGACTGCACAGCTAAAGTGAGTAGATAATCAAAATGAAAACAAAAAGCTCCATGCACAGTGGCAAGGAAAGGAGTGCTCACAGATGGGCAGTTTGAAAGCAGCTTGAAATAATAGCAAGAGTACATTACTATGTTCTACCACACTATTTGATATAAAATGGTGGTCTATGAAGATATAACAAAACTGCCAACTGGTATTCACTAAGAAAAAAGTTCAGCTTTATTTGTAACCATCAGACCCTGGGAACAGCTGCCTTGAATTCTGGTCCCTCAAGTTACTTGAAAAAGACAAGAGAAACAAGATCTCAGACATTTTCTAGTTTTGTGAGGAGCTCAGGAACAATGGCCAAGAATTTGGAATCAGGTCATTTAATACTCGGGGTTCAGTTTTATTCTTTAATAGATTATTCTGATTGATTTACTAAAAATAGTATTCTTAATGTATGCTCAGTGTAACCATTCAGTGGCACACATAAGGAAGGTATAGGATATATTACTGACATTCTTGAGGAGACTTAGATTTGTTTTCCTCATTCTGGTGCTTATCTGGAACAGAAGTTCAACTAAGAGACAAGACAAAATCATCCAAAGTATTTTTATTAAGGATTATTTTTATTAAAGACTAGTATTAAACTGTCTCTTCTGCTGCTAGAGTAGTACACTCTTTAGATAAATGACATTTGAAATCCTTGCTTCATATAATTTTAAAGTCCACAAAATCACTGACTGACTATCACATTTCACAGTCCCGTTAGTATCTTATGGTTTTCACTTTATAGAGTTCCTGAATGTTATTACTTACATTTATATGTTTCTATTGCACAGACTTGGCTACTCCTTCACTCTGAGCTAGTAGGTCTTCACTTCTGGGTATATTTGATACGGTACTATTAGGTTCACCTTTGGAAAAAAGTAATCATAAAGGACTTATTTGGCTAGAACAAATTGCAAAATATGGCCAGAAAAGATTGTGAGATAGGAAATTTAGAGTCTTAAAGTAGTAACAACCTAGTGGAGGCAAAAGAGTCTAGTCCAACTTCACCAGTAAAATCAATATGCCCTGTATCTATTGCTTAAATACATCTCTATATCACATCATACTAAAATAATTATTTAAGAAATCACATTTTCCAAATGGCTTTTTAGACAGGAAGAATAAATAATGGCAACATTTCCTGCCTGAAAAGACCTTTTTTCTAAGCAGATTTCTTTTCTTTTTTTTTTCTTTTTTTTTGTGTGATGTGCTGTAATTTGCAGCTGAGGTTGCTGTTAGTTAATTACTTTTTTTACACACACACCATTTCACACACACAGAGATTTTTAATAATTTACATTTGTTCGTCATGTAGATCAATTTAAAGCAGGGAGGGGGTGGGATGAAATCCATGTCACTCAACCATTCTCTCTGATTTCATAGCTATTTTAACACTTTATTTGATCTTCTCTTTGAATCATGAATCTGAAGTACTTCAAAACCTCAGCCTCTCAAAAAATAATATACCAGTTCATAAAGACCAAAGGAAAAATCTGTCACTGCTGAACATACATTTCAACCATTCATAGAAGTTTCATCCATTTAGTTTATCCAGTAAAAATCACAAGAATAATCATCTAATATAAGTTAGTCTACTAAATTACAGCTAGGTAGATTTATACCTGCTATATATTTTGCTGAAGAAGTTCAAAATCTCTTGCAGAGAAAAACGTATACTGTGAAAAAATACAATGTGCTTGATGCAGCTCATTAACTTTGTTTGAGCTATTACATACTTCAATTATAATAAAAGACTCAGTGATTAGGACAAACAGTTGATGCACTCACCAAGGGGTCCAAAGAGCTCTTCATTTTACAAGTTTCCCTAAGAAATGTTTCCAGAGTCCTTTGCACACGTGTGCTAGAGCACCCTTCTAAAAAAATTACCCTTACCCAACTACACATACACTCAGAAAGAATATACCTTACAAACTTAAATGTTCTGTCTTAAGATTTTGCCATCTTCTCCCTTTGCACATGCGTACAATGCACATGATGTGCACACACTTGCCCACACACACTCTCATGCTAGCACCTTCTTTCTTCGAACATTCTTACCAAAAGCTTGAAGGCAAGGTTATGTAAAGTTAATTTAATCCCCTAGAAGTAGGAAGACCAGAAAAATGCAGATGATACGGGCACACAAATGAACATGTGTTTCATATGTAAGGGAGAAAAAATTCAAAGGTTAATACAAACAGCAGACAGCATGTGTGTCCCTACGTAGAGGGGACCAGGAATTTCAGTTTGATTTCACTGTATTCACTCCACTCTCCCAGTATATAAAAATCTAACATTCTAAATAAAGAATATGCACATATTATTGTAATTTAGATGTCAGGCTTGTCAATAAAAGGGGAAAACAAAGAAAAATCAACTACAGAAACCCAGATAATGAGAAATCGATTTAGGTCCATCTTGATAAGGCTTCCATCCAAACAGAGGGATAAAATACATCCCATGTTGCAACAATAACCTAGAAGTTACTGCATTATTGCATACAGCATATCACCAATAAGACAATTTGCCCCATCAACCTAACAAATTAATTTTTATCAAGCTTTTTAATTTCTTCTCTTTGGGATGTGGGATAGTTACAACTTATGACCTTTATTTAGGTATCTGACAGACACATTGATCCGTCTTGATCTTCCAGCAAACATCTCTCCTCCCTACCACTACAAAAAGAATAACTGAAAATCTTGACAAAAACTTGATTACAGTTGAAATAAATTTTAAAAAACCCAACAGCCAAGAATAATTTATATTACTCTTCTGTTGACCTGCTGTATATAATGAATGATATCAGAAAACCTAAGGGAAGAAGTGAACGGACGCTCCCCAACATGGCAATCACAAGCTGTGAACACAACAACAAAGTCACCCAGTAACTCAAGTTCAATACATCATACATATCAAGATTGTACAAAGTTTCATGTGTCTCAAAAATAAAACATTTCTGCAGAGGTACTCCCACAATCATAGAGTTCTGACTGCAATTCTCAAGCTTGTTGTGTACGATATATGCTACAGTAAGACTGGAAGAAGTATATCCAGCCGCAATGAAGACATAACCATTATTTTCTTAACAACTAAATGTTTCTGCAATTCTAGGCCCTGTACACTGTGCAGATGCCTGGTAAGACTGGATCCCCAAGCTGGCCAAGCTCTAGAGTATCTCCTAGACTGAACTAACCAAAATAGAACTGAAGGTTTTAAAATAAAAGTAAAGCAATAGACAAGGGTTTAGCAGACTGTTAATTAGAATAATTATAATTTTAATCAGGGAGAAATCACAGAACCAGGGCAGCCCCTTGTTTCTGAACACATCTTTTCTGAGTTTTAGCAAATCCTGCATAGGCCACTGTGGTCCATACAAATCTCTTGCCATCTCCTCTGGCCTGTGGGGCTGCTCCTGACTCCTTTCTGCACTTTATCTGCCCCTTCACATTAGGCTCCTCTCCCCTGGCCTCTGACATCCCACGGTCCCTTTTTCCCTGGAGCTGGCTCAGTTACCATACAATGCAAGGAGCAGTCCTCTTCCCTCCTGGGGAGTCACTCACTCCAGTGATTCAGACAAATAATTTCTTAAACTAGTAACAGAAACTTAAACACATAAATCAGATGCCATCCATCATACCATGTTGAAACCTTTCAGTCCGTGAACCTGAATTTTTCCAGGGAAACCTCGATGCCAGAATTAGTAGTTTCCTGCTGAGGAGGGATTCGTTGCCTGAGCATATTGAGGGCTGTCCGTCTAGTTCACAGCCTGCTCCAGGCAGTCATCTTTTCCATGGGATGTGAGAACAAGCTGAAGACTGCATATAAGTGCTGCACAACCAAGTCAGCCTCCCTCATCACTAAGTATAGCCATACAGCAGAAAGGGACTGCTGCCTTAAGCCCTCTACTGCTGCTGCAGAGAGTAAGGTATAAATAACTCACCCTGCTGCTGCAGAGCATGCAGAATTTTCTTTTTCCTGCAATACTTTCTCTGGTCCTTCGTCTTGGGACACTGTTCTTACATGTTCACTTTCTAAAATCTTCTGAAATATTATTTTATTAAAACTCTGAGGGCACTGTCATGAACCTAACAGAACTAGCACTTAGTCACGTTGCCCATTTTCCCTGCTGCTTTACCTTAGAGGTCCAGACTTTCACCTTTCAAAAATGCTGTTGAGTTTGCTGCTAGCACTGTGAGGGGTCTTTTATTATTATTATTATTCTGTAAAGGCTGACTGCCTGTAGGCTGCCTAAGGGCTAGTCTGTTGGGTTGCCTGGGTTACCCTTTCTTCCAGAACACAGCTCATCCAGGAGCGCATTGTAAAAGAAGTGCTAAATATTTTTAATAGTCAGAATTAAAAGTGAACACACAGGGCTATAAAAAAACATTTTGCCTTGAGGTGCATACAAGTACCAATGTTGCTGCTAAACACCCTTTACTCCTCAAATCGGAGGAAATGGCCTTTTATGAACTGCAAGAAGAAGAAATCCTCACATGCACCCTTCTGTTCTACTTTCTCTTTCATGAGCGAGAAGAGCAAGTATCCATGGGTTGGATGCAGATCTGACACTGCTGATGACCTGCATTCACGGCAGTATGGTACCATAAGATGGAAATGCTTCCTAACAAATCAGCAAACCACATGCCAAGGCCCACTACGTGCGCGTGCATTTGTGTCCGCACGCTTAATACTGTAGGACTACGTCAATATTATTGTGTCCTGCTAGAAAGGGTTTTCAGAGTCAGTCACCCATTAGGAACCCCACAACTGCCAATTGGTTCATTATTCATTTTGTATCCAGTTCCAATCAACAGCCAGAAATGTCCTATATGTGTTAATCTGTTTAGATGGTAGTCTTAACACTCTTATTAATATGCAGGTTGATGCACAAGGTTCAATGGATAGAGATATTTCACCTTGACCTTGACACTAACGCCATGCAAGGGGAAAGAGGTGAAAGAAGATGGGAATTTAACTCTTGGCTGAGCTTTTGTTGTATTTATCTTGCAAATAGACAAAACTACTTGATAAAACATACACTTTAAATTAATGGACACATTCCACTCTACAGCTTTGGTTATTTTCATACCTACTGTTAGTAAGGCACTTTGATTGTGGGACAGAAGTTTCTGTCAGTTGTCATATATGTAAAAGGGTTTTTTTTCTACAGCTTCATGCCTTGTGAAGCTACAGTCTTTAATTATACAACTACAGAATTATGGTTTTTTTAACTGCTAACTCATTTTCCAATGGGAATAAAACGTCTTGGAATAAATCAGAGCTGTGTAGCAATGAAGACATTTACCAACAGCCTTCTTTCCTAATAAGAATGGTGGCTACTCCTGTTGAGAATGATGGTTACAAGCAAAGAGAAACTGTAAAATTGAAGAGAAGGAATAAAAAGATGACTACAGTTAAAACAGGTGAAAGATGCTTTCAAGAACTGGATTCTGTCTTAATTAAAGACCCTTGTGTAAAGTTAGGAAAGTCACTGGAATAATCTGTAACAAATGGCCACTATTTCTTCAGTTGCTTTATAGCCAAAACCTTGATGTCCAGCTGCTGAATGTTTTCACCAGAAAGCTATGTTAGTGCCAGCTGATTTCTGCTTGACATATTAGGTGTTTCACAATGCAAAGTACACTGAGATGTGCTCACATTTTCAGTGATTCAAAATGGGTGCCCATTTAATTATATACATATACTTTCACTCTTACTGCCTCACATAACTGACACCAAACCACAAATAATTATACTATTTTGACATAAAGTTGCTGTAAAAAAGACATTAAATTTTTTGAAGTGGCCATATATTAGAAACACTAAATACAGCATCAAAGAGCGAATCCTGAAGAAATTTGGAATTCCACTTCAGAGCAGGATTTGAACAGCAGAATAGAAATAAAAATGAACATACAGAACTAGAAAGAAAACCCAAGAATGACAAATAGCTGCTTCTTAAAGCTATGTTGTACCTTAAATGAAGTAAAAGAGAAAAAAATATACACATTTTAAAACGTATCAGAATGCAAACACTTAAGGAAACTTTCAGTCTTGCTTTGTCTTTTGAGTATTCAAATTTGCGTTCTGAGAGCAATATTAATATTCTTTTCCTTGATTTTGTGATTTAAGAAAAGCATTCCCAGTGGAAAAGACATGGAATCTTACTACACGAATTTCTTTTGCTTTGGGTACTAATTATCCCACCATTTTACATGGACAGTACAAAGATGGCATTTTCTTCTGCTGTATGTTCAGTGAAACATGTAATTGCATATACGCTGTTTGTCCAACTACATGACTACCTTTTTCCTTTATCTCACTAGTCTTTTTTGTGCTACTTACTCAGTGCTGTTTTGATGCGGTAGTAGAAGGTGGTAGTTGAGCTGCCCTTGAAACAGGAAGATGTTTCTTGTAAATCCATCCAAGAGTCAAAGTTTTAATAGATTAATTAAACTTGTCAAACTCTTTAAAAGCATTTTTCCCCAAAGTAATTTATCACCTATGAAGTAATGAACTAAAGTGCAATAGCTAATTACCTGCAGAACATAAGAAGTACAGAGCATTTCACTGTAGGGTTACCCTGTTGCATTAGCCTATGAATCTGAAAAATAACCCATCATAATGTAGGAGATGCATTAAGGAGAGATCTTAAACTAAGTCATACTTTACTGAAAATAATCACAGTACAAGTTTTAGAAGAAATTCAAATTATTTCTAACATTATAACTATTTCTAATTAAATTTTATCTAAATTTTGTTGCTCAAGAGCAGTACTGTTGACAGCCTCGCAACACAACAAGTTAGTCTATACACAGTAGATGTATAAATTGATAAGTTATATGCCCATGTCTCCTGCACATTGTTACAACTTTAACTCCTTTCAAGGAACTATAATATTTTGATTTCTGAACACATTCATTGTTACTTTTTTTTTTTTTTTTTTTTTTTAGCCTATCCCTGGAAAGAAAACCTGACCATTGGAAATCAAAACAGAGTGAGACTACATGGTGCTGGGTGTATCTGAGCCCCACAGAAAATAACAGAAAAGCCACCAAGTTGAAAGACTGCACACACACACACCCAAAAAAACAAACAGAAAACAACCTTCCCACCAATCCTATTACTGACTGAATAACCCCATTTAAACCAGCCACACTACCACAGTGACTAGTGTAGTACACACCATTAATATTTCCACATGGAGTACACAGCTAAGCTTTCCTCTCACTTGAATATTTAGTATTTGCTCATGGTTCAAGGCATCGGTAGGTTTAAAGGTAGAAAGAAATATAAAGTGCAGAACATTAAGGATTTGGTTGAAGAGTAAAAAATCAAGAATCATCTGCCAAGATCACCTGCTTCTCTCTCAAGAAATGTAATATCAAATTATGTGTATGTCACATAGGGCTGGCACTATAAAATAAGAACATCCATCACTTTTCATATTTTTGCTTCGACATGAACTAGCAATCAAATTAAAATTACATCTATTTGAGATTTTATTTTTTAACTTCATTTTTGATAACTATGTCAAAAGTGCACTTTTTTTTCCCCAAAAAAGCTGTTTTAGTGATGTTCAACTTATTCATGTAACTGATACACATTTTACACGGTCCAATAAAAAAAACTGCTCCTAAAGTAGCTGCTTCATTTTTCACATCTCCCTACATTTCTGATTTCACTAGTACGAATCTATGACCCCAAAAAAATAGTAAAATTTGATATAAAGTTCTGCTCTGCATTATAGAATGTACTTGTGGGAAAGATTTTTTTATTATAATGTATATTTTACCCAGTATCCTGTACACAAGAAAGGTTTGATTTTCTTAGCTTTGTGCCATATTCTTTCTCATATTTACTGATGTTTCCTTGAGTGCTGTTATTAGTATCAGTCGCATTTTTCCATCCTGTAAGTTTGCTCGTCCTTTGCTATGTGGTAACAAGTTTCCCACATTGTTTAAGCCCCAAAATATTTTTTCTGGAAAAAAATAAACTTGAAAATTGCTTCCTTATGAGGACTGATTATGATTGTTGTCTGTACCAGGAATTAAAAAAACCCACCACATGGTGGAGGCTGTGCTACTGAGTAAACTTTAAGTGTAACAGTTGAAAGAAGGTCTCTCTACTATCGAGACTGAGTAACTATGTGCCTTAGTTAAAGTTGTCATCTCAAGTTATTTACAGTAAATGTTGAGTTTTACTACAGGATATACCTAACATTATTTACAAATTTTAATACAAAGCAGATAAACACAACTAGCAAAGTAAATGAATTTTTTTCTGGTTTAATCCTTTACCAAGAAGAAAGCAATAATACATAAAGCAAGCAGGGAATACCAGCATTGCAAAAGAAAAGAGTAGCTTCTGCACATGAAAACTACTCCACCAACTAGGAGAATTGGGTTTTGTTGTTTTTTTTTTAAAACCACTTATCCAAAAGTCCCAGGAAACACAGGTATTTCATGCAGCCAATCAGAAACACATCCCAAAGACATGCTATAATCCAAATTAGAAGTAATTGTTAAAAAGGGAAAGCAAGGGAAAAAAACCTGAAATGGTTAAAATCAAAGATATATAACCTTAAAGAAAATACCAAAGGAAAAATGGAAGGATGACATCAGAGTGGTCTCAGTAGTTAAGCTTAGTAACTTACATGGTCACAAATGGGTGAGGTTGCACTGTATCTTCCACGTGTGCAATTTAATGAAGCCAGTGCATTGCTATGAATAAACTGGAGCTTGAATTAACAAATCATTCCAAGTCAGCCATTAGCATCCCATTTCTCTACTTAGCAAGTGGAGAGCTCTTCCCTGCAAGAGCTGCAAAAAGTTGTTGTATTGCCTTCATCAGAAATATGTGTATAGCATAGGCTATCTTCTTTCTACATAGGTTTGCACTTTGAGCAGGTATCAGCCTGGCCTTTGAGCAAGAGCATATATAAACTGCTGATCCAGAAATGATTCCATGTATTCTCCAGTATCTTCTGCTACCGCCCCTCACCTATTTTACATATATACTCTGTGACCAAAAAAAACCAACCCAAACCCCAAATACCTGCTTTTTATTTCAATTCTCCCTTTAGAGCTTGGAGAGCCACAGAAACTTTCAGATACAATAAGATAACCTGTTCTCTTTCTTTTCCAATAAAAGAAAAATGAGTATGTGAGTTTAGAGGAGGTTTAGCCACCAGGCCAGGTATTTCTATCATTAAGACAAACTGGAATTACAGGTGCCAAGGGCAGATAGGGAAGATAAAAGAGGAGGGGGATGGAAAGGAGAGCAAACCATCCATTAGTCAGCTTTCTGGCACTTGCCTTATACTTGAGATCAGGCAATAACCCCTAAAAAAAGCTGAAATAAACATAGGCTGAAACAGTAGAGCATGTTAGCAGTGCCATTCCACAAAGTATGAGAGACAGGCCCAATGCACTGTGATTGTATAGACCTTGCAGTGATTTGGTTTTATACAACTTAAGGTTGTTGATGACATTTCAGAAATGTTACTAAAGAGAAAAAAACTCACAAACACAAAAAAAGCAGGAAAAGCCTTCAAAGTCACAAAATTAACCACAAAGTGCTCTTACAGACAAAATATAATAAAGTATACATTAAAGAATTAAGATCAGAGTTTACAGCTTCTTTTGGACTGCTTAGGAAATTAAGAAAATTTTTTTACAGACAACAGCTTATTCTCTTGCTTTTTAAGACTTTTTTTTTTTTTCTTTCTTCTATTGAATTAAAACAAGATCTTGGTATGTTGTTTACATGAGAATGAAAATTCAATGAGGAACAAGTATTTACCTTTACTGTATTTGCTGTCATTGAATGGATTCCCTAGGTTGGTTGGTTGTTTTTTTTAATCTTATCTCACAAAGAATGAACAAAAGTAAATAAACCTTTTTGGCCATACCTAAAAAGTACTTGGTCATCTTTGCATTTATAAAATGCTGTCTAAAATCTGTCCTGCTTTTACAAGGCATGAGCCTAATGGGAGAGAGAAGGAGGTCATGAAATAGCTGTACTTTTCCACGCAAGTCTGCAGAGACTTGATCTGTCCTCAGCATTCAGATCTCTAAGTGCACAGAGATTTACCCTTATCAGCATTTCTTGCAGACAATCAAATTCAAATCACCTTTTGTAATTACATTATTAAACCCTGTAACCTATTTTCTTTCTCCCCTTCCACCACCACACAGACCAGGTTGCCAATGTAAGCACTTCCTTTATGGGGATTTTTCCTTAATCATAGCTATCACATTCTTGACACTTGGCTATCCTTATAGACACTAACTGCTCCAACCAGTTTCATTTGGAAATGCATTAGGAAGAAGTTGGCCAGATTGGATGGCGTGTAGGCAGGCAAAGCATGGCAGTACGTACAGTAGCTCATTCCCTGCACTTCTGGGTTTGTACCCGCAGACCACGGGCACAACAGGACGTGAATTTGCACAGCATAATACTGTCCCTCACTACTGTGCTCTGACTCATGGGGTACAATCACACTAACAAATGTGATAGAGATACAGATACTTAAATAATTTGCTGGACACTTTATTTTGCAGTTTGGGAAATAAAAGTTTGTGCCCAGCTATGGCAGTTCTGCCATTAGTCGCCATCACTCGTATTTAAGTTTGTATACACACACTAGGCACACCTTCAGATAGAGTTTGCAGAACAGTAATTTTCCATTTTCACTAAAACCTCAAAGTTAATCTACTTCTACTCTACAACATCTGACATGTCTCTTCCTCCTAAACAGCTAATGAATCACATTAATGTGATGAAAATTACAGGGATGATGTGTGCACGCAGAGTTACTTGACATGAACAAGGACAACCGATAGTATCCAGAGAATATGCAGCAGCTGGGATGTGCATAGTTTTGTAATTCTGCGTTTTATGAACCTTCACCAGAAGAATAAGCAGACACATCCACTAATATAAATCTGTATATTTTACAGTTACAGCTTAATGTTAAAGAGTAAACACACAAAGCCAACATATGCAACATTTAACCAAAATACTCAAACATGAGCACAAAACCAAATTTTTATATTAATAATTCAGTATCAAATTTCAATTTGTTTGATATTCAGAGTTATATAAGATTAATTTTATTTCAAGCCCCTACACCTGTATTTGAGCATTTAATTCTCAAAAACAGGTTAGAAGACACCAACTTTCATTCATACCTCAGTATTAATTCTTCTATCAAAACAAAATAGTAATTTTTAAGCCATGAGTGGAAGCCATGTCCATCTACTGAAACAGTGACAAATACACAGTTTCAGTGCACAAGCTTTCTTTATCCTCCAGTCCCGGTAAGAGAGACACACCTCTTGTATATCTTGAAGAAATTTTACCTCTTTCTCTGTGTCAAGGAAAGCATTTTACATTTGTTGCACATCCATGCTGAAATACTGGGAAATGGTGTAGCTGAGCAACATTAGGAAAGCACCTTGGTGCTAATGCATGGAAAGCTACCAGTGGTGTAGACCTGGGTCAGACAGCAACCTGCATAACCACGAACTTTTCTTCCCTCCAGGTATCAATAACCAGACAGAGCGAGTGAGCGCAAAAACTGAGTACAATTATAAGTGTGGATAACCTTTGTAGTTCTGCTCTGGCACATTGCACAAAGCTCCAACACCTGTAAGAGAGGCCAGCTGGGGGAATGACAGGGTGTGCCAGCTGCAGGATTGAAGTATGTATGACACAGTGACCCTCCATATTATAAGAAAGGCTGAAAAATCAACCATTAGACAGCAGATGTTGTATTTGTCCTGTGGAAAGGTTCTGCATAGTTCATTATAAGCTATTGCAACAGGTTTTAAAAAGAACTCCTGAAAATTACACTGCTTTTTAAACAGATTAATATCTATTAAAGTAGCTAGCTGCTCTTCCTGAACTGTTGTAGAGCGCTCTTTTTTTTCAAGCTTTGCCCATCACCCCTTTTCCCTGAAGTTTACAACCACATATGTTTTACTTTGTAAAATACTTTTTTTGAAAAACAAAAACCAAACTGCCCCTGGAAACAATAAAAGGGATGCAGATTCTTCCTATAGATATCTCTATAGGATAGATATTTCTATCTATATAGATATTTCAAACACTATATTAATTATATTACCACTGAGCTCTATGTATAATTATGAATATTGTTGTAATACCCAACATAATACGTAACTATATGCATTGTATATTTTATATTGTTACATACATTTTATATAATCATATACATTTTACATATTATATAGTATAATCATGTAATATATATTTCCACTTTATAAAGATTTATATTTAAAAAAACCATACTAATAAATAAATGCAAATTTTAAAAGCAAAATATTAAAAGTACATATCAAAACACACTAGCCAACAATGAAAAGGCAGAGTAAATAGCTCCAAAGTGGAAAGGAAACCCTTCTGTAAGGGCAGCAGCTGAGTGGAGAAAGGACTGTTTTCTATTAGGTCTAACAGCAGGATTTGTTATCATTTAAATACACGCTCTAATACACTTAGTGTTTTGTGCTACGTTTAACAAGATTAAGTGATCATACAATGTTTCATCTCAAATCTTTATTGGAAATCAGACGACAAGCCTCATTTCTTGCCAAAACATTGTCCCATGGTTCATGCGTGATGCTAATTCCAGCTGAATGAGTAAATCTCTTTACCCAGGCGTAACAAGAAAAGTGCTATTTATCAATTAAAGGATTCCCTTAGGAACACCTTTAGTTTTTTCTGGACTTCTATAATTTTTGTAAACAGGTGCAACTTTGCACCAAAAACCTAGATTATGAAGTTCTAAGGCACTATTGAGGTCTTTGATGTGGATAAAATTGGAAATACTGTTATCTTTACAGTCAAGGATTTAAAAATCAAAACACTTTATAGAAAGCACCAAGTTTTGTAAGTATTAATTACAAAGGAACTTTTTTTTTTTAAAAAAAAAAAGCTTCTAAATGAAGACTAGAAGGTGGAAAGACTAGCAATGTAAATGGACTGAACACAGAGAGCTTCAGAGTACAACTGAATGATGTATGTACTAAACTAGAAAATAATACAAGCCTCACAGTACGTGGATGGGTGCCAACTCCTAAATTATACCAAGAGATGACATAGGTGGGAATAGGACTCCATTTTTCAGATTCTCATACCTGCTGAAAAGAAATTCTACAACTATGACACCAGGAAGTAATTCATTACTTTTAGTGTATCTTTAGCTAATACATCTTATAAACCAGTTTCTACCCAGCAGCCGAAGTGCTATAGATCTGGCTTGACTGTACTTGTACTTATAATGACAAAGAGGAATCTTCAGTTTCTAGACTAGATATAAGAATTTTTCTGGCCTAGTCTCTTGCTGTGTATTACATTCTGTTAATTTATTGATTTTTTTATGCCAATATGTTTAAAGATCCAGTTGCACCATGAAGTTACGCAGGGATGTATGGGAGCTGGCAACATTGAGGTCTTTGGAAAAAGTAACATCCACAACCAGCATTAACCAGGGAATTTTTGCCAGCTTATTTTAATGAGGACATTAATTGCAGATAAACAATAGTTAGATGTCTTTCATACTCCCAATGCAAGTGATACTAAGAGCTGAGCTAATTATTTTGTTTTGTGACGGAGGAGTAGAGTAAATAATATGCTATGCTGTCTGAAAATAAAGTTCAGGTTAGTGCAATTCCACTTCAGCTGGTGTCATTACGGTCTTGGACTGTGTCTAACATGTAGAAGACCTAAATATGAAACTTCTCTTTCTCAAGGATAAGCTTAAACTAATGCGTTGAAAAAGATCCCACGTCAGCATGCTGTTATCAGTGCTTTAAAACTCTGTTCAGAGTCCTGCTTTTAATGAAGGCAAAGTCATTTAAACTTGGGTATTATACATTCAAGAAGAATTTCCTAATCCCTAATATTTAGTTTATTCAGGGTGCACTTTCAGGATGGTCACCAGAAAAATGGATTTCAGCCACTGTCGTAATATTCACTTAGTACACAAAGGGATACTACAAGCACTCAGAATAACAAGTAGTCTGATGATTTTAATATCCTCTTTAGGAGAGAGAAGGATGCAAGATCCCAGCAGCAGAGAAGGCGACTGGAATCAGAGAAGGCGCTTGGTGATGGAATTTGCTTTCTCTCATTCTCAGTGAGCATGCTCATTTCCAGACTGTTGCATAAAAGGGCAATGACGCAGCAGGCTTGTAAACTTAGCCTGCTCTTCTTGTGTACCAGGCTGAAACTGCTCCTGAGCCAAAAAGAACTCATTTAAGACCCAAAATATTTTATATTTACTACAGCTTGAACAACACTTTTTTCCTATTCAATCTTGCTTAACTAAAAATATTAATTTAAAATAAACCCAAACAACAAAGGTAGAGGGGGGTTGGTTGGTTTTTGTGGGTTCTTTTTTTGTGGTGGTGGTGGTTTTGTTTATTTTGTGTTTGGGCTTTTTGGGGTTTGGTGTTTGTTTGTTTTCCTCACAATATGAATTGGATACTGGAGCTCTGAATCCACCCTCACACTTACCAACCAGAACAAAACAAAGTTCCAACAGCAATGAAAGAAACCTTTAGAAGCAACTATCCCAGACATGGCTGTGGATGGTATTTTGGCCTCGCTTTTCCTGAAAAGTAGGCATGGCACTAGGATACATCCTGTTATTTTCAGCTTTTTCTGATGTCTGAACAGACCTCCTGGCAATGCTCATTTGCCAGGCTATAAACCTTTGGGTTCTTTAACACGTTTCCTGCTAACATTTTGGAGAACTCTTCAGAGCCAGTTTGTTTTTCAAGGTATTTTTCCATAGCCTTTACTGTTATAGTTTTTAATTAAATGAATTATATTAATCAGAGCTATAAAGTGTTCTTTGAGGAGTGTTATGACCTCTTCAATCATCAAATTATGTTCTTCATTTAACAGCAAGGTTTCTCGCAGTAATCTTACATTTTTATATTATTCTTACTGTTAAAAGTGTTTGTTAAACAATGTTTTCACCCTATGTCCCCAAAATTTCTCTCAACAAACTACTGTCTAGGTTGAATCAATTGTGATGTGCTTGTCTAGAAAAGCTTTTCCTTTTTTAGCTTGAGGACCTACGATGGAGAAGTGCTCGGGGTTAAATATATGACCTTCCCTACACCAAACTATTCATAACCCCAATCCATAGTCTGCAGAAGTACATGTGCAAAACTCCTCTCTTGTACAAGAAGCAATTCCTCTGAACACTTTCCAACAGACGATTTCCCTGGGGTCTGTTTCAGGAAGTAAATCAAAACTGTTCTCTGTGTTCCTAAAAGTCACCTTGAGCAGACCTCAAGCTGCGTATTAGCATTCCCCTTTATTACCGGCTGCTGCTCTCCCCCATCACCTCCCCACACCAGTCTGCTCTTCAGCCACTGCCACCACTGACTGCATTTCTGTCCTATGCATTTACTTGCCTCTGCCAATACTCCGCTGGGACATCTACAACGTTATTTTTGTTCCCTTTGCCAACACCAGTATTTTGATATTTTTCTTCATTTTAAGTCTGAGACTTAAGTCACTGACAATTTTGTAAGGCATTTACATATACTTTGGATATGCAAAACAGCAGTACTAAGGGTTTTTTTGTTGTTGTTGCTGTTTATTTTTGTTGGGTTTGTGGTTTGTTGTTTTGGTTTTGGGGTTTTTTTGCTGGTGGTGGTGTGTTGAGGGGGTGGTGGTTTTTTTTTTCTTGTTTGTCTGGGGGTTTTTTTGTTTGTTTGTTTGTTTTTACCGGGCCATGTTACAAAATAGAATATGGTATTTCACCTGAGGCCTCACCAAGTCCAGAAAAGCACAACAGTTACCTGCCATACATGTGGATCCGTCTGTATAAACCAACAAAGAAAGTGGTGTTTCTGTTGTTTCCTAATGCATATTTTTGTAACCACAGCCACCCAACACCCATTTCTGTGACAGCTGCATAAAGAGTTATTCCCCTTTGATTTTCAAATAATAACCATGTTAAGCAGCAGAAAACAGAACAGCACATAGTATCTTCATCTGGCTTCATTTTAAATTTTGAGTCTACACAGTATTAAGAATGAAATATTGAAGTTAAAATGTTTATTCTAGAAAATAAAAGGGTTTGTGAATTCCTGAAGACAAAACAACCACTGAATATATGTTATTTAAAAGGATTATTCATTTTCTAAGATGACATTTAGAAGTATAATTTAAGATGTAGGGAAATTACTAAACAGAAAATGTCAAAATCAAGCTAAAACATCTAGAAACATCAGGAATAATTTTTCTATTTACTTAGACTATTTCCAAAGGCTAAATGGGTTGCAAACAATTTAAATTTCCCCAAGTTTAAAATTGAGTTTGCCCTTATGAAATCCCTAAAATTTCTTAAAGTTAAAGAAAGAAAAAATCTATCATGACCAGCTTTTCAACAGGAAGGAATCTTGCAACCTGCCCTGGGTGTGAGCCAGGAGAGAGTCACCTTATACTTCAAGTGACAACTGATTTTTCCTTCACGGAGGCTGAAACAACACTATCTGATGGAGCAGCATGCACTACTCTGCCTCAATCTGTCAGGTTTGAAAGGATTACCTTCAAAAGTATTGTTATATTTAGAAAGACTGAAACACGAAGAACATCTTGGCCAATGAAAAGATTTCAATTCAGTTAATTTCAACTTAGATTTGAATAAGGCCTGTCATATAATTTCACGGTACATAAGTTATTATGTTTTTTTCATAAGGACCTGATAGGTATTGAATTTCCAGTTTAAAATTACTCTTAAAATTTCCCCAGAATATCCCTTTTTTGGATGTCTGTGTGTCTCAGCACCCTCAGCCACCAAGCACTTAAATGCAAAGCAATTGTTCTTCCTGAAACAAGGAAATCTAAAAGCCATCAAAATCAGATTTCATCTTCTGCACAATTTATTTTTCCTCTTGTAATGTGAAAACTATAGCAAAATAAGCAAAATACTCTTCGATTCAAGTTAGAATTGACTTCCTATGACTGAGAAATACACCGTAGGTAATATTTCACAGAGCAGCAACAAGGCTTTTCTGTCCTATTAGAAGTATGAAATTATGAGCATAAATGTCCCCCAGGACTATATTTGCTGTCTGACTGCATCTGTGGAGCCTTTTTTGTACAAAGAGGGATCTGCTGTTTCACGGCAGCATGAAATGCATGGTGTGCTTTGGCAACGAGGGTGCTGAACGACACCTCGCAAATTTAGCTGTGCTACTGAAAGACGTTATCGCCTTCAGCTGGCTTCCTGGGCCACCCCCCGCCTCCCTTTTTGCAAGAGGTTGCTGCCCCCACAGTGTAAGCCAGTGGAAGAGAGCACATTTCATGCCTTGCCTATATCGGTGAAAAACCTGGAGTCGGAGCTAACTCCTTCTCATGAGCAACTTAACACTCCAAAATCTGCACTGCAGCAGGGGAGGTGCAGGCGCACAGCTAGGTCCACTAACAGGTTGGGGGATGGGGGGGTGGCGTTATAACCGAAGCTGGGGTGCTGAGCTGTACCTGTCAGCATAGCTGGCATAGCTTTCTCCATCCTATGGACCAGCTTTCTGCTAAAAATTTGCCCGGGGGAAAGGAAGGCAAGTTCGCAGGTCTTCCACCTGCAGACCTTTGTCACAAAGCAGTAATTATGAAATTTCTTTTGCTGTTAACACTCCTCAGATAAACATTTATTTTCCTAACAGGTCATGTTGACAAAAAAGCAAGATAGAGGAATGTTAAAGCTAATTACTTTTTAACATACATTACCATATATATGGAGCATTTCTTTAGTATCAGATTAAACCTAATGTAACCAAAGCTAATCAAATCTGAGTTTCCTTGGATCCTGTTATCCTAAAAAACCCAATATTCTTCCTCTGTTATATTATACTATGTTGTGCTTACAGCTATGACATAGTACACTCTACTATGGCTTTCTGTACCTGATAAAAAGAAATATCTGTAAACATACTTGAGATTTCTTGGTGAGTTTCTAATGCAAACTCCTATCAGTACCAACAGGGAAAAGTGAGAACCAGCTAAATTAAAGACCTCTTTCACTTTTCCTACACAAACAGATTTTGCTAAACCTGGAGGAAGGTCAACTGCTGTATGAAATATACAGTTGAACAACTTCTAAGATCATATTTACCAGAAAAAGAAGCCCTTCTATGACCACTTGCTTAAAATATATCTTGTCAGATATGTATGTGGTATTAAAGAAACACTGTAGTACATCCTTTACTAGTGACTGTTAATCAACAAATGGATTAAGTACCTCAACAAATTTTGCAAGTGGTCTTTTCAATTACTTTCCTCCTAGAGGACCTGTGGTACCCACCCCCTCTACTAAACACACACACACTGTATCAACAGAAGAGCAATTTCTATGCCGCTGAGCTAGATGGCTGCTTATTTATGGTGCTTAACTATTCACAAATGCAATGATGGCATAGATATATTAAAAGGGAATAAAATAACTTTTCATAAATATTTGGTTTTCATATCTTTATAAATGTTCTCCCTCTCTTCCTGAAAGAACAAGTTTGCAGATCAGCTTTTCATAAGACACTGTCTAGTTGATTGGATTCTTCAAGCAGCTAAAGAGACTATATCTGCCAGAGATTCCCCTGAAGTTCATTCTGAAATTGAAAATATGTTTACTATAGAATTGAAATAATGTCATGGGGCTGAGAGCAAAGATTTATCTATTATCTCCAATGGATGCAATACTAAGTAGCACTTTATTTGTTTCACATCGTTCATGTTGTTTATATCACTTGCTGTCTCAGAGAGATGCAGAAAAGCCTCATTTAAAAAGATCTCTGTCTCTCACCCACAGATGATGCTTTCAAGAAAGCACAGTCTAGTTAAGTACATATATACCTATATATCAACTAAATAAGTATTGTTCTTGCCTAACAAGTTTGAGACCAACTGAAAAATGCTCTGCAAGATCAGGAACCAGGTCACTGAAATTTTCATTTTTATAGGGGCAGGGGGATTCTTCTGGTGTACATACATCAGAGATGGGACTAAGAAAAATACCACAAATAACTAAAAAAAAAATTTCTAACATACGGTGTGAAGACCTAGATTTCTAATAGACAGGGAGAGGAAGGCATTACTACCTTTCTCCAGGCTGTGATTCCTTGGCAGCCACAGGCAGGCTCACAGCTGCTGCTGCGGTCCTGTCTTTCTGTCTCTTCCTAGCACTTCTCATCTTCTGTGATGAGCTCTTCCAATTTGCTAAGTCAAACAGCTAACACAAAAACATTAGTTCAGGTTAGCTTTCTGCCCATTTCGTGAACTGAAATGGTTTATTCCAGGTCAAAGACAGGACAGAGTGAAAGGAGCACAGGCTGTATTAAACATCAGCATTTATTCTTGCTTCTGCCATTTGTGGGGTAATGGATCACACCCTGAGCTAGCACAGACAGCTGCAGGTGAAATGGGATGGGAGGAGCCCATCGCACAGTGGATGTGACACAACACACCCCATCATTGCTGTTCTTCAGTTATGCTTTGGCTTGATGTTTTTTGATGTTATGTTGTTTTCTTTAAATCAAAAAAGGAAGAATCTTAAGGTGCAAAAACTTCAGCTGCTTTGGCAATACTACACATACCAAATTTAGCCTGACTAACTTTAAAGAGCACTTTTATGATTAATGGAATTAGAGATCAGTAACCTGTTGGAACCAGGAACTTGCAAACACCTCTTGCACAGTGCTGTAACAGAGCAGCTAAGCTTACATCAGGATATGACCTCCTAATCTGATGTGAAAGACACAGGTCAACAGTTAGCAACCTGCTGCTCCACTTAGACATGCACAAGTCTACGGGGCTGGATGGGATCCAGCTGAGGGAGCTGGCGGAAGAGCTCACCAAGCCACTCTCCATCATTTGTCAACACTCCTGGCAAACCAGAGAGGTACCAGCAGACTGGAGGTTAGCCAATGTGATGTCCATCTGCAAGAAGGAGGATCAAGGAAACTACAGGTCTGCCAGCCTGACCTCAGTGCCAGGAAATGTTATGGAGCAGGTCATCCTCAGTACCATCACATGGCACGTGCAGTACAATCCAGGGATCAGGCCCAGCCAGCATGAGTTTATGAAAGGCAGGTCCTGCTTGACAAACCTGGTCTCCTTCTCTTCTACAATAAGGTGATCCATCTAGTGGGTGGGAGAAAGGCTGTGGATGTTGTCTGCCTGGAACTTAACAAAGCCTTTGTCACCGTCTCCCACAGCATTCTCCTGGAGAAACTGGCTTGGACAGGTGTACTCTATGCTGGGTGAAAAGCTGGCTGGATGGCTGAGTGCAGAGTGGTGGTGAATGGAGTTACATCCAGCTGGTGGCCAGTCACAAATGGTGTTCCCCAGGGCTCACTGCTGGGGCCAGTTCCATTTAATAACTTTATTGATGATCTGGATGAGGGGATCGAGTGTACCCTCAGTAAGTTTGCAGATGACACCAAGTTGAGCAGGAGTGTTGATCTGCTGGAGGGCAGGAAGGCTCTGCAGAGGGATCTGGACAGGCTGGACCAATGGGCCAAGGCCAATTGTATGAGGTTCAACAAGGCTCGGTGCTGGGTCCTGCACTTGGGTCACAACAACCCCATGTAATGCTGCAGGTCTGGGGAAGAGTGGCTGGAAAGCTGCCTGGAGGAAAAGGACCTGGGTGTACTGGTCGACGTCTAGCTGAACATGAGCCAGCAGTGTGCCCAGGTGGTCAAGAAGGCCAACAGCATCCTGGCTTGTATCAGAAACAGTGTGGCCAGCAGGACAAGGGCAGTGGTCGTCCCCCTGTACTCAGCACTGGTGAGGCTGCACCTCAAATCCCGTGTTCAGTTTTGGGCCCCTCAATAGAAGAAACACATTGAGGTGCTGGAGTGTGTCCAGAGAGGGGCAACGAAGCTGTTGCAGGGTCTGGAGCACAAGTCTTATGATGCGTAGCTGGGGAAACTGGGTTTTTTTAGCCTGGAGAAGAGAAGACTTGGGGTGGGGGGGTGTCTTATTGCTCTCTACAGCTACCTAAAAGGAGGCTGTAGACAGGTGGATGTCTGTCTCTTCTCCCAGATAACAAGCTATGGGACAAGAGGAAATGGCCTCAAGTTGCACCAGAGGAGGTTTAGATTGGATATTAGGAAAAATTTCTTCACTGAAAGGGTGGTCAGGCATTGGACCAGGCTGCCCAGGGAGGTGGTGGAATCACCATCCCTGGAGGCATTTAGAAAACACATAGATGTGGTGCTTAGGGACATGGTTTAGTGATGGACTTGGCAGTCCTGGGTTAACAGTTGAACTTGACGATCTCAAAGATCTTTTCCAACCTAAATGATTCTATGATTCTATTCTGTGATGTTCAGATAGTGTGTAGGTAAGTAGATGGTCAAAGAGGTTACTATTAGTGAATATTTTATTTTTTCCCCTCCCAAGTTCCTCCCACTGTAAATGCTGTTTGCTTTCAGTATTGGTTGAAAATTTGCTGGACATAGAGGAAGAAACACCTACAAAAAAAATTATTAAAAAGCATAGAGGTCATCTCCCCACAGACTTTCAGGACATTGCCCTCAACACAAAAATCTCCCTACAGAGACATTACAAATAAATCAGATGTCACACTTACTGTGTCCATACAAAGCAAGCTTCCTCTACCCTACTGAAAGGGTAACTACTCTGCATGAAAATATATTTTGAAAACTTTAAAACAGTGAGCTGCTTCTGTCTTCCATGACTTCAGCTGAAGGTCTACAGACTGCAAGGGTTACCACACAGCATCCCAAAAGACAACACTTCACTAAAGCATCAAAACTAAATGCATTTGGGTTACACCTGTGTCACAGATACATGCATGCTCTCCAGCCCCGAGGTCAATCAGCCCTGCACAGTACCTGTCACATCCACTGCACTAAGGTTCCTGATCCTCTCCCAGGCACAGGACCATCAGCCACACTGCCCCTGGGACAGCCCCAGACTCTGCTGTCCCCCAACACATGCTCAGCTCATTTCTGGAAAAGCGTAACTAGGTCTGGACCAAACTCATGCCATGGATCATCCTAACAATTTAACAAAATGAGCAAATCACATGCTACCACTTAGACTATACTTTAACCATGTTTCATTTGCTAATGAAGACATAGCCTTGGTACCTGCATGCTAACAGCAAACTCCATTTTGGCAAACATTAAAAAAAAAGAAAGAAAAAAAATCAAAACTAAAAAACCCCAAAGAACCAAACCAAAACCACACACTATTTTTCCTTCCTGCTCTTCCACTTTTTTTTAAAAAAAATAAAATCTAAGATTTTTTTCCACATTTTAGCGGTCTTTAAGGCCTGACATTAAAAGCTACAGATATCCCAGCTAAATATAACTAAATAGCACCCAGTTAAGTTCCCTCCATATTTTACATAATTCATTCCAAATAGTTCAGGAAAGGCTGGCACAAAACCAAGGGAAAACAATGGGACTGAATATGGTGCTTTTATATGCAGCATGATCAAGGCTTTTATATTACACAGGAGTGAAAAAACACTAACATCTCACCAGAGCACTGTAACCTCCTACAGCACTCGGCAATAATTTCAGGAACCAAGATCCACTGAGTGAACGCTGTTATCAACATTTAAGAGCATACCAATGGCTACTTTCCAGTACATACTTTGAAACAACACACTTGAGCCTCGCAATGATTATTGGCTTTGATTTCCTACTAGACATACCCATACTCCCATGTGCGTAACAGATCCAATCTATGGAAATTTTAGAGCCTACTTTGCTGAAAACAGAGATCAATATAAAGCTAGCATTTGAGAAGCCGGCTGCACTACAGATAACTGTAGAAAAGAAACAAAGAGTTCTTTGTTATTGAAAGGGAATTAAAAAGTGAGCACTACACTACATTCAGCACAAAAGAAAACCATCAGTAGACTACATGCATGTGGAAAAATATTTGGAATTTTTAATCTTAACTATTTTCTGTCCCATTACATTAAGACTGTCATTCATGGTCTTTGGGAAACTCCCTGTCCCTACACAACAAGTTTGATGTTTTTCTTTTGATACCATCTTATCAACACACTCTAATAGAATTAATAGGCTGTTCAAAAAAAAATAATTGAAAATAGTAGGGGAACAATTAGGATAGGATTGAAACTGCTGATTCTAGTACCAGGTGTCCTTTAAAAAGGTATTTTTTACTGGACATGACCAGGGTCAGCTCAGTTATAACAAAACTCAAATCCCCCACCTCCCCCTATCATGGCTCAGCCCAATATCTTTTCCCCTCATCAGGCTTATCCTTACCACCATCAGTAATAATTTTCTGCACAGTAGAAGTATCACTAGGCTTGTAATCACTGCCAGGCTCCTCTGGCAGAAAAATCACTCTCTGAGTCACTAACAGCTTTAGAGTGACTGTGACAAGTGTGGCAGTGATATGCTGACAAAACCATTTTGAAATGTAAAGAGCTAGTTATGGACATACACTAAAAGAAAAAGCCATTTACTGTTCTGTTTTAAAAATACATATTTATTTTTAAAGAAATATTATCCCTAGTTAAGTTGGTGAACAAAATTCATCTTTAGGAAAGTAAAGGAGAAAAGACAAAATGATGAAATAGGTTTGTAAAGTCTCATAGAAAAATGTGTCTAGAATTAAATTATTTTTCTTAGTGAGTAATACTGGTTTTGTGGTGGGGAGGGAGGGAAGCGCAAAATGTCATTTTAAAGAAAAACTATTTGAGCATCACAGGTTGAGTTGAGTACAAAATGGTTTGCTAACTACAATGAAAAACATTCCCTTGACCAGAATTTCAGCTACCACACTTCAGGGTACAGGCACTGGCTGGATACTGAGGAGCAACACAGGCTAAACCAGTCATTGTCTTCATTGCATATTTCATAGAGAAGAGGCAAAATAAAGATGATTTCTATCCCAGAGTTCAGATAAGTGCCACCAGGAAGTTTCAAGAGTTTGGGAAAAAACATACATCAGTGTATGTATCCTTTACATCCCTTTTTTTTTTTTTTCTTTTTTTTGCGAAAACTGGAAAACCTGTCTTATTTCTTCCAAAACAAGAGACAAAAAAGCTATGCTGAGGCAGAAGACCTGTTTCTGTCCTGTATGTTGAACCTTTGTAAAGAACAGCCAACTGTGAGCCCATGCAATCATAGCCCTTCAGTAACAATGTTGGGCAATTACTGACTTATGGCAGTACGCAGGCGTCCTGGTTTAAGCTGGGATACAGTTAATTTTCTTCTTGGTAGCTGAAGCAGAAGACTGTAACAAGGTTTTGGAGACTAATCACTAGGATAGTTATGGGCGTAGCACACAAACTGCATAAAAGGTGGAGAAGGAGTCAAGTATGAAAGGTCCGTCCGAAGTTTAACTATAACACAGTTCATCAATATAGCCAAACCCAACAGGAGGAGAAAGTCTATCTGTATTTACACATATTCAGAATAGAAGGAAATCTGCTATCTTACATAAATTTTCTTATAAGGTATTAGGAAAAAACCAAACAAATGACTAAGCATACCCAACCTATACAACAAGAACTACCCTAACTAAAGATGACCTGAAGACTGTTTTAAAAAAAAAATCACAAAGTATTCTCAAATTCTGTTTTGTTTCTTTTGCATTTCAATAGTACAACTAACTCCAAGCTAGGGAAATTTTTTGTATCCCTCTTCTTTCTCTCATTCTTACTTTTTACATTTTTGGTATCCCAGTGGAAACAGTATACACCATCCAGAAACTCATTATACCACTATTAAGAAACAGTTTTATTACCTATTTCTCACCATATGTTCAAGTAATTACAATCAGTGTTAAAATCTTGTAATTATAGTTTGCAGAAAATTAACTGTATGACAGACTTTTCTATGCCTCATATTTTAGTAATGCTAATTATTAATTATTTGCCCTTCTGCAATGCCTAAAGCCCATTTCAGTAGGAAAACACGTGTAGTAAAAAGATCATGAGGGATATCTTTTAAAAAGCAAGTTGTACTTTTCTCAAATCAGTCTGATCTAAGATCAGAGACACCAAGCTGTACAATTACCATACAGCATTACTAAAGGGTAAAGCTAAATTCCTATATATCCGTGTTTTGCCACATTTAGTTTGGATTAATTCTCAATTCTCTGTCTTTAATATATGGCACATTAGGACTTAGACCATTAAGGTTACTTTCTTAAAGTCCTAACCTTCATCTATTGTCTAACTCTGTTGGCACCTTTTTCTCAGATTAAAGAAAGATGTCTCTCTTCTGCATGCATTTCCTTGTATTTTTTGTTATTCATTTATTATTGCTTCTTTAAATCCATGTTTACTTTTTCTAAGAGATGTAATCATAAATAGAAAAAAATTCAATTCTCCCAATATGCACCACTTAAAATCTGAAACTCAAGAAACTAAGCATACACATATTAATAATACTGCACTGTGCTTTATTGACAAAACAAGAGCTTAGCTCCAACAAAGTTTTAAGATACGTCTGCTATTTTTATTTTTCCTATAAATAAATGGAATTAGCCTTCATGGATTGCATAGGAGAATCAAGAATTCACTCATCTTTTTGCACTCAAATTTCATGGGTTTGTGTTGTTTAGGTTTTTTTACAAGAGCTTTAACAAAGACACAACATAAGGGACCATCATGATAGCTGCTTGGTTCTATTTGATCAGACTTTATGCAAAGAAATCCTTATGACATTCAGATTTAGGTTTCAGTATCATTGTTTCATAGAGATGTTTTAACTGTAAGCTGTCACCACAGATGACACGCTTTTAACAGCAACAACAACACAGCAAGCATCTTTATAAAATTAAGTCCCTCAGAATTTCTAGTTTTTAGCATAGAGAGAAATTGTTCCAGAGAATGAAAAGCCATTCTTTCTATTATCTTTATTGACAGTAATTCTAACATCTAGTGTTTATCTACAGCATATGTATTTTTTTAATGTAAGTAGGTTTTTGTTGTTATTTTAATTGACAAATGACCAGGAAAATATTCTTTAAAAATTATGCTGATATACCAACTTTTTTTGAACTACTTAGTAAATTTATCTTAACACAAACGCATAAGGAGGTAACAGCAAAAATTACAGTACCATAACCTCTCTGTCTGCATGAGCCTGAGGAAACTTCACTGCACTTTAAAAAATGAAGTAGCATTTTCTAATCTGCTTAGTCTTAGAAAATTGTTTCCTATGCTTTGACCACACGTTGACACATTCTTGCACATTTTCCTGTTAATTTTCATCATTACTATTCCCAGCAGATATATTCTTAAAGTTGCAATTTTGTATACACACGCATACGTATCTATCTTCAAAGTCCAATCATGACAGAAAGGGCCATCACTTAAAAAATAAAACATCTTCCAAGTTTCCCTTCTGAAATGAAAAAGTTGGTAAAAGCAAGATGAAATCACTGAATATTTTGGTATCTCTGAAGACACATTACCCAAACCTGTTCTTAATGTTTTATGATAAGTTTTTACTGATGACCTGATTTTGTAATCCTACTGAACTGTGAACTGGCAGCACTTCTCAGAAATGATGTTCCTTTTCAGGCTTCATAAAAGATCTCTTGAAAACAGTGCTGAAACTGCAGACCATCAACTAAAATTTAAATTGCATCCAACTCAAATGTTCCCAAAACCTCCTGTAACCTGAAAATCTATTATCTATTCTTATGCATGCACATACTTTAAAGACACCAGAAGCATCGGTCTGTCATTTAGTTCATTGCTTCTGAGATGCAGAATACATGACCCTTTTAATTAACTCCTCCAGTTTTATTCTGAAATTAATAATAAACATTCACTACACATGTTTAAGTTTAAAATATTCACACGCATGGGATTTTATCTTTTAAATATTTCTTTATTAGGTATATTTTAATTTTTCCTTTGGAGTAAACTTTAGAAACAGATATGAGCATTCAATGTCTCAAAATGGGATTCCAGGACACCCTTCTAAATAAAGCAACACACAATACTAAAATAAATAGCAAACAGGAACAACATCCCATTCAGGAAGACAACAGCGGTAGAGATATACTATTAAATGGCACAGCATCACTACATGGTTCTACTCTGAGATGATCACATCAGTACCATCAGTGCCACTGCAGCTCTTGCAGTGAAACAGAACTTATTGTGACACTGATTTCACACAGAGAATTTCTCAAGAATTGCAGCTTCTAGATTTTGACAGATGATATCTAGTTCCCAAAGTCAAAGGCATCTCTGAAAACTGGAATCTCTCACAAACCCTGCTTTACATCTCCCAGCACTGGAGATGAAATAAAAATCATGAGCTGCCTAAAACCCCAGTCAGATTCCACTGCTGCAAAGCTTGTTGCCTTTCAAGAATAAAATCTGTGATCTAGACTACTGACATTTCAGGCTTTTCTGTCTTCTGGCCGAAGCAGAACTAGCCCTTTGGATACTCGGTCCTCTCCCCTTTCAGTGAACTTCTCAACTGCATGGAGCCAGGCTGGGAGGGAGTCAAAGCTTAAGTCTGAATTGCACCCAGGAAGCTAGGACTGGAGAAGAAGGCATAGAAAATAGGTGCAAAACACAGGCATCACTGCTGCAGAGCACACTAGCTTCAGCTGCAGGATTTGGTACCATTGCACATGTAGGGCTTTGACAATGCAAACTAAATGCTATGGCCTCTCCTAAACTCTTTCTAGCATATTCTAGTACATATGTATAAATTTGACATATAATAAACAATCATAACCTCACCTACTAGGTATCCCCAAAATCCAAGTGAATTTAGAAGAAATAAAAACTAACTAGATCCTTCATGACGTTATCAAAGCAAGTATACTACACAGTAGGTATTGTCATGCTGACCAAGACATCATGTTAGGGCTGCATGCAGATGGCTATGCTGCTGGTGAGACCCTGCCTGACAGACAGGGTGCGAGAAATTGCTGGACGTGGCATAAGAAAATTCACAGATGTGACAGCTCAAAACATGAGAACTTGACAAAAGCTACAAACAGCAAGAGGGATTTCTAGCCTTTGTCGATGGTCATGAGGTTCTCACAAGACAAACTGCACAGACAATGGAAGAGTGGAGCATCACAGAGCATTAGGAGGTGTCCTGCATGGCCAACGTTACCTAGGTCGCTATTTCAGTGCTACCATAAAGCCAAGATTACCTCGGTAATTCTGTCAGAAATACCAAATTTGGTTGGTATGAATTTAGTAAAACTGGTACCAGTGGGGGAAAAGTAATTATGGATAAGTTACCTGAGAGAAGACTGGAGCAAAGACAGGGAAATATAAAAGTGATAAAAAGGAAAATGAAAAAATATGAAAAAACACAATAAGGTGTGCAAACGTCCCTGTAATCAGGGCTGTCTGGAGATATGTGTGGCAGCCCTGTGCTCCATCACCGCAAACTAAAAGAGGACAATAAACCAAACATATTGTACTGACAATATCACGGGGGTTGAACATATTTCTGCGCTCAGAAGGATCATGAGCATGGCAAGAGGGGATGCTTTCCCCTGCAAGCACACAGGAGCACCCTAGGTGGGCTGATCCAGCATCCTGTTATCACATTTTTCAGTGACAGGTACAGTCCTCACAGCCTCCACATTTTCCCAGTTATTTCCCAATACACTGCCATATGCTACCCACATTTTATGTTAAACATCTTTTTAAAGTTACATTTTGGGAAGGAGAGTAAGGTTACTGTACTTTACAAATTGCTACTCTGACATTAAAAAAAAAAAATAAGCGAAAACCAATTGTAATTAGATTTTCCATAGTAGGTTGATTTGACATTCAGAGTATTTTTCTCACTTTAGTTTATGATGGGATCACACTACAGTATTGCCATTCAATGCATAATAGATTAATTTACTGATTTAGTTTCATGACCATTTATTGGGCTATACAGTGTTAGGAATACAACATGAATTATATGTTGGTTAACCAAATACCTGCTTTATTAAAAGAAGATTTAAACTAGGATTTCCAATTTTTTGGAAATGCACTCGTTTTAAAACTACATACTTTACTTTCGATTTACTTTTTAATTTACTGTGTAACCATAGCTACATCTATCTGAAATAAGTTATTCCTATATCTAATGGGCAATACATATGACCTGGATCCTACAGTATGTGTATTTTTTTTCCTGATTAAGCATCCATAGATATGAACAATCTTCTGACTCATTTTGTCAAAGATGCAAGGAATTACTTTGTTTTCTGTTGCAGACACTCTCGGGATGACCCTTTCATTCTGGAGTTAACCTATCTGAGTTACAAACCCATTAAATTAAATGAATTGTCAAAGCTGAATCTGACAATTCTGTACAAAAAGCTATTCATCAGGAGATTTGTAATGTAACTGTTAAGCGAACAATGAGAACTTAAAGTAGCAATATTAAGGTCTGTAAAAGCAGTGCCAATTAGTGCTGTAATTCTTCTAATGTCATACTGTTGCAGCTCCTAATAGTGCCATTCATTTAACGTGTTAGGTAGGACATGGGCTTAACCTGAAAGCTTTATGGCAAACATCATAAGCTTTGAAACAGTTCAAAGTATAATTTTTCCAGTTCATATCCTTGACGATTATCTAATCCTTCTATAAATTGCATGTTCAAATATAGCATCTTTCTTAAGCATAGGGACAGAAGTCTCCCACAGCTGAACTATTCTTCAATACCCAGCCATAATACCGGCAATTCCCACGTAGCTCTGTAGTAGTTCTAGCAACGCTCATTTCCTCTCCTCCTTACTGCCTCCCCCTAGAACGGTTTCAGTTCATCCAAAGATGTCTTCAACACCACTTTTTGGTTGGTTTGAAACCTGGAACCTACAAGTAGATGGAAGAGGAATGTCACGCCCACATTGTTGCTCTTGACTTCTTTGCATTTCAGATATCAGAAATATCTCATGTGCTTATTCCCGATTTCATTGCCAGCCTCTTCTGAAGACTGTTCCTCAGTCCTCCAGCTGTACAGCCTGTTGGAAGTCAGCACCAATATCTTTACGGTTTGGTCACTGCAGCATTCCAAGGCCATGGGCAAGGTGACAGTTTCTCATCACATAGACATACATATGTGGTACCTGGGGATTGCCCCTCTAAGCTGTATTCTCAACTTCAGTACTGCTTTCACACCTTTTTGTCCTTCAGGAGATTCAAACCAATAGATACCAAATACTAAAATAGGATTCTAGCTAACAAAAAATAGAGACATATTACTGACTCTAAAATCTCACTCATACAACACCATGGAGGTCTTCAAAAAGTTATTTAAGAGGAACTGAAACACATGAGAGTGTGACCTTGAGTCCTGACAATGGCCTGCATATACCCGTGCAAGGAAACTATGCTTGTAATACAAATTCCTATGGAATTGCTCCCTTTGGCTGTAGTAGTAAGATAGCCTCGAATTTCCTGGAGGAAAGTCAGTACGAGTATCAATGACCCTGTACTGATGCACTTCAAGGGTGATAACACTGAGTGACTGAGCACACAGTAAGGAAGGACAGGGAAATATTTCTTGAGAGATAATCAGGCCACCTTTTTCTTCCTGATACTAGTTCATTAATCTCTGCATCTCTTCAAAGCTGTCACAACAGAGTTTGTCTTCTCAACTGTTTATTTGTTTAAAGAACAAAGAGATTTATAAACCTTGATTCCTGCCGCCCCCCCCCCCCCCAGTTTGTCTGGAATATTCATATGTCTTGCTAGATCAGGCATCAAGGTGTCCTATAATCACTGAAGATACATAAAATAAAGTCATCCAACTAAATTTTAACCTCTATGTGGCAGTAAGTTGCTTCAGTAAGCTCAAGTCAACTAGACAAAAAAAAAATCCATCAGTCCGCTAAAATAATGAAAAATTTTGTTTCATGAAATAACATTCTGAGTATTTCATTAATATTTTTTCAGATTTTTTTCATTTTAAGAGAGACAATATTTACTTTCAGGTAAGAGTAAAAGAAGAGACAAAGTGTATCTTGCTTGTATCACACAGAACTCACGAAAACACTCATAACAAATTCCACAAGACTCTTTCTCTGTTGGATTCACAACAGACTCCAACACAAGGTAATGGGATGAAACAAAGAGTAAGTTTTTTTAAAAATCAGCACTGAAAGCAAACTTGCTTCTTCTTCCATTCATATCACTGGAAAACTGTGTACCTATATTATCTACAATTGCTATAATTTTTTTTTGCCAATACCATTTGATTTCTTTTAATTCTTATTTAGTGAACAAAAAAAGAGAAACACAGGAATTATTTTTTATTTCAATAAATTGGTTTAAAACTTGCTGACTTTCTGCATAATTTAATATGGAATATTTACAGCTTCAAATGAATTAATCACACAGGCAAATTACAGACATCATTAGTCAATTATGCATACCACCACAGGGTGTGCAAATGCAAGACTCCAATCATACAAGATGTCTTCAAGTGTTACTGAAAAGAGCATTAAAAACCACGGGTTAAAGTCATGCTTATCACGAACATATGAAATTCCTTTAAGTTTATAGGATTCCCCTCCAGTGGAATAAAATCAAAATCTACCCACTTACCTCTAAGCTTTTTAATTATTTCGTTTCTTACAGATCTGATCTGTTTGTAGAATGTAAACACAATTAGCTCCTCAACTACAGATTGTTTGGGGGGTTTGGGCAACAGAAGTCTTAGCTGTACATTTGATTAAATAATTATTCCTTCTCCTGCTGAACATTTCTGTGCAATAGCACTTCTTTGGAAGAACAGTAGTTTTTGTCTTAGAAACCAGATCCTTTAAGATACCCAGTAGAGCTAAGAACTCATGTTTAGATGTAATTAAAATCTTTATCTAAAGGAAATAATTAAAAGGAGTTTTGTTACTACAGCATTAAATTTGAAAGTTGTCATGTACGCAAGTAAAGATACTTTTCATTTCTGCAGCACAGCTACACCAACCAGCAGTGGTTTATTCCACAACATATAATCGGTCAGTTGGGGTCAGTAACTCAAATTATCAAAACCATAAAGGAAGAAGGGGATTTTGGTGTGCATTGATATGATCCAAAAAACTGCAGTGCAGAGATTGCTCATCCAATTTGCAGCAGGCTGGTATGGCTACATGGGACAGTAGCAGCATGGCTTAGCAATACTATATCAGGGCCCAAAACTGAGGCCATTTCACTCCAGCACAGCCTCACACTGATACAGATACACTGCTTCTGAAGCTAATTTTGTCACAGCCAAATTATTTATTTCTGCATCCTGTTCCATATGTGCTAGCCTGGGCAGGATGCCCCATTGCAGGTGTCCTGCTGTAGCACCTCTTCTCAGAGGGCAACACCTGTACTTTGACACCACCTACATGAAGACGGTCTGGCAGACACGCTCTCCTAAACGCATGTGAATGGCAAGGATGTAGAGAGCTTCAAGAAGCACGTTGTACACCAGAATAAACTACCTCACAAACAAGGAAATACCGTCAACCTCTGTGGAAAAAATCAACCAAACAAAAGTTGCATTTGGCGGTAGAGCAGCACTGCAAAAGAGATGATGGAAGAGAGTGAAGTATGATTAGAAACTAAACAGAACTACAGAATTTAGACTCAATTGATTTGCTAATGCTTTTTTTTGTCATATTTGGCCTTGATGCCATCCTCTTCATCCTCACAAAAATGCAGTGAAGTCTTCTGTATCTTTAAGTGATCAAAACATGAGCTCCATGGGAAAGATGCTGCATCCAGACACAGTAAACTCACATGACTAAGATGATATAGTCAGGTTGGTACAGGTTCTGAGGGTTTGAACTAATTAAATGAGTTTTCTTCTCTTCTAAATACTCATTCTCCTTGGTTTTCATTTAGCTCTTTACATGAATACTTTCATAGTAAAAGCCATTATACATCTATTAATCAGCATACTGGTATGTCTTAACCTATCTGCAGAAAAAAAGCTCTGTGTTTGTGGAAAACTCCTATTATATACCCTCCCTTCAGTTATTCCTCAAATCCTCACCTGTCCTCACAGATGTCACCCGTAGTTGTTCAGTGAGGTTAAGGTCAAAACACAACAAGGCCACTCTGTCCTAACTCATTCTCCAGACTCCAATTTTTACTCCCTCCTCCCACGCTCCCTTAAAATGTTCTCCTTGATCTTAAATGATGGTGTATGTTGTTATCCTCAAGAAATGCAATCACAGGCAAAGGATGGCTTTCCAAATGGGACCTCTTCATGCAGAAGTGCATACTGTGGCAGCCCGATTCACATTCCTTGCATCTTCCTGACCACTTCAGGAAGTATGACTGCAAATCATCACCCCCCCATCAGTACTGCTTTTGACTACAGAGCATCACACAACTTCTGATCTTAAACCAGTCTTCCCACGTTATTTTCAAAGACTATCTATCCATCTCTATTTCTTATTCAAGGAGTAATTTCAGGACCACGCTTCACGAACTTTAATAAACAAACAAATGCTAATTTTCAATAAAGATTTATATTGGGTCTGATGAATCATTTCATTACAAAGTTTTTTTCTTCCTGGTTCACCCAAGGAACTGGTTTGTCAGCATCTCCCCTCCAAAGGGTAGAGTTGTAGGCTGTCCAAATAACAATTAAAACCATACTTCAATGCAATTAATAACAGCAAGAAACAATCATGCTGCAAATAGTTTGTAAATGGCCAACAGCTAACTGCTACACCCTGCATTCCCTTAACCTGAAAGTGAATTTTTCCCACAAATTTCAGGTGAACACCAGAGTTTGACCGTATTCAAAACATCACAGCCGGCACCACACAATCTCACCAAAAGAAGGTAATCTTTGCTACTAGGAGCTCAAGATCTAAATGGATTCATTTCTTTGGAAACCAACAGAAAACGACCTGTTGATAGCAGCTTATTGGGTCCACCAAAAATTTTCCACGTGACTGCTAAACAAAAAATCTGGCTTGTTCAGAGAGTCAGATAGGGAACATTTACACACACACACACATCGGGTTTTTTGCCTGAAGAGATACATACATATTCTCTCAATCTGTAGTAACGCAACCCTGACTCTGAAGGGTGTCTCAGAGCAGGACTGAATAGCTGTCATTCTGCCCACCACTTCTAACAGCAAATTATTCTGACAAGGGGAAACCTCTGTGGGATTTTTTTTCATATGCCTGGCATTACAAAAAAGGGAGAAATGGAGAATTTGAATAAAATCTCCACAGCACCTCCAGAATCTTCTAACTGGAAAAGAAAGATGTATTTTCCATCTACATTTATGTAATTACCTTTTAATCTTTTATGTTGTTCCTACTACTCAAAATTGGATAAGCTTTACAACAATGGTGTGGTTTTTGGTCTGTGGCAACAGTGGTGTTATATTGAAGAAAAAGCACAGAAATCGCCAGTGATATTAAGTTCAGTGTTGCATTTAAAGCAAATTCATAACATCTAATATATTTTTTTACTATCTTGCTCCTTTCTTTTTTTCCTCTTTCCTTCAGATAAGTTTATACTTTCATCCTGGTTTCAGCTGGCATAGAGTTAATTTTCTTCTTCGTAGCTGGTGCAGCGCTGTGTTTTGGATTTGGTGTGAGAGCAATGCTGATGGCACACTGATGGGTTTGGTTGGTGCTGCGTAACATTTATACTAAGTCAAGGACTTTTCAGTTTCTCAGGCCCTGCCAGCGAGAGGTCTGAGGGGGCATGGGGAATTGGGAGGGGACACAGCCAGGACAGGTGACCCGAACTAGCCAAAGGGATATTCCATACCATGTGACATCATGCTGAGTATATAAGCTGAGGGAAGAAGGAGGAAAGGGGGGACATTCAGAGCAATGGCATTTGTCTTCCCAAGTAACCATCACACGTGACGGAGCCCTGCTTTCCTGGAGAGGCTGAACACCTGCCTGCCGATGGAAGGTAGTGAATGAATTCCTTGGTTTGTTGTGCTTGCATGCCCAGCTTTTGTTTTACGTATTAACCTGTCTTGATCTCAACCCACAGTTTTCTAATTTTTATGCTCCCAATCCTCTCCCCCATCCCACTGTGCGGGGAGTGATCGAGCGGCTGCATGGGGCTTAGTCACCAGCCAGGGTTAAACTGCAACATTTTTTTCCCCTATTATTTATAGTATCAGCTACTTTTCCAGTCATATCACTAAACTTCAAAAGATAAAATAGCAAATTTAGAAGCTGTCTGACCAGTTCACAGCTTTTGTATGAGATATAATCATTAAAATTGGTTACATTGCATGCCTTTGCTCTAGCACCTAGAAAAACAAGTAAGCATTACATTGCATTTCCTTTGGTCATTCTGCCCTTTGCACAGTCTCTTCTAGGCTTTTCAGAGTGACCAGGCAGAGTTTAATGTTGTACGTAAACTTGCCACCAAAATGTAGCATGGTGGCTCTGCTGAATTTGATGGCAATATTACAAAGGCAGAATTTCAAAGTTTTTCCTCTTATTTCATACATGAGTCAATAAACCACTTAACATTAAAAATTAGGCAGCCTGTGTTGCAAAGGAAGACATTAAATACCACTGCAACGATAAGCGTTAAAAATGAAGTAGTTAAAGTTCACAGGAACAAGAAATTAAGAATTGATAGCCGTGCTAGTTTTGAGACCCTGCACACATCCACCAGCTTAGAGCACAACTTAAAACACAGCTATGTGTAAATGAAATTAGCATAAGAACTGTGACTTTATGAGGTGTTTTCACATTCTGTATTCAAAATGAAGTACACCTAAGAAAAATACAAGGAGAAAGATGGGGAGGTGTCTTAGTATTGCACAATGTTGTACTACTATAGGCTTTAAGGAAACCACCACAAACATAACATGCTTCATACAAGTTTTTTTAGATTAATATATTTTAGGCACACTTGAAAGTACACTCTAACAAATAGCTTTCTGTGACGTTCATTTAGAGTAGTGGAATTCACTCTGAAGCCAAAAATCACTTTATTACAAATAATGAACATAGATTGACAAGGAATCGCAACTAGCTCATACTCAAAACTACATCTCAGTGATTAAATAGGTCTTACCCTGATGACTTTTTTTAAGCACAAACGTTGCTAGAAAGAAATAAAAAGAATAAGCTCATTGGCTGGGAAAGAAGGAAAAAGAAGAGAAATTACTATTGATCATAAACTTGCTTGGGAAAGGTTCCACTAGGCATCAGATGGCCTTCATTTTTGCAATTACGAGAGACAATATAATATCTAATTTTGAACTCTAGAAGTGCATATATTCACAAGTAATGTGTTTTAATATTTCTAAACTTTTTCATATTAAAAAAAATAAAATAATTAAGCAGTACCAGGCTTTCATGTTAAATTCAAATGAATCTGACCACAAACACCAGTCTGTCTGGTATCGAGGGTACTATCCTGAAAGTTGAAGTGTTTGGGAATTTGAAATTCAACTTTAGCTATGAAGACCTTGAAAATCTCACTTGAACATCAGATTTAATTTTTGGGATCAGTGTTTAATTTAGATACTGACCAGGAGATGGCAGCAGCACCCACTGAATTTATTTACATGACTGAAATTACAGCATATTAAATTCAAAACAAATATGGAACATATGCAAATTATAAATATGAAATCATAAATCCTGCAGATGCTCTTAAAATATAATTCTTCATCAGGGACTGTATTATATGCATATTTCTATTTTACTTGCATCATGATCGTTTTCTTCTGGGTCACCTTCAGAAATGAATTAAAAATTGATATATTTTCATATGCCATGGCATATTCTTTGCAAGTCAGAAACCAATGATTTATTCCCTTATTTATAGATTCAGTAATAATACACTGCAGAACAGAGTGATCTGTGGGTAGTGGTGGATAAAACTTTTAAAGCGTGATTTACAGCTGTAAGGATATGTCCACAGGTCAAGGGTACTGATAGGATATGAGTCGCAGGTATAAGGATGTTACTAGTCCAGAAGGATAGAACAGGGAAGGGGGAGCAGGCATTTTACTGGAGATCAGGAGGAGAAATCTGGATAGAGAAAGAGGGAGGGGACTGATAAAAGACAGAACAAAGGAGGACCTCTGTAAGCTCTCCAAAAGAAAAAAGATCATGTAAATCCCAAAAAGCTGTTTCTAATCATGACCAGTGTGCAAACATGTGTGAGCAAGAAAGAAAGTTAAGAAATAAGAAGAGCACAATGGATTTTAAGGTGAAGTTCATTAATGAATGCTGCTGCAGGGGACAACAGTATCAGAATTGAGAGGATGCTTAAGGTTTTTCCACACATTGATGATGTGACAGTTTCATGTGCTTTCATAGGATTCTTCATTACACCAGTGCAATCCTGTCAGTCACCGTATATTCAGTAATGCGAGGGTTCTTTTACAGTGACAACATTCACATTAATAATAAATTTGAATCAGTTCCAACTGACAATTTACACCTTAAAATGAAATAAATATTATCCACGTTTAACAGGCAAAGAAACTTTATTTCAGAGTGCCTCAAAGTTACTCGTGTTTCAGAGCAGAACCAGAATGTGTCCCTAACTAGCTCCTACATCTTTTCTACCAAAACACGTTGATATCTAATGGAAAAGGGGTTTAAACCACTGTTGTAATGAAATTACTTTTCCAATGTCCACTCAGAGCATCTAGACAGGTCCATGGACTTGAAGGTACCCACCAATAGGACATGCAGCCCCAGACATCATATAGAACCAACCATTTTCCAGAGGAAAATTAAATAACATTAAATCTACCTTCTTCACAACTGGCAAAGCATGCCTTGCAGGGTTAGCCACCATCGCTGTAAGTGATGCAAGGGAAACCCATCAGTACTGCTAAAGTTAAATCATGGCATTGGCTAGAGCAGAGACCAGAACAACTCCACTGGCAGAGAAGCTCACAGAGTGCTGAAGAGCTGGGCTCAGTGCTCTGGTTCTTCAACAACCAAATGAAGAATGGGAGATGTAGCTGACACCGGGCCCTGGCACAGGCCAGGCTCTACTCCTGACCAGGCATTTTTTCCCTATCCTCAGCAGTCTGCTACCACAGACAGCTGCCACATCTAATCATCTATAAGGTGGAATATTGCTTACCACAACAGACCAGGGTCAATAACACAAAGTCACAGTGGTGCTCATCTCAGGTCAGTGCAGGTAATGATTAGCAGTATCTTAAGCCACTGATGAATAATACCAGAAAGCGTGCCATGGCATAGGGCTCTTACTGTTCTGCCCTCTGTCCAACTTGAGGGGGTTGCCTGATCTGGACATGCAGAACAAAAGTATGTACAAAGCGACCCCGCACGCAGAAGTGGGTGGATGTACAAAATTCATCTACAATACACCTAATTATTCCACAAACATTGGTCAGCAGACTCAAATATGATTTTATTTTCCACCTATGTAGAAAGATTAGCAGCTCAGTCCAGTTAGACCACAGGTACAACCGCAGCTTCCTCACAGCAGGAATATGAACGAAATGCTGGCAGTATTTAATGTATCTCCTCACTTGTGCTAGGAAGCATGTTTGAAGGAGCAGTAACAGTATCATAACTGACCAAAGGTCTTTTCCCTCTCCTAATCCTAGACAGATAACGCTGGCTGCCCCGTAACACTGGCTGTTAGATAGTTGAGAGTTCTGCAGAACAAAGGTAAAGCTGTCCAGGAAGAAAAATACATCTTTCAATGATGGAGCAGATCTTCAAAACCCAAAGGCAGCACCCAGCTCACAGAACAAGGGCAGTTTCGCAGTGATTTCCTATGGATGAAATTGCTTTTGTGCACCTAAGCGTCTAAACTCTGATCATCCTGTATATGATTGCTCAAACTGTGCTTTTGATATCAGCCTCTCGCCAACCCAGATTTCCTTCCACAATGCTCACAATAGCTTGTGATAATTACTGTGCTGTTTCAAATACACCCAACTTACAGGTTCCAGAAAAAAAAAGAGAAAAAAAGAAGAACTTCCTTTGTTATATCTTGGATTCTGGAGAACATCAGACTGGAGGTGTGTTACTTTCAGAAACAAAAAAGCAAATTACCAGAAAATCCATGTTTCTGCTCCTTCCTTCTGGCTGGAGAAAGTTTTTGGCTCCTTAGTTTAGGAAACTACTAACATGAATGTAATTGAGAATGTGGAAATCAACCTTTAACAGCTAAGTGATGTCATATTCTTTGAATTTTAGTTAACAAGACTTAGATGTCTGACAGTCGTTGAAAGGTTTAGCCATACTTGCAGATGGCACCCGAAGAATAATTATGTCTTCAGGATGACAAATCAGCGGTCATCCACATTTGATAAGAGTGCTAGACCTCCAGATGCTGCAGAATAAAAAAGCAATTCCACATCTTGCTGTCAAGGGTGTTTTTTTTTTAATCTATTTATTTTTAAATGTGAGGGTGCCTAATCTGTTATCTCTCACGAGGCTGAAAGCTCTTCACATCTCTTCTTTGCTAGTTAAATGAAGCAGACAAATTAAGAGCATGCTATAACATTGGCTAGAAAACCATCAATATTCTGACAAGAATTAGGTTTTTAAGACTTCTTTTCCTCTGGCCTCAAAAGGAGCCACTTCCTTATTCTGGCAGGCAGAGAGGCCAGAAGAGGAGACAGCTGGCTGACATGCAGTCCAGGTAGCAGGAGGGTCATACTGTTTTGCATGTGGAAGTGTTCTGAAGAAGGGGCAGAAGTTACAAATGCACTTCTTCACATGAAAGCATCTGCCGGTCCATTCGTAAAGCAATGTACATCCCTGTGTCTGTCAGATTCATCTCAGTTCATCTGCTCCCCTTCTTGCAATACAGATTCACACAACTAAGAAATCCTATGGCACTTGTACAAGGCAAAAACATCACACACTTTGATTCAAGACTAATCAGCTGCAGTGTACTTGGGACAATCCATAAAACCTGCTCAGAACTCCAGGAAGCAGAAGAAGCAACCTCAGACAGCTGCAGCTGTGCAACAGGTATCCATCCAGCTGCAAGGGAAGTTCAAGATCCCAAATTACATACTGTGAGTCAAAAAGCAGCTTTTTAATACTTGCTTTTTCATGTGAGCTAGTGATGGGCTAGTTTTCCCAGAATGCCAAAGTTTGGTTTCTCACTATGAAAAAAGTTATTGTTTTCCTTTCCACTCAGCTTCTTGTCCCCACATACCTTTGCAAAATACTGTAATTTAGAGTTACCTTACACACCAACACTGTGAAGAAACAAGAAGTCTCACACTGTCAGTTTCTTGCCAGAAACAGAACTTTTAAAGCAAAGCTAATCTTCCGTAATGTATTTCACAATGTTCTCAGAGGGTTATAATTACATGATTTCTGACACCTGCTGTTATTTGAATTCGAAGATTTAGGTCAATATTTTCCATTTATAACTCTTTACTGAAATAATCAAACGAAAAAAATTTCTACTAAAATAATTTGAGAGTTTATCATTCTACTAAAAAAAGTGACTACTCTGACAGACCTAAAAGGCAGCTTTAGTAAGTATCATTGCTGTCAAAAAGAGGCTAAAAAACAATCTTGGTGGCCAATATCAGAGCAGTTCAATTAAGGCTAAGGTTGAAGTTCTACGCCCCTGGCAAGCAATGGAAAATATTGTCAGTTTTTATAAATCAAACATCTTTTTCATTTTTAAACTTAACTTTTCTCTTCACTTGCCTCCTATTGCATATTTGATAGCAGACCTTCAGGAGATCAGCCTCCTGTTCATATTCAGTTATTGGTAGGAGAATCTTTGAAGCAGCAGAGGAACAAAAGTTTTACTGCTGACCACCTCTAATTTTAAGTCTATAAAAGAAATTTTAAGCATCTTCAGTTTAACTTTCTATTACTGAAAATAATTTCTGTCCCCTCAAAGAGCTAATATTTTCTGTCCTTGAAGGGATACTTCCTCTATTTGTTCTCCTGAGGGATTAAAATATCATATATTAACATATTCTGAAACCTGAGCCCTTGATAATAAGAACAATCTACTACATTCCCAATAAATGTTGGTAATTTGAGCTGAGACACAGGAAATAGAGGGTTTTTAGGTTTGTTTGTATTTTTCAAACCTAATACTAAATTCCTGTGGTGCATTGACCCTGGCTGGAAGCCAGGTGCCCACAAAAGCTGCTCTGTTACTCCCCCTCAACTGGACAGGGGAGAGAAAATATAATTAAAGGCTCGTGGGTTGAGATAAGGACAGGGAGATCACTCACCCAATTACAGTAGTGGCAAAACAGACTCAACTTGGGGAAATTAATTTGTTACCAATCAAATCAGAGTAAACTAAGAAAATACAAAACATCTTAAAAACATCTTCCCCAAACTCCTGATTTTCTCTGCCTCCTCCCCTCCAGCAGCACAGACGGACAGGGAATGGGGCTGGGGTCAGTCTATCACATGTTGTCTCTGCTGCTCCTTCCTCAGATGGAGAGCCCTTACACTCTGCCCCTGCTCCAGCATGGGGTCCCTCCAACAGGAGACAGTCCTCCTCAAACTTCTCCAATTTGAGTCCTTCCCACAGGCTGCAGTTCTTCACAAACCGCTCCAGTGTGGGTCCCCCTCCCACAGGGTGCAGTCCTTCAGGCAGAGACTGCTCCAGAGTGGGTCCCCTCCAGGGTCACAAGTCCTGCCAGCAAACCTGCTCCAGCCTGGGCTCCTCCCTCCGCAGATCCACAGCTTCTGCCACAAGACTTCTCAAGCATGGGCTTCTCATGGGGTCACAGCTTCTTTCAGGTATCCACCTGCTCTGGCACAGGGTCCTCCTCAGGCTGTGGGTGGGGATCTGCTCCACCATTAACCTCCATAGGCTGCAGGGGGACAGCCTGCCTCACCGTGGGCTTCACCACAGGCTGCAGAGGAACCTCTGGTCTAACACCAGCAGCATCTCCTCGCCCTCATCCGCACTGACCTGAGTGTCTGCAGGGCTGTTGCTCTCACACATTCTCACTCTTCTCTTCTGACTGCTGTTCCAGAGGTTCACATGCCACCCCGTCCACCCACGCCCCTTCTTAAATACATTATCCCCGAGGCGCTACCACCGTCACTGACAGGCTCGGCCTTGGCCAGCGGCAGGTCCCTCTTGGAGCCGGCTGGCATGGGCTGTCAGACATGGGAGAAGCTTCTAGCAGCTTCTCACAGAAACCACCCCTGTAGCCCCCTGCTACCGAAATCTTGCCAAGCAAACCCAGTAAAAAAATATTTTGAAAGAATTGTATCCCTAATGTCCTGTGCCTAGACGGTGTTTCAAAATACTTCATGCAAGAACATTCTACAGTTCAAAGTGTCGGTTTGGGGTTTTTTTGTTTTGGTGCTTCTGCAAACCTTCGGAGCAGTATTGAAACAAACAGTAAACTAAATCAGTTTCTTTTCATCAGAAGTATAGCACTTGATAATGCAAGTATTAATTTTTATTTTTTTTTTGTCTGTGGAACAGCAGAAATTATTATTGCACATTTCTAGTAAAAGTTTCCCCTCTTTTCTATATTAGTATGCAAACATTCAAGCTTCTATGTCTGATCACTTAAAAAGTTTAGAATCACACAAACAAATGCTTTAACTTAAATTTCTGTCTTAGAAACACATTTTTCTTTCCTTCCATCATTCTTCTCTCAGTAACAAACAAGGCCCATGGGGGTCTTCAGCAGCTTTTGCTTCTATCACCCTGGTGTAAGAAGCTAAAGATCAGAGAGAGTAACCGAAATGGAAAAAATAATTCCACCAACAACTCAAGAAAAAATTATTAGCTAGTTGTTTTCTTAAGTAAAATGGCAAGCATCTGATTTATTCAGATGCAACAGGTAAGCGATAAGGGGAAAAGCGTGTGTGTAGTGAAACAGATCTTTCTTTGCTTGGAGGAAACTGCAGTAATAACCAAGTGACTCAGCCTCCTGCTAAAAATGCTCTTTCCATCCCTGCTTTTCAGAAGGATGTTTTTGCAAAAAAATCCACACATCATTCAGCTTTACTGAATTCTGAAATGAAAAATAGATGCCCACTGTCATACAGCTATATTGATTATGAGTGAAAATGTGATCATTTTGCATTAACTTGCCCCACAGCACTGGAGTTCCATCAAAGCATCAGAAGGAAATTAATGTTTTCATATAGTGCCTAAGAAAAATATGAGATGTTGCTCACTTTGCCCTCTAGACAAAGAGGTATATGCCAGCAGCTGAGAGGTAATAGCTTTCAGAAGAGAATATGAACTCTAGACTTTTATTAAAATCATTATTTAATGTGCAAAAAATAATGAAGCCACAGCCTTGGCATTTAAAACAGCAATTTGTAGTCATTACATCTTAGATCATGATGCTTATTTTGTAAAAAGCCAGGCTTTCTCAAATTAAAAATTCATCATCAACTCCCACAGATTATGTAGTCCTTTAAATGATGCTATTTCATACAGATTTATTCCAGCTAAACAAAGAGCCAGTAAAGTGGCACACATAAAAAAATAAAAACCAACAACATTTCATTTTTTTCTCTCTAGAAAGACCTTTCTACTGCTTAGACTACTGTGAAATCTCACACAAGGGTTGACTAGTGCATTGATATTTTAGTAATTTCACCTTCCAGGGACATTTTAGATCCTAATTTGCCATGCTCCTCACACCCACTGTAGAGAGAACTGTATAAAAAAATCCAGCTTCAACAGAAGGTTTCTTTCTTCTCTTTTCATACTTAGAATGACAGCCCACAAACTGAGTGACAGTAAGAAGGTATCAACAGGCCTAAGTGGATCCCTCTAATTGACTAGCATTTAATCCATTATGAATATTAGATTTATTTTTGAAGGAATAATAGGCAGTGGAAAACTTGTTCCTCTCCAGCAGGAATCCTGTTAAGAACTTGTGTGGCAAAGTGAGGCAGCCCTACATAACTGCCATTTGTTATTCTGCTTTATATCAAAAACTGTTATGCTTGATTCTCTTTAAGCACAAAGCAATTTTTACTAAATGAAGTCACACAACATCACAGCACCTGTAGGTTTTAATGTTTTGTCTAATAAATCTTTTGGAAGATCACTATGGCCTGATAAGAAATCACGAGATAGCACATTTTGTTCTATGTCTTATTAGTGAGAGATTTTACTCAGTAACTTGGAGAAACATAAGCGAGATTTACATGTGTATCAGCAAGAGAACAAAAGTGCGCTGCACATTTTATCTCTTTCCTGCTTCAAGACTTCTTCTAATTACCATTTGAGCTATAGCAGTGTCAAGAAGTTGGGATCCCTTTAGAAAAGAACATTGAAAGAGAGTCAGTTCCTCCCCCAATTTATTTTAATGTATGGACCTGAACACCACCTGTAATTTAATTTTTTTATGTTGAATAGGCATACTGATTTCAATCCCACTCTTCTTTTCAGCAGAAACAGTACATTTAAATTAACATGTTTCAGAGTACATCCTCTACTGTCTTCCAAATGTCTATACTCAAAACACCTCTCCACCAAGCATTCTTCCTACTATGGCGATGCAGCTTTTTCCTATATCCTTCTGTGATCTCTGCACTTACCAGAAAAGATTTTAGTTAGGGGCTAACAACATTTTATCAAGGGACTGAAACATTACATTTGTTATTATACTTTCCGTCTAACTAAACAGCTTGCTCTTTAGCTATATCCGCCACCAACTCTCTCCAAGACATCTCCAAACGCCTTTGGTACATAAACTTTCTATTAAACCTACAAAAGAGGTTTACTCACAAGTTTGGCAGAATCCTACAATGTTTCATGAAACTTCACCAGGACTCCAGATCTACATGCAAAGCCAACAGACCGCATGCTCACGAAACTGCTGTTTGCAAGAGATTTATGCAAACTGTGGAATTCAAATCAGAAAAAAATATTTAATAAAGACTGAAGAGTGTGGGAATCAAACAGGACTGCAATATATGCAGCCTATATGAGGCAAAAAAAAAGTAGGGTGTTTTACTTTTCATAGCAACCGCTATTTCAGGAAGTTGAAAATAAAGGATGGTCATCATGACAGGTAGTTGGCTGGAAAAAGACTAAAATGAGGTACTTTGTCTTGGTCTCTGATAAGTTCCTACGACCAAGTTTTACCAATGCCAATCCAAAACTACAACGTAAAAATCATTTTGGTATACATAATGAAATATACCACTTAAAGGAAAAATGAACATTAAGAAATGTAATCAGTGTTGCAAATTGGAAAGATATAATTGCATAGTTACTGCACGTTACTGCAATTTGAACACTTTCACAATGAAGTCCAGAGAACCCTACACAAGCTCAGAACTACTACTCTACAGGTATCAATGACCTTTAGGTCCCTACTTCATTAGTTTGTTACTCATGAAACTTGGCATCTTTGAAACAAATAGGAATATCATAATTTCTGTCCAAGAAACAATTATTATAGAGAAAATATGAAAATAGCCAGTACCTTGATGCTTCAGGAAATGGTGTAGCCAGTTAGAGGCTGCTTAAAACCTGCAAGTCTAAATAGTTTCCTTCCCAAAATTGTTCTCAATTATTCTGACAGTAGTAGAAGTTTTATCTTCAAATTTCTGAATTTATATGCAGAGTTGAGAAAATATAATGAATGTTGACACACAATCTGTAGAATAAAGTAAGCCACCTCAACTGGAAGAGCTTGCTGTCTCACAGGGGGAACAGGCAAGCTTTCACCACTACCAGAACCTTTTTGCATACCAGTTACTGCTCTGTCACAACATTATGAAGGAAATATTCAAAATCAAAGCACCCTTTCTCAATACCTCTTCTCAGAGAGCTGAGTCCTCCAAGATAAGCATCTATTTAAAGCTTTTACATCCTCTTCCCCATACACAGCTGCTTCTTTTACCTCATGTTATATGACCCCAGACTGAGGCAGGCAGGCAGTTGTACAAGAAGGTCATTGCTCATATCTGAAACATCTTTGTATGTAATCCAAACAGCACACAGATGAAGTTCTACTTACATATTGGGCACAGCTTCTTGGGTATTAGTGCTATGGATTTTAATGCTCAAATTGAAGCAAAATATTAAAAATTAGGGTCTGTCTTCACTACATAAAGATCTATTGTGGGATTTCTCAGTGCATAAGCATGAAGAGCATTAAAGAAGTTGAGTGATCTCAAAGGAAAAATAAAATTATTTTTAAAACCAGAAAACAAAAATGGTTATTCACTAAACACATTGAACTAGGCAGGCTGGGTTTTATTTTCTTTTTTCCGGTATATGCTTGCTTTTACGTTGTGCTCACCTTTTCTCCTAAAGCCCAGCAAACATTTGAAATGATTATGTATTCAAGAATGGTGTATTTGCTGAAAGAAAGACAAATACTTCTTTAACTTGAAACTCAATTTGTGGTTGAATGATTAATGTCATCTAGGTCTTGCAATTACATAAGTTTGGATGTCACCCAGGGGGTTCAGGTTGTCATGCCAGTAGAAGTACACATATTTCTTCTCAATTCAGTGCACAACAGGGCATGTTTCCCTAGATGGAGTACAGGCTCCCTCTATAGTTACAAGTCTAGCAACCAGCATTGCCTGATCTGACCATGACAGCTTTAATTTAAAATCTTGTTTCTTTATGGTAAAACAAAATAAACAAAAGCCCATTCCTGCATAACCTCTGTTGCACCATCTGCTTTCCAGTTACAATTACCACTCTCTGATGCCCAATCACAATTACTTTTCCAGAAGTGGTAAAGTTGCTAAAAATAATCCAAAAATATACAACAACCAAAAGTGAATAATCAAATACAAAAATTATATTTAGTAACTTTGATCAAGTCATGTTTCACATTAACATTTCAGATGAACTCTTCTTTCATCATATGCTCATTAATATTCTGTTAATATCATCAGTCTTAATTAACAAGCAGTACATACCTTTTGTTCTCTTCCCCCCGGTTTATTTTCGCATTTGTGTTTTCACAAAGCAGATAACACACTATTTGCATCTCCCATCAACAATTTTATCTTCTCTGTGCGGATACCTGTCACCTCACCAGTCTCCAAGTCTGTCCCAGGCCAGGATCCCCCAAAACAACATCTGGCCACTAAAGCAGGTGTTTGCTCTGCTTCCAGGCTATCTGACTGCCTAGAGTGGCTGTGTTGCTAAGCAGCTCAGTCTGAAATTTAACAGAGTGCAGAATAACCTGCCTTAAGCTCGCTGTTCTGGAGGGATGAGTTTCCTGTCCACATTTAAGTTCCTGACCTCTGCACTTCAAGTTCATGTCACTAGCATGCCAGGCATGTAAGTGAAAGTGATGGATTTGTGTCTGCTATGCTTGCAGTGAGGAATGTGCAGAGGGACAGAAGACTGCGAGAAACAACGAAGAATGATTCCTCACCCAGATCTCACCTGCCCTTTACAGCATGAGTGTTTCGAAGTCCACTTTAATGCAAAATAACATATGCCAAGTTAAAACTCTTCCAACAGGCTTAAGCTCAGTTGTTGGCCTTTGCTCCAAAATGGACTGGAAGCATGAGCTCAGTTAGGGCAGCCAAGAAGATCTTTAAGAAACAACTGGTTCGTGTGAGCAATAGCATGCGCCCTGACAAGAACCCGAGTACGAATGTTTTTAATTCCTTCCAGAGCAAAGACAAAGAGATTAGGCCTTTAAAATAGCTTCTTTAGCTTTGCCTTAGAGGGGCTTAAAAGTACTCACACACCAAATAACTAGATCTCAGTGAAAGCCAAAAACTAAACTGGAGATGTACCAAAGAAGAGAAACTTAGATTGCCTCAGTTCCTCTCTCCCTGTGTTGGCAGCAGGAGCAGTGTGTTGGAGACCTACAAAGATTCCCTGACAATATAATCTCAGCTCCATCCCAAGTACCAAGTGCCTCTTGCTAAGGCATCTGCCATGTGTTGGGTGCTGAGGCTGTTAAACCCTAAGTCATGGCCCACCAAGCTGGTAACATGCCTCTGGGGTAACATCCAGAACTAACGCATCCCCCTGCAACACCTCAGAGCCTCACAAGCCCTACTCACTGCAGTGCAAAAGCCATACTTCACCATCAAGGCATTTACCTGTTATCCTCCTTTGTCACCTGCCATCTCCACCAGTAAATCCCTTTCACACACTGCCTCACACTAGGTATCTGAACAGATTCCTTCCTACGTTATATCTCTTTTATATTTGAAGCATCTTCAGCATCATATCTATAACAGACAAGAAGCTAACTTAGGGCTCTGCTTGAGTTTGTGGTGCTGCCTGAGGTATGTGTTCATAAATAAGACATTTTGCATACCTTGATTAAGCCTCTCAAGTGATCTTTCTGTACTCCAGGAACACCACTAAAACAAGCATGTCACACACGGGGAGAGAAGCATGTAGTAAAAAAAGTTTCAGATCCTCAGCAGTATTGTTAAATGGAGGACTGAACATAAAAACAAATAAAATAGTTTACAACTGTCATTTTATTTGCTCACTCATAATGAGGTAAAAATAACAACGTTCGAAGCTTTAATAGTTATGTTGTATTTACTGGGGGGGGTACCTAGTTCCCTGAAGCTTGGTTGAGTTTATTGGATGGTGCAGAAATTAACAAAAGCTGTAGTTCGTCTATGTTCCAATACCCCTCCTGCTCAAGAAAAATCAAACTCCTTGAAGGAAATCCATCAATTCTTTAACGGTAGGATTTCAACTACTGCAGTATTATAACTTCTTGCAGAAATTGGAAGTAAATCCCATTTGGTATGTATATATGTTGCAATTACCTTAAAAAGTAATTTTGAAATAAAAACCTACATACAATAACGCTAATAAGCATCAAAGTGAAAAAAATCTAATTTAGAAGCATTAATGTAGGCAATGGATCATCATCTATGCCAAATAGCTTAACTAATACAATCAGTTTAATTTTATTACCATTATCCATACAACATCAACAAATAATCTCCAAAGAACTCAGGATTTCTGACCACAAGACCTTAGCGATTTTCATGGCAAAATATCTAGTGGAAAAAAGGCAAAAAAAAAAAAAAAAAAGGTTTATAACTGACATCTGGCGATTCTAAAAACCAAGAGCTGATCAGCACTCGGCAGTCTCAGCCTCAAGGTTGTCTGTATTCATTATTTCTGCAACAGAGACAAAAGTTTAATCTTTACACGCAAAGCCTGACTTTTTTGCAGACGATGCAAAACTGGGGGGAATGGCTGATGTACTGATGGTTGTGCTGCCATTCAGAAGGACCTCAACGGGCTGGAGAAATGGGCTGACAGGAAACATATGTATTTCAGCAATGGGAAATGCAAAGTCGTGCACCTGAGGAGAAATAAAACCCCATGCACTTGTACAGGCTGGGGGCTGACCAGCTGAAAAGCAGGTATGTGGAAAAGGCTCTGGGGGTCCTAGTAGACACAAGGTCGGACACCAACTCAAAAAGTGCACTCTTGGAGCAAAGAAGGACAAACAGCCTCCTGTGCAGCATTTAGGCAGAGGGTAGCCAGCAGGCTGAGGTGGAGGTGATCCTTCCCTTCTGCCCAGCACTGGTGAGAGATACCTGGGAGTGCTGGGTCCAGTGCTGGGCTCCCCCAGCTAGGAGACAGGGAAATACTGGAGCAAGTCCAGACAAAGGACTGGAGCATGTGTGTTTCAAGGAGAGGCTGAGAGAGCTGGGGCTGTCCAGCCTGGAGCAGAGAAGGCTCAAGGGATCTGGAGCCCTGTGTATAATAAATACCCGATGAGGGAGGTAAAGAAGATGGAGCCAGGCTCTTGTCAGTGCTGCCCAGTGACAGGACAAGGAGAAGCAACGGGAACTATCTGAAATACAAGAAATCCCACCTAAACCTAAGAAAGCACTTTATCATGAAGGTGGTCAGACACTGGTAGGGGCTGCCTGGAGAAGCTGTGGAGTCTCCACCTCTGGAGACAGTCAAAACCCAACAGGACACAGCCCTGAGCAACCTGCTCTGAGCAGGAAGTTGGACTAGATCTCAAGAGGTGTCTTCCTGCCTCAAAAAAATCCGTTTACTCTTTCTACCATCCTGACAACACTCATCAACTAAAGTAAAGCACACACACACACACCCCCCACAAAAGTTCAAAGAACTTGACTGGCACACTAAGATGATTAGTCCAGCAGCCATTTACACAGAATAGTTTTCTGTGGTTCACAGTCCTGAAAAGCTATAGAACCTCAGAGTATTTTCACTACCACTGAATATAAGCAGAAAACTGAAAAAAAATTGTGTTACAATCACAGTATTTGATCCAACTCAAAGTGAAAATACATTTACAGAAGATTTCTCTCTTCCCACTTAAAGAAAGAATGAACAGCAAAGAGAAGTCTATTCTTGCTGTACATCACTATCCTTTGGGAACTTCACCTATTGAAGCCACCTCTAACAGACCCAATACCTAAAATTGGGCAACAGAGAATTTTTCTTTGTCCAAAAGCAATAAGTGTTCTCTTTACTCAAAGTCAGAGAGAGTTGTTCATGCTTTGAACCTCTATTCTTAATATTTTCAGGTTTACTTGGTGGGGTTTTTGTAAGGGTCTTTTTTTTTTTAATTATTTTTTTGGGGGGGGGGGGGCAGGAGGGCGGGGCACCACAGGGCA
>JAVJGI010000014.1:108065219-108086091 GCA_035590275.1 Ibycter americanus | reverse complement strand
GAGGGAGGGGCAGCACAGGGCAATCTCATCCATCAATACGTTAATATTAATAAGAATCACAAGCTGATCCAAAATCCTATCTCTCCACAATGTCAGAGAACAAATACGCTTTAGGAAATTTTTTCTTAAACAACATGCTATACCCATCCTGACCTGTTTACAAGACCTTGGCATCTAGAAGTGTGATAAAGACAAAAAATAATTTTCCTTCCATCAAAAACAGTTTAACAATTTGATTTCTCTGAGACAGAAGCAAAAGTAGTCTTAATTCCATCAGCCTGTGCTTGTACACTACCTACTGGTACACAGCCTTGATAAAGGTTCTATAAGCAATCCATGAACATTACTCACTTGTTACATATAAAAAGTTTCCCCTACTAGTCATAGTATAATGTTGCTAAAAATATTAGTTGCTCCTAAAAACCCCACTTAGATCATAATATTTATATTTGCTGTACTTCAGAAACCATCTCATGACAGCAAAAACAGTGTTATTCACATATTCACTCTTCCAGAGTTATCATCCTAAGTCATTTAGATAACTTCACCTGCAAGATGCATGTTCTTATTTGCATACAACATAAATACAATAACCCCCTAAAAACACATATAGCACTGTAGCAAACAGGTGGGAACTGGATTTGACAGAAGAAATATTGGCTGTTCCTCTGTCTGGAAATGCACTCAATAATCTTCCTTGATGATTAATATATCCCATGTGTAAAAGCCTGCATAAAAGACCAAGCAACAGCTGTAATTTACTGAAGGAGGTAGGACAGCTCAGCAGTAGAAGCCATCCAAGTTGTAAAATGACAGTGTATTAGTAGTTCCCATCCATTTAATTACAGTTTAAACTTTCTGATATGACACAGTAATAAATTGAAGAATCCTGCATTACTGGCTTTTTTTTTTCCTTTAAGACAGATGTTGTACATGGTATATTGTGGACCTTTTCCATCTCTTTCTTTCTTGCTGGTTATTGCCTGGCTAACAGGATGTTTCATTTTAATGAAAAATACATTAGTGCATTAAGATAAGGTCATCAGTTCTTAAGTTAAATGCAATTTCTGTAATAAAATTAATTGTATAGCCCACATAAAATTTTTTATGTGGGTTAAACACTTTTAATTACTACCTAAATTTTGTTCAACTGAATGTTTAAGTGGCATATTCCCCTATAAAAAGAATGCATACACTGTGAAATGCCTTTACAGTTCTTTACGGCATGCCTTCTATATGTTACACTGTAATACAGTAGTCATCAGTGTTAAAGTCTACATAAGTCTCTTGAACAAGGCTGAGGGAAAGTAGGCAGAGGAAAGAAAACTGCCAGGCTATGCCATCTGTGAAAACTGGGTTTGAGGGTGGACCTGGTTGCTCAGGGCCACGTCCAGTTGGGTTAGGGGTATTTTTAAGGATGGAGGCTCCACAATCTGTTTGAGCACCCTGGTGTGCAACATTATAAAGTAGAAAACGTTTGGGCAGTTATTTGTAAATACTGTTCTGTTTCATATAAATAGCAAATTTTATTAGATATAAATTTCAAATCATCACTGCAGCAGAAGTTGGAGCTCAGACAGATCGCCTCTCAGATTACTGTAGCAACCTTTGGCCATGAAAAAACCCTCATGTTTTCTCAGTAATATTTGTATACTTAGCATGAAGTGAAACAGCTCGCACATGAAAGGCAACATTAGGATGACTTTATCCCACTAGTTAGAAAGTTCTTCTGAAATGTCAGTCAACAATAATAAATTCTCCATTCCATTCAAAAGCAGAGGTATAACCCTGGGTCCCCTATGCCTTGGGTGGCTTAGGTGGCTATTAAAGAGGACTTGAAATAATTAACTTTCGTAAATGGTGCATAGTCCCTTTTTAAAGTCCTTATAACATTAGTTTGTACAGGTGAAAGGATATTTTCTCTTTCCTTGAGTGAGAACAAGGTACTCCACTTAGGCAAATTTTGTTTCAACCAGGATTATTTTTTTTTTTTTAATTCAGCTCCTGAACTGAACTAATAACCAAGTATTAATTCACCTCTAAGTCAGATGCCATTGAACTGCATAATGATAAGTCCTGGGACTTGAACAATGGATTTATGGGTTAATTCAATGTGCATACTTTTTCTAGGATATTCTTAGTTTTACGCGTACTACTCAATGTATATTATTCAATCAATTGATTTATGAAAACAATGCTAACTTAAATATGGTTCCATATTTCAGAATCAGATTAGATTTGACATTTTATGTTCTCCTCATTTTAACTGAAATAGATTATGTCAACAAAATAAAAAAGTCTTCTTACATATAGAAAAGAATTGTTTTCATTAAAGTAAGCTTTGGAAATACTTGCCTTTTATGGCCTCAGGCTTAATAAATTGTTAGATTAACTAAATGAATGTATAATATTCTATGACAGAATAAGTTGATACAAACATCTTCTATACTATTCCTCATTGTGCTTTCGAAGTTTACTTCAGCCATAAAACAAAAAAACAAACAAAAAAAAGCAGCACATATTTCTTTTAGAGCATCTAGGAGGTGTGAATTTGTTGCAGCTGAAGGAACTGTATAACATCTTTGCATTATTGCCAATAATGTGATTCCTTGTTTTGAAGTCAGACATAGTTAAATCACATTAGAAGTTGCTAGCTCCGGCACTATTTGCATAAAGGAAAACATTATCATTTTACAGGGGGAGTGACATGATAGCACAAGGGAAAGCACGGTAACTTTATGCAGCTGGAAACTAGTTAGAGAAGAGGCCTGTCCAGTTTGAAGATTCTTGGGCATCTGACCTCCAAATCCTTGTCAGTCTGTGGTGCTTATGTGAAAGAGGCGGGAAAACAGAAACAGTCCATATATACGTGTTCATACATATACTGTTTGGGTACCTGAGTATGCATGCAGAAAAGCAGTGAAATAATTAGCACTTTAGCTCTGCATCCATGAGACACTAGTAGTAGAATACCATGAGGAAGGTAAGAGTCCTCTAAGACCCACCCATATGGATGACAATTATCTGAAAAATCCAGTTCTAGAAAAATATACCCGACAGAAATATCCCAAACAAGCAGAAAATAAGCAAAAATGTTTATAAGGTTCTTTCCCTTTTTGCATTTCTTAACTAATCCCATGTTTTCTTTTCCTCTGACTTTAAGGCATTTTTAACTATTTATACTCTTCTCCAAACTAGAAAATCATTACTCAACTGTCATGTAAAGGTAGCAAACTTTCCTCAGTCTCTCATATTCTTGTTTACCTTTGACATACATAATGTATAGTTGTGCTCTTTCGCATTAGGAACATTACTTTGTTTCAGATGGTTTTTTTTATACATCAGAGTCACCTTTTTAAGCTCTTCTTCTTTTGGTGGGCTTCCCTCAATTATTTAAGTTAAATCAAAGTCAGATACACAACTTTGTGGTAGTGGTTTTGAAATTCTAACTGAATTACTAAGTTACAAACTAATAAAATAAAATAAATAAAAAAAACCCAACAACAACAAAAAAACACAAACAAAAAAAAAACACCAAAAACCACTCACCCTTTGTAGCAGCAGCCAGCACAGATATTAGCTACTTGAAAAATATAAATCTTAGATGATCTCATTAAATTTTTTGAACTCAATAGGTGTTTCAAAAATTGCTTATAAATATATTTAATAAAAGAAGTCTAACAAGATTGTTACTCATTCAAAGGATTTAAAAAACTGCACCCACATCCTTTTGGCTACAATACATTTTCATTCCCTTATCAAATTGCTGTCATTTGGCTACTTCCTTTTGGTCCCCTGCCCAGAATAATTTATCCATCAAATGGAATTTCACAGGTGCAAGATTTACAGTGAAAAACTTATTTCAGGCATTTTAATCATCTGCAAGCTTTCTCTCTGTAAAGTTCTTTATTAAATTAAACATAGTTTGAATCCAAATACATTTTTCCTAAGGCTGTTCAATTACACTTAGATATGAAAATTTTGATTTTTGACCAAGTATACTGATTTCTTTCTTGCTCGTTGTAAAATTGTACTCACTTCTTTCTCCTGTTTAAGGGGTAAAACAAAAATCACCTTTAGACCCACAAGAATTCTGTAATATCCTCTCATTTTTCAAAAGCATTTATTTTTGCTAGTGACCAAAACAGGTAATATGAAACTATTATACTAAACATGGACTGTTTTCCAAAACATCAGCGTATGAAACAATTTCTGAAGTATGCAAGTAAAGATACAGGTTTACAAACAACCTGTACATTAACAGATTAATTACACTCACTCTACTATTGATATTTGTATACGAGCACACAGATGTCCACAAGCAGAAACGGGGGAGAGGCCTTGGGCCAACTAGAAGTTCCAACACCCACTCAACATTGCCCTTTTTCCTGAAGAAGTTCCTACCTCTTTTCCGAGATAATACATTTCAAGTCTTTGCAAGGACAACACAGTGAATATGAATATAATTATATTTCGAGTGTAACTTTCCTTGGTTTCATATATATTCCTGTGGAAGTTATACCCTCTGGAGATCCACAAGATTTCCAAGAACATTTGCCCAACGCTTACTCTTCAAGAGGCATCTCTGCCTCAAGGCTGTTTTAAACAGAGGCCAGCTCCAGGCTCTGAAGGAAACTGCCCTGCATTTCACACAGCAACACCTCCTAGCTTTTATTATACCAAAAATAACATAGCACTGTATTTTATAACATAACATAACACGAAGATAATCCCCCTGTAGCAAGCCTCCCCAAGAATCAGAAATAACACATTAAAAAGGTAACAGCTATGTGCACCAGCACCACCTGGTGATAGCTACGGTGAAGCACATAATGATTTGGTTGGATCAGATTATTAGTGAACCTCCATGCTGCGCTAAGCAGTCCATTTTTCTCTTGATGCTCTGCATGGCACACTGGATCGGAGCCCAGGGGTTGGGACCAGGATGCTCAGCTCCCAGGCACAGTCACCACCCCTGCCCCTGAGAAAGTGAGGATTTTTTCCTGGGCAGCTCTTCTCCAGCAGCATGTACTTCTCCCTACTTTCAGCTATGTGTGCACAGCAGATACCATAACACCTGAGCTAGCACTGTATTCTCCAAAACAAGCACGGGTCAGACTTGTGTATTTAGTAAGCTCCCTTACAACACACAACAGGATTTTCAGGTATCAACAGAACAACATCAGCAATCACAGATATTGTGTCAAGTGTCAGTGGAAGCTCTCGCGCAAGGTTCAACTGCTTTTAGCGCATCGCCAAGTAGGCTTTCACGTCTGTGTAACAGGTGTTACAGAAAACTGTAAAGTACTTTAGGCTGTGTAATCCTGAAACTCTGTAGTTGCCCAGTACTGGTTACCACTGCTAGTAACAGGCCACAGGCTTTGTAAGGCACTCCCTAGGGCTCCTGACTGAGGCTTGCTTTGCTTAAATTTGCCTTCACTTGCACAAAGCTTTGTTTTCACTCAATTTAGATATAAACAATTCCTCTATTGATCAGCTGGGTATGACTAATTTGTTTTAGTTTTGCTGTGCAGAACTGGTATTCCAGGGTAACAAAGAAAACTAAGCCCAAGTATCTACCATGCCTAAAACTGCACTACAAACAGTAAATTTGGATGCAAAGGAGTTGCAGACCAAATAGAAGAAAAAACAAAGTGTAAAACACATTAGGAAACATAAGAATGCCCAAGTGACTCCTTGAGTGAGGATCCCACCCAGCACCAGACAGACCTGGTTTCACATTTAACTAAAGAAATTTGCTTCAGGTGTCAGATCAACTGCCACTAAAGAAAGTTGGGGAAATCAGAAATCCCACAAGATCTGCTTTCATCACCACGGAGCATTACAAGAGTTATCAGCGTCCTTGGGTAGCTACTACATATCTAAGAGGGATATTTCCAAATATACTGCCCAAAGTTGGAGGGCTCAGAGCTTCAGTGTAGGCTTGGAGCCACAGAAGCATGTCACAGTCTGCCCACACACCATGTCTTCAGTGGATACAAATGCTCAAGCAGAACAACTCCTGATGAGAAATTCCAGCCGATGCTATCCTGGAGCTGATCTCACAGAGCTGACAGACCTTTTGTAAATTGATATATTAGTTCTTAAAGAAGGTAATAGTTTTCTCTCGAGATGTGACAAATTGTTCTCTTCAACTTCCCATATATTTATGAATGTATTTGTTCAGGACAGGACTACAAATCTAAGTTTACGAGGAACTGTTTTAATTTCCTAGTCTCAAAAGAGCAGCAAAGCTGGCAAACCTGATCACTCTGTCTTTGATCTTCCTTACTTGTAGACAAGCTGTAAGAGATTAAGCTCTTTTCCCATGACTTAATCACTTAAAGTGATACTCTAGGATTCCCAAGGGTAAATGCATTAGGCTACTATCAGTCTGGGCACTTTTTTTTTTTTTTTTTCTAAGAGATTGAAAGATTTATAAAATACTGTTAGCTTGTGCAGGTTGGATTAGATTTTCAAAAATCCTTTGATAATTTAGGGGCACAACTTGTTTAAACCAACATGCAGAAGGAATTCAAATGACTGCTTTTTAATATCATGTAAACTGCTCATTTTTATGATTAATATTTCTTCCCATGTTTCATACTACATATATATTTACTTTCTTTAAGGCTATAAGAAAATGTTCCTACAATCTGGAAAGGGAAGAGTCAGTGTGTTAAATTAAAATCCTTTATTATTGCTTTGCTGTACAGTAACAATTTAAGAAAAAGGTTTGCAAGAGTTGTATCACTTTGCTATATACTCTATGTCCATTGCAATCCAGCTCCAGCTGAATGAAGCCCCAGGCTTTCTCAGTCTGGGAAAGAATTGATTCTTTAAGGAAACTGCCAGAACAGTTCCCAGCTTGTATACACTTTTTTTTTTTAACCTAAGTGCATTTATATCCCTCCAGAACCATTAAATTCTCCCCAGGGAAGACACAGGAAGGTGAAGGAAGCCTTACAAAGGAAGGTGGTTTGGGTTTTTTTTGGTGTGGGTTTTTTTTTTTTCAATCCTAGACACAGTGACAACTGTATAATATAATGATGGCAAATAAATGGGATTACTGCCAGACTCTCATCCAAGACACTCTGATGTCTTCATCTAGTCAAATATGTTCTCCAAATAAAATTATATTATGCAGAGCAAAATGAATGTTATGTTATGGATTTTGGCATGAAACCATAATGATTTTTAACTCAGTTGTTCTGCCATGATTCAGGATATTAATTGGAGTATAAATTGTACAGATGCACATTCTGCATTAAGCGACCTTTTCCTTTCAAGGTCTTACAAGAATCATTTGTCTCTAAAATGACCACTCTATGAAAAACAAAAAACCTCATCACACAGAAAAACCAGTGCTGCTTAAATAATGTAAATATTTGTAAAACTTACTATTCTTAAAAATCAAAGTATTCAAGCATTTTCAGGTAGATCTTAATTTAATTCAAGAGAACTTACTTCCTTATTACAATTCTTGATACCACTAAAAAGTTCTATTTGAAAGGTACAAGCAGATAATTACCAAAATGTGTACATACAAAATCCAGGTTTAGTGCTTGCAATAGTATGGTATGGAAGCTGGCACAGCTATTCCCCTTACCAGCTCCCTAGGGAGACCAGATCCATTTGAGATTCACTGCCTTCATCCTTTGTAAATTTAACACTGAAATTGAGATATCAAAAATTCTTAGTGAACTCTTACTACATCTGAACTTGAAATTTAGTCATACGTGAAAAAATTATTCAGAAAAACCCAGGACACATAAATAGAATATTATTACTAACTGTAAGCAGCCCTACCTTTAAGACTGGGTATATAATGGCTTAAGAAAGAAAAACAGCAGCAGCAACAACAACAAAAAAAAAAAAGGGCAAAACTTACTAACCTTCTCTGCCCAGATAAAAGAACCAGCTATGTCCTAAAGAAGAAGATGTATCCATAGTTTGGAGAAGCATGATACAGTCTCACAATAATAGCTAAGTAGCATAAACAACCAAAGTCCAAGCAAACTTTTAGCTCTGCTGCTACTTCTAAAAGGATTGAGCAGTCATTATTTTGCCAGCTGTTTCTATCAAAGTACCACAAACATTGTGTCTGCCTTATTTCATTGATTTTTTCAAAAAAAATTACAAACAATTTCAAAACACAATACTAAACTCTTAAGGAAAGATCATCAAATTCTTTCAACTGTCAACAAAGTTGAAGGCTTGTTTTCTCTGCTGATTCTCTGTCACATCCCTTTGAAGCAGCCCTCCATATTCAAGTCATGCCAACTTTTCCTCCTTGCTTCCCAAGCATTGGTGAGGGGAAAACAGAGAATGATGGCAGGGGAAAGCTCAGCTCAAGAGCTGTACCTCTGGGGTCAGCACCCAGTCACACCAGCCCAGGGAAAGCAGCAGCTGAAAGCAAGTATGTGAACTCACATAGCTGAAATCCTGTTACTCATTCAGAATCAGGCTTAAAATAGAACACCTTGCTATGCCCTTTTAATCACTTAATTTTCTTGTCTCTTGTCCTTAGAAATGCCTGAACTTTTTTTTTTTCATCTAGACAATTAAAATAAATGTCAGACCAAAGTAGAATATGCATCATAGGAAACAAAATTCTGAACTGATGTTTCTCCAAGCTGTTACAATATAAAACAGTATTTTTTAAAAAAATGAAGAAGGTAAGGAACTATGACAAGTTCTACAGAAAAAGAATATTTAGTAAGGTCATTTCTAAACCAATAGTAATGAGCTAAATCAAGATGATATTTGATTTTTGAGGCAAGATAAGTTTATGAAGACTAACACATGATACAGTGATGCTGGAAAGAGCAGCTGCTGTTGTCTGAAATCATTTGGGCATTTGTTGGGGGTGGGGAATGGTTTGTAAGTGAATTAAACATTGTGGAAACTTAAAAGCAGTCATCAGAAATATACCAATACTGTGTTCAATCACAGGATGTAGCAATAACTAAGGGGATTCACTGATTATTTCCAGTGATAATTGTCTTCGCTAGGGCAGTCATGGAGTAAGTCAAATCAACTGTGCATAAAGTGTTGTCCTTTGTTTGCCTGGGGTGTTTTCTTTCTCTTTTTTGAGAGTTAGCTGTTCAGTCTGGTGACAAGTGTTAAATTAAGAAAAAGCTGCATAACTGAAATATGAAAATACTAATTGCAAGCAGTCCTCTTTTCTTTATATAATAAGATCAAGAAATAATGCCTTTCTGGTCGCAGAAGCCAGACGTTATATAAAATGCTTCCTCGCTCCACAGCAGGAGGAAACTGTTCTGAGCCTGCACCAGAGAGACCAACTCAACCTTACTGTACCATGATGTGGGGTATGAAACTCCATGGTCATTTCTCTGGATTCAGATCAGGGACTAAACCTTCCTGTTGTTCAGATAATCACTCCAGTAACACCCCTTGGGATATTTTGATGTAAAATTCTCTTATTTGACCTAGCACTGTCAACCTGCTTCCCACCAAACTTTCACGGAAATGGTTAAGAATCTGCTAAGATGACAAGTAATGATAGAGTTAAAAAAACCAAAAGGCAAAAATATTTCACTTTTACCTTAGGAAAGGGAAAATAAGATACTTCCTTTAAAGATGGACAAAACTAAACCGAAGCATCTTATTAGCATGCTAAATGAAAAGTCATGTAATTTTTCTGGGAACTACCTATTGCTTTGATTCAACTTAGTGTATTTCATCAGTTTTTAGAAAGGGACAGTTAAACCTCCCATCTTTCTTCTGCCTAGGCTATGCTTCTAGATTTAGTTATATTTCCCATGATGTCTGTTCAAACTACATAACACAGCACTTTATGGAATTCACATGCCTGCATGTACTGGTAACAGATTACATGCCACACATGTAAGAACAGAAGTATAAAGGAAAAAAGCAGCACCCTTAAATAAGAAGTGAAGCTATTTAAAAGTAGAACCGAACCACAACATGCTTCCCCCTTCAGTTCCATACACAAAAGATGAAATGGTTCATACTGACAATGCAAAAAGTTTGACTCATCTGAAAACACTGAAGATTTACCTTAATAGGAAGATGTATTTTTCTTTCATAATTCAATATAATATTTTGATTTTTAAACCCAGGCTACCACAGAAATCCCAGTTATTGCTTTGGCCTCTTAAATTTTTCTCCTCCTTTTAAGAAAGGCTCCAATTTTGGTCCACCTCTATGTATTTATTTTTTCTATTAGAAAACAAGCACAATACTATATATTATGCTTGGATGACATACTGTACATACAAAATCAATCTTAATGTAATTCTTCTGATCCTTAAAAAATCTACTTCTATGTATGTAAGAAACCTTAATTTGATAAGGCTGCTAGTGGGCTGAGTCAAATAGATACTACAGTTTAATTATTTCTTTGTACTTCCTGATCTGTCTGCATCCTTCCCTATTCTCACCGCATACTTTGACAGCAGATAATATAGGTCAAGGACCTGCATCGCTGGTGTTTGAAGCATCTCTGTGTGTAGTTGTGTAATTCTCATCACACTGGTGTCCTGCTCCCTGTTTTGGATCCTTTGGATTACAGGAGTTCATACAATAACTGCAGTTCTAGAAATAACCATAGTGCCAATCTACAATGAGTCATAATATATGAGGGTGGGGGAGGCTGGACATATGCAGAGCATACTTTAAGTAAAAAAATTAATAAACTGGGGGATTAAATAATAACCTGTGACTGCTTTTGTCATTCATTTAAACTTTTTATTTCACCTCCTTTACTACATATGGTATAAACTCTCTTACTACTTAACAGCTATTGGCATATAATTACAGGCACCCAGGAATACCTGTATTTCATGCAGCCCAGCTCTCCTCAGGGCTTCATAGGTATCTTGAATTAGCAACTCTGATTCCTTCAAAAGGTCATTAAGACAAAAAGAAGGGGTTGTTAACAGATTCTTCTGTTCATGTACTCTCCTTCAATTCTAATGATGGTGCCACTACTATTCAATCAAATTCAAAAGACAAGTCAGCATTGGACATAAAACATTTCAGATTAAGACCCCAAGTGATCACTTATTCTCTGCTCCTGCACTCAGTCCATGTACCTATTTCCAGGAGAAAACAATAATCATTGCCAAAATACTCTATTGTAAAAAAGTTATGTTGCCACTGCCAGACAATAGCTTAAGGCATTTTTGATCAAGACCCAAACTAATCAGTTTATTATGAAAGAGTCCAAGTTAATAAACTTCCCTTTTATTTTCAGAGGAGCCCTCATTATGCTTGGATCTAGAATTTTAGACGATGCAATTTTAACACTTCTTGAAATGTGATTGATTTATTGTTCTGTCATGATATTTATTGGATAATATGATAAATTCAATACAATTCATCATAGTATTCTATAAATATTGCAACAAATTATTAAAGCAATAAAATCTAGTGGCAGAAATTTAATGAGATCATGTCACATTTGTGTTAAAGCCAAGTGATAAATTGTGACATCTGCAGCGGCTGTCACCACCTTAAAAGGAAATGTCTGCACATTCTCCTAGCACAAAGCAAAAGTCTAAATCTTGACTTGCAGCCACTACACAGAAAAAGCGCAAAAGAAAATATTAAACGTGTATGTCTAGCTGCACACTAGTCTTTCCTCTAGCAATGCATGCAAGTCCTACCTGAATGTCATTTAGTGTGAAATTAAAATATATGAAAATTCAGCAGTATAGGGTAGACCTATATTTACAGATTTATTGGGTGTATTTCCCTCTTACTTTACAAGCTTCAAATTACTGGTTTAATTTAGCCATTTTTTGAGGAAAATGTTTTTGTAGTACTATTGTTCCTTAATTTTCTTCTGCCAGATAGACCTAGCGCAGCCTGTGAAGAAGCTAATTGCTGTTATCGTATTGCCATACAAGTAAAAAAGTAAAAAAGAAACAAATATGTAACTGGAAAAAAACATAGAAAGCATGTAGAAAAGGATGACACATCATTTACAAGTCTGGAAAGGAATTTATATTCATAGGTATTATATTAGATGACAGTTGTAGGAACTGTTCATGTGGCTAGCGACTCTTTTTGTAGATGTATACACACAAAAACACGGAAGTACTTGCTGCAGATGTGCTTAACAGTAAGTTGATATCAAGTCTGACATGCAGTTGGTAATTTTTTCCTCTTTCTCAGATTTGTATAAGTAACTAAGATAGACTGCATCTCACAGATTTAATGAAATAATTTTATAAATGGAAGGGAAGAAGATTTAGTAGGTCTTACCATTATTCAGCCTGAGTACTAAATCTTTTATTATTAAACGTTCTCCTAATTGTCTCCTGGAGGAGTTCAAAGTTCCACAGTCATTCATTCAGAATCTCTTCCTACTTATCAAAAAACAAGTCATCCAATACAGGAGCAGAAAGCAAACCATGTGGATTGGAGACCCAATCCCTGCCAAGAAAACTTATTTTGAAAAACAGGTATCAATCCATTAATAGATTAATCAACAAAGCTTAAATTCACCTCATTACTTCTTCACTTCATTAGAGTGCAACAATAGGAAATTATTTTACCTTCTTTTTCCAATTTCTAGAATGAAATGTAGTACGTTCATTTACAAGGACATTGCAGTACTCAAACAGGTGTTAACTGTACATACCCCAAGATATAAGCTCTTTGAACTCTCAAGGACTTTATTAAAAACAAGTATTCAGAAAAAACATAAACCACGTGTGAAATGGCACTGAGACAAATTACACTTTTAAAAAGTATTTTAAAGATATTGATCATACTAGAAAGAAGATAAAACAAAATATATGCATTTTAAGATGCAGTGGTTCTAAAACCAATTTGCTTCATGTATTAATTTTACTAACTAAAATTTCAGATGAGTATTAATATTAGCAGGAGGTTGGCTCTTCATCCTATTCATTTACCACAGTAACACTGCAGCATATTTTTGTGCATCACACCAGATGCCAGCCAGCCCTGTACTCAATGCTTTCAACAGATCAGGAACCCTTCACTTCGGGTTATCAGAGTCAAACAGTACCTTCTGCTACATAAAACGTTTTGGACTTGAGTAAAGACTGAAAATGGTTCATTCTGAATCAAATTTCTCCTTCTACCTTCCTAAGCAAAGCTAGTAATTGTAACTGTGAGCTCTTAAGCTATTGAACTTGATACAAAAACCTACGGTTGGGCCATATCCTCAGACACACATTTACACTCAATTGTATTTGCCCTCTCATGGCACAACCTAAAATCCACACAAGGCCCAACCCTCACCTTACCTGTACATGTGCTTAACAACGGCTCATGCTTTGGTGTTTCATTTTTTAATGTTGCCACCCTGTAATTATTTGTGGCAAAGATAAAGCTTTACTCCACAAAAAATATTATAAAAAAAATACATTGGGAATGTAAAGAGCAACCCTTCATAGTTTAAGAATCTGGAAGACAAAGCTTTGTCTCAAGTTGTGTGGCCAATCCCACAATTTCAGAACAGCCATTTAATTTTCTACAGTCCTGTAGGAACCTTATGCATTGACTTGAACCGAGCAAGTCTTCTGTTTCTTAATCTTAGTTGCAGCAACATCCTGAACCTACAGCACAAGAAGCTATTCACAGGAACACTACCTCCAGTGACATTCATTGCCTTACTTGTGTCAGTTTTGTCATCAACTGTCCTTACAGGTATAAATAAATCAATAATTGTGGTTTTTTTACTTAACTTGCCGTCTCCCAAGAAAAACAAATCTATCTTGACCATATAATTTCTTCCACTCTTTCAACCTGTAAAATTCCTTACTGCATACTTTTGGCCATGAATTCTCTACGCTTGTGCTTCTTCCCCTTTCTGTATGCAAGGGGAACTGACACATTCAGTCTTGTTTTTCATAGTTCAAAATTAAATAAAACCACAACTCTCAGCCTCTAACTTGGTCTAATTATACAATGTTTTGTAAAAACCTACTGAGGGAGAAGAACTCATTTAAGAACTGTAGCTAGCCATTATTTTGTTAGGCACAAAAAGAACCCTACTCAATTAACATTTACCCTTATACAAGTTCCCATGAAGTTATTTACTGTTATTACAGATTATCTTGCTTTTGCATGCTTTACTGTTGAGATACTGGATTGCAGCAGAAAGGAGGAGGAGGGGGAACACACCACCACAAAAAACTGACATCTGAATTTCACTCCGATAGCTATGTAGGTACCAGGAGTAAATCAAACCAGCAACATTCTATCTACCCTTTCAATCTTCATGAAAGGTCTAATATAGAAAGCCATTTTCAATAATTTTATTTTGCTCTTTTATTGTTTTGGAGCATTCTTAAAGTGTATTCATTGCCCTGATAGTCAGTACACTCCCACTAAGCATGAGAGGATTTTGTTTCCCCAACAAAAGCAGAAGCATCCCTAAAATACCTTTCAGACCAAGGATTAGGGCATTCACCTGTAGGGTGGGAGGACATTCAGACAAGGAGACCACTGAGCCTGCATTGCACATCCCTGCATGAGTGCTGTAAACAATGTACTCCAATTTTGCTTGGCAAGGGAATAAAAAAAAAAAGCCATTTTCATCCATGCCTTCATTTCCTTTATTTTTTCTCTGAAATTTTTCAATAACAACACACCACCGTTTTAGGACTATGCTTTTTGGGGGTGTGGAAAGGACAGCCAATAGTCACATACTGTACACATTTATTTCAACCTGGCTTGACTTGATAATTTTTAAAGTTTTCTGTCTACCTGCTGAACTGAAGAATAAATTATTCTTACAGCCTGAATGAAACTCTCCATGAATATTCCTTACTAGTTCTATCTTCACAGGTCTTACACAGTTAAGTGAATGATAGCCGTCCATATTTAATTTGTAAACCTCTTTATGAGGATGTAGATCATTAAATTAAATAATGAAGTGTCAGATACTTCCCTTTCTTCATTAACACAAAAATATCTAATTCCATCCGCATAGATAGACAAGTTGAGCACCCTACATTTTGCAACATCAAGAGTTCACATAATTTTAGGAAATTTGCATAGAAAGAGGAACACAGCAAGCTTTTCACAAATCAGAAGGACTCTTAACATCGTGAAAGCAATAGCAGTTTCTTTTTAGCTGAAATCAGGTTAATAACTGGCTCTCCTCTCATGCATTTTTATCAACTAAGTTTTTAAATATCTACCTAATCCCCCAGTCATCATGAAGGTGCACTGACCCTCAGCTTTACCAAGCTGTAACTTCAATTACATTAGTCCATGAAAAAGTTAATTAGAATATACTTCCATAGCAGTAGAATACAGAAGAAATATGAGGACACAGAAAAAAGAGATGATGTGACAGTAGACTAGTAAAAAAGGACTTTAACTATGAATTAACTGGAAACCCACACAAAACAACCCACCTCTCATTGTTACAAATATGACATCTTTAAAATTTCTATTGTTCATTTCTGTAATATCATCAGTAAACAGCATTCTGATACTCAAACTCAAATGTGGCCTCAGAGTTCATTTAGTGCATAGCATTCTTATAAGGCATTCATTATTTCTACCTATTTCATCAGCCTTTTCCATTGATACGTAATAGAAAACCTCATTCAAAACGCTAATGAAGAGTACCTATCATGTAGGGTCAACGAAGCCAGTTGCTAAATTCAAATGAACAGCCAGCCAAGCCTCTACTCCATATAACTGCATGAATTGGATACACAGTGAAGAAGATGCATGAGTAAAAAGCTTCAGGAGTTTGGGCCTCTGAACCCAGATGATCGAAATTCAGTTATGTTGCCAGTAGATTAAGCAGCATAACACAGAGCCTGGAGAGAAGTGCTTAGCAGTTATAGATTTATCAAAAAAATTAGATATTCTTGAAACACTAGGGTTATTGTTTTCTAGGAAATAATTTTATCTATGTTACAGAAAATGCCATGTAATTTACAGAACTCTGGAAGTGTTCTGTAATAGTATTTCACAAAATTTGACACCAGGTAACTGCAGTCATTTTATGCCCCCCACTCCCTCCCCCCCCCCCTTTTCTTTTTTTCTTTCAATCTTTTCCACTCTGAACAGTACATTTGTCTCAGTGTAACAGCATACTCCACATAATAACACCGCATTCCACAAATCATTTTTTATTGATTTATGTTAATTATAATTGTATAATATACAGTACACAAGAACATGGTAGATATCCTATCCAAAACCCAGCTATATTATATGTACAATGTGTTGATCTGACCAACTTTGGAGTAAACAGACAGAGTGAAGCAAAATGGAAGAAACAGTTAAAGAAGTGGCGGCTCATGGATTGAGCAGGTGATTAGACAAAAGACAGTAGTTCAGCGTTCTCAGAAAAAATATTTTAAAAGAACACTATCAAATTGAATTGTTACTTCAACAAGGAGAGGAGAAAGGCAAAGGACACTTAGTGAATATTAGCAAAAAAGCTAGCCTTATTGGTAGACAGCAGTGATCTACAGTTCTGCATAATAGGCTCCCCGCTCTATAAATCTGCTCTACTCCACAGCACTTTCCTGAGAATGTAATATATTTCTAAAAAGTTCCATCTAAATGTCACCCTGAAAGCTTGCGTGCTGAGGACCATTCTAAATGTCAGAACAGTCTCATGTGACCTATGACTGAATTTAGGATTAGTCTATGCCACAGTTTCCTAAAATGAATTTCTAAGACTAAGTTATGCATTTGGAATTTGGATTTTGATCTGTGTCGTTATCCAGTCTCCTTGCCTTCAAAAGCACAGAGTTTTTTCAGTTTACCTCAGTTTTCAAGGCTCAACGTGCTTGGAAAGAACAATGAGATGTTACAGTGGAACATGTTGCTCCTGCCTCCTTTGAAAGAATTAATCCAAATCATGGCTGCATTTTGGATGTTTATCTTTGCACAGGTCCCAATTCCTTTACAGGATGCAGAGAAAAGTATGCTTCATTAGCTCCACTGTCCACAGAAGTGAACATGAAAAGATACAAAAAAGCTGGATCTCTACAGCATTCTTAACACAGAAACAAACATAATCTTTAAACACCTTTGAGTAAAAAAAGTGAGTGAAGTGCGTTAGACATCTAAACTTGACCTAACAAAGATAAAGAGGATATTCATGCATTAAAATGAAGGCAGAAGTATATCAAAGCCGGGGGGTGGGGTGGGGGGTTGGGGGTGCAGCACCGAGAATTTACTGAAAATAAATACAGAATTAAAGACTTTCACAGTTCATATTTGCGTCTAGGAGACTCAAATATTAGCTTATTGAAGATGACCACCTAGTTTTCAATGTATTTAGAAAATGATTCACATTATGTTCACCTTTTTGTTTCCATAATCATTAGCATCTATCTGCTCTTTAGCATCAACTTATCCCATGTTATTTATGAAAAATCAAAGCAGGGAGAACCCTTGACAGAGGAATGGACAATTTGGTATATAGGGTACAAACTCTATTTAAAGCTTTTCTGGGGTTTGGTACATTCATAAAAACTTTCTTGGCCAATTCTGTGGGTTTTAATAAGTGAGCTTAAGCTAAAGTTTTACACTTGAGAGACTTGATTCTCTTTTTACAAAATGCATTTCACAAAGCTTGTAGTTTTACTTTGAGCATTCCACCACCATCCAGACTGAAGTCCAGAAAAAAGCTTCATTAATGAAACTGATAGATTAAAGAAATGCATTCTGTACCATATTCGACAAAAATTTATTTAGACTGCATGAATGTTTTATTACAGAATGTATGACCACTGAAATCAAGAATAAATCTTGGTACACATATCTGAAAGGAGCACAGTTGAGGACTATGCAATGGGCAGCTTCAGCTGCAGCATCATCTGGCTTGTGACCACTGAATTATACAATGTTCTTTGAGCAAATTTTTCTGAGAAAGAACAGCAGTTCAGAAAACAAACAGGACAAAACTACAATACTATATTCTAGCCTGGGGTTAATTATTATACAAGATACACTAAATAGAACATCAAAGTAAAGCTTAAGTAGGACTTGGAATCATAAGCCATATGCTGGCCCTCTGAACCAAAATTAATTTCATCTTAAAGACTATATAGGTCACTGTCATAGCAGTTTGGATGAGAAAATTGAATTGGGGGGGTACTATTCAACTCATAATGCTAAGAGTAGTCCTTATCACTTATTACTGTAATAAAAGGTAGCCCACAAACTAGAGAGGGTATATGGAAGAGGTTAATAGCGCAATCATCTAAATGTACAGTTAGTACTCTGCCAAATTCACTGCATTAGATTTTATTTAGTGTTATTCTACTGCATTCTACATTACCAAGTGTAAAATAAATTCCACTTTTATAGCATTAACTGGTTTATGACTTCTATTTATTAGAAATACTTTCACCGTTTTCAGACAAAATATATAGAAATACTCAAAAAATGCATTATGTTAGCCTCTCACCTTTCTTATAAAGTACTTAAAACATTGAAAACGTTGAGAATTTGCTTTGCTTGTTCTATTACACACATGTACTGAGTAAAACATTAGGTAATTACACAAGTTTTACCCTGCCTTTTCATTATGTTATTATAGAAATACTACTTGTGATTTTTCAAGAAGCTTTTCAGATTTAATTTCTGTACTAAAACATCCAGTAGCTATGCTTTATACACCGTGTCACATGGTCAGTGTACCTGATGGATTAAACAATGACACCATCAGAACTCACCTTCAGCTAAAGGTAGAAACAAATTGAGCTTTAAGAGAAGCTGAAAGCTGCATTCATGTTCCTGTTTTGGGCTCTCTACTTACTGCTTTAAGTTTCTGGCAAATCTCAGGCATTACACTCTAGAGACCCTGTTCTGTAGGATGTGGACCCGTGGCAGAAACACAAAGACAGAGCAAGTTGCAGCAGAGTAAGCCATCATCACCACAGCAGCAATTCCCCAGCAAACTCACCAAGATCAAAACTACAGATGCACGTTTATATTCCAGAATATTAACCGACTTCTCTCACCATCTTAGGAAACTAAGGCAGGCTGTTCCAGAATTACCCAGTATAACATTTTAGGCTGTACACCTCCTTAATAGAAATGCAGTAGCACATATCCCAACGAGTTCCCACTCTCTCTCTTCTCCTAGACCTCTTAAAAATCCAATCCATGCTTCTTCTGGGATACTGTTGGCATAGTCACCTACATATAACTCAGGGCTATAATCAAATTGGGGTTGGGGAGAGCAAATTTTTTCTACACACACACAATGTAACAAACTATGGGGGTGTAACACTAATTCTAGCAGCTCAGGAGTATAGCCATTAAAAAAAAAAAAAAATCACAGAAAGTAAGAATCTAAGAAAATGTCTTTCTCAAAAAATCTGAGGTAAAGCTTGTACAGACTTTCATTGGGATTAGTTCATTTCCTTGACCCTCCTCATGCTCTCTGGGCGTTACGTGACAGTAAACGCACAGAATGACTCTAATCTGTCAGTTTAACTTTGGAGATGGTACTGAAATGTCCTTGTTCATCAATCCATGGCAGTCATTTACCTGGGGACCTAAAGCCTGAGCATTACAGGTCATATTACTTCACATGGGCACTAAGATCCACACCATTTAAAGCATGCAGCCAAAGCTACCAATGTGCATGCTGAAAAATAACCTCTTCCCCAGTCTCCAAGAGAAAAACTCTGAACAAGTGACAGATGATTGACAAGCTAGATCATGTTCCTTATATTTTAGGCATTTTTTTATTTGTTGGATCAGTATGCAGTCTTCAAGTATTTACAGGTAAAGTCCTAAAGATTTTTGAAAGGGAACAGCTAAAATAAGAATCCATACAAAGTAGATTCTTGATATGATACTTTGAGGTATAACAAGAGCTGTATAACAACTGATCTAGGGTCACCCAAAACTTTGTAGGGTGTTTTTTTTTTAAAGCATCATGAAAGCAGAAAACACTCACACACTGGATGACTGCACACTTCAGTTCAAAGCGGGGACCTCAGCCTCACTCACTGCCCCAACACGTGCCACAGTGGCCAAGCCGTTGGCTGTTGTAAGGTACTCCCCATTCCCACCCCATCCCACCCGCCATGAGTGTTTTCTGTGACAAACCTAACTCACTCTGATGAGGAGACAGTCTTTTTAAAAAATACTTATTTATAGTGAAAGTATTTACCTTACTAAACCACTGTATTTTCTATTGAGTTTCAAATACCCAGCTGGGTAGGGCAGGGGATGGCGGTGCATGTGCTTTTGAACTGGGTCTCTGATTTGCAGGAAACTATTTGAATGTTAAATTTGGGATGGACTTAGGAGGAGCTGGGAGGGGCTGGCTTTGATGGGGTTTTTTTACCCCACAGGAGCTGTGGAGACTTGAGGAGAGGCAAAGGACTCAGCTCAGTTCTATACTTCATCAGCTGTTTTCAAATCTGAGGAAATCCTGTACTTACAGTTAGGAGGGTGACTTGCACCAGAGAAGAAAGGAGAAAAACTGTGCTGTTTTCTACCAAGGAAGCAGAAAATCTTGTTCAAGCAGAGGCTCGTATTTGAAAAGCAGTGACTGCATTTCCCTGGGAGGCTAAATACTGCAAGTCTGGCAACGCTCCTGACAAAGCAGTAACTCCAGCTCACTGAAGAAAAAGCCCCAAACCGTGCCGAGACACTCCTAACTGCAAGATGAGAGTAGACGGCTTGAGAGAGGGGGCAAGTTCTCCCAGGAGCAGTACTGGCAGGAGCAGAGAGGTGAAGCTGAGCCTGGGCCTGCTGCTCCTACCACCGCCAAACATGGCCGCTTCAGCCCCCAGCCGGGCCCCAGCAGGCAGGGCCAGCCTCACTGGGCACCCGCGCCCCGCCCCGGCCATGGGGCGGGGGCCGCTGCCCCCGAGGCCTGGCCCTGCCCAGCCCGCACCCC
>JAVJGI010000014.1:108051089-108065119 GCA_035590275.1 Ibycter americanus | reverse complement strand
CTGCCTGAGGAGAGCTGGCCGTGAGGCGGCATGGAGGCGGGCGAAGGCTGCCTGAGGAGAGCTGGCCGTGAGGCGGCGTGGAGGCGGGCGAAGGCTGCCTGAGGAGAGCTGGCCGTGAGGCGGCGTGGAGGCGGGCGAGGGCAGGATGGAGCACGCGATGGGGGGATGGGGCCCCTCCGTGGGACTTCACACTGGCCTAAGGCGGGAGCAGGGTATAAGCGAGCAAGGGGTGATTTGTTTGCCGTTATTTTGTCTCTCTGAGGTGGCTCCCAGCGAGATGGAGGTGAGAAGGTGAAGTGGGGAGCTGGGGAAGCGAGGGCGAGCGTGGTGGGCCCTCGGAGGCTGGGTTAGCGCCCTGGGGCCGGGAGCACAGGCTTTGCCGGTGCAGGGCCATAGGAGATGGGGCTGCCATTTGGGAACCAATGAGATCTTCCACTTGCAGTTTCAGGGGTTTTGTTGCTGTTTTGGGTCTTTTTTTTTTTTTTTTTTTAGCTAGTTTCCATCTATCGTAGAAGAGGATATTGAAATGAGGTGGGTGGTGGGGCACAAAGAGCAAAGTGATGATTCTTAAGGTGCAGAAAGCTCACTGCTCTCTTCTGGCCCCAGTAACTGCAGGTTTTGGTTTGTAAGAGCCTCCCCATCACAGCTGGGGCTGCCCACTCCGGGTGCGGACTAGCCAACAGGCACTGATCCCGCCTCAGTGTGGCTGGAGCTTTCTTTCTAAAGCATGTCCCTGGAACAGCAAGTATGTGTTTTTATTTAGCCGCTGCTGGCAAACTAATAACTCTTCAACGTCGCAGAGTTAAACGACAATAATTTTTCCCTGTATGTGACCGCTTAAACGACCTCAGCCGGCGGCCGGCACGCGCAACTCGCTGTGAGGCGCTCGACCCGCCCGCAACAAAGATGGCGGCGAAGGCCTTGTCCCGCTCGTGAGCCGGCCCGTACCCAACATGTCCGCCGAGGCGCCTCTGGCGCCCGAGCCTCGCTACAGCACTTCTTTTCCCTATGTAGGGCGGCGCGGCGCGGCCTCGCCGGGAAATGCGGCGCTCTAGCTCGCGCGGCTGGGTGGCGGAGGCCGGAAGGTCCGCCTCTTCCCCGGTGCGTTCTCGATGGCCGCCGTGCGCCGCCTCCAATGGCAGGCCTGGCCCTGCCCAGCCCGCACCCCGCCGGCACGGCAGCGCACCCCCGGGCGCCACGGGGAGCGACCACCCCAAGCTCTTTGTGAAGTGATCTGAAGTGAATCTGCTACCATCACCCTCACCCTCTCCCAGTAGTTCAGGATTTCTCAGGTGAGAGGAGCACCTTTTCTACCTGGATTTAAAAAAAAAAGTCATTTTAACTCAAACTCTTCTTCTAAAAATAAGGGCAATCTTCTTTTTATATTCCACCTTTGCTTGTCTCACCAATTTTTATACTCCCTCAACCTCCTTCTATATTCCTCCCAGTCTCTTACTGGATCTCTACATCTCACAATTTTCTTCTCTTACCTGTAATTACATTTTGTATTTACTTGTTCATCCACCTTGGCCTTCCCCCCCCCCCCCCCAGCTTCTACTCATACTGTATCGCTCTGTGACATACACCACCTGTGGGCGGCCATTAACTCATCTTCCAACACCTTCCATTTCACTTCTGTGTTCCTCCTTGTCATGGTTTAACCCCGGCCGGCAACCCAGCCCCACGCAGCCGCTTGCTCACTCCCCCTCACCCAGAGGGATGGGGAGGAGAATCAGAAAGGAAGGTAAAACTGAAGGGCTGAGATAAGAACAATTTAATAGGTAAAGCAAAAGCCACGCATGCAAGCAAAGCAAGGAATTCATTCACCACTTCCCATGGGCAGGGAATCCCCAGGAGAGCAGGGCTCCATCACGCATAACGGTTGCTTGGGAAGACAAACACCATAATTCCAGATGTCCCACCCTTCCTTCTTTCCCCAGTTTATATACTCAGCATGATGTCATACGGTATGGAATATCCCTTTGGCCAGCTTGGGTCACCTGTCCTGGCTGTGTCCCCTCCCAGCTGCCCGTGCCCCTCCAGCCCTCTTGCTGGCAGGGCCCAGGAAACTGAAAAGTCCTTGATTTACTATAAACATCGCCCAGCAACAACTAAAAATATCAGTGTGCCATCAACATTGTTCTCACACCAATTCCAAAACACAGCACTGCACCAGCTACTTAAGAAGAAAATTAACTCTGTCCCAGCTGAAACCAGGACACTCCTCTATATTGTTTAATCCCCTTTGATTTTACCTAGCACTGCACACATCCAGCCAACGTTTCTCTCGAACTTCAGATCTAATTCTTTATATTCCTAACAGAAGATCAGAACAGATCATGGCTACCATTCCAGAGCCAGCATCCCCCTGTCCTACCAAGCATCGGTACAACATTTCCACTGTGCTCGCCAAGTGCCCGGCCACGCCACACTGACTACGCAGGGCAGGCGGCTGCAGGAGCAGGCTTCTCCCGGCCAGCCCTTGCAATGTAAAGGAGATACATACTGGCAAGGAAAAGAGCAGAAGAAAGCAAAGAGAAGAAAAATACGTAATGGTGAATACAAAGAACAAAATGGAAAGTTAAGTAGATGTAACAGGCTCAGCAATATTATCCTACTAGTAGAATACCTTAACCCAAAAAGACCACACACACACCCCCCCCCCAAAAAAAAAACCCCAAACCAAAAATCAACAAAAAACCCCAAAACCACACCACCTCAACTCCATATGAAAAAGCAAAGTGCAGAAACTTTTTCGTAGAAATGAATAGTTCTAAAACGTTTTGGATTATATATTTTAAAATTCAGTCATAACACCACCAAATGTACATCTACCCAAGCTACTGCAGTACCTCATGCTAATGACAGCTCTGGGTCTTTAGACATTATTCTATGTCATGTGTTTTGCCCTTTTCCTGTACACTGCTGACTCTCCTCAAGAGACCTTCCTCTGACCAGTAAAGTGCTCTGGCCCCTCTGGCCACCACCACAGCTGTCACTCACCATGTGAGCAGCAGCGTGCTGCTATACTGATCCAACTGTGACACGCAACTCCCCAGCAGCCAAAAGTTCAAAAACAGTCAGCTCTGGCTCCCCTTTTAAAGGTTGTGTAAAACCTTATATATACTCTTCTAAGAGTCTTTTACACCAACTCATACGTTGCGTATTTGGCTACAGAGCATGATCATATACTTGGATACTACTCCAGTTTCCAATACGTGCAGCAGCTCATACACTACTCTTAATATTGTTGAGGCGGGGGGGGAGCAATGAGAAACTGAATATCCCATTAAATCAATTAGATTGTAAGTACTCTGTTTTTGCTTCTCTCTACTTCTAATTATTCCAGTCTGCCAATACTGCCAGTGTCAGCACAGTTTCACATACCAGATCATGATAATTAGCAGCACAAACTTCTGATCTCTGATGTAGGAATTTTCACCAATTAACAAGTTAACAGTTAATTAGGCTTAAACCAAAAAAAATAATCTCATCATCATCTGATGCTTGTGCAGCCTGAAATTCTCAATTACACTGTAGTAGTGTGGTTGCAAGGAGCAAGGCAGGTAGGGAGCTATGAAGCTGAGCAAATTGGAAACTTCAGCATCTGGGAGGCGCTGTGAAAAAACAGGCAGATGCCAACATTACCACCGATAATGATACAACCGAATTTATTTTTGCTTTCCTTAAAGGAAAGCTCCACCCAGGGTTAGCCCCCCAGCTATATTCTGTGTTTTATTTATTGAATGAACAGCCATCTAAGGAACAAGCCATTTAAGCCAACAGGCATGTAAGAAAATTCTTTACAACCAGAAGTAGGTACAGTTATCTAACTGGAGATATCACAAAATGATAAGTATCTAGAGTGATACATTTAAGACGGTACACATTTTTACAGCAGAAGTCAGACTAAGGCTAAATGAATGCAAGTGAAAAACATGAGAAGGCTAATTATCAGAAAAATAAGACATTTTTGTTTTTACTTATTACTTGAACAATCATCTTTGTAAAATATTCAAAAAAAAAGGTGATTTTTAGTTTGTGAAATCTTTCTCTTTTTAAAATGAATTTAAAGATAACTACTAGGATAAGCAGAAAAAGCTCTGCCACCATTTCACACTCAAGTCATAGCAAAGGAGACTACGCAGCAGGTTTAGTTAATCTAGCTTGGGAAACACAGCTGTTCTCTGATGAGTTTTAGCAATCTGAAAAGTAAGGCTGAAAAACTCCAAAGCAGATAGTTTGCTCTAACTAATCATTCCTTTGCTTCATGCTGCAGTTTAGACATGTCTTTTCCCCATAAGAGCTGGATTTCCTCCAAATTCCTAACAAACGGAAGGTTGCCTCTAAGGTGCTCTTTTCTTCTCTTTCAAAATAAAAAATGGGTTTAAATATTTAGCCTACCTTTGGTATTGCTTTACAAAGTTACAAATTTGTAATACAAGCAGAATTTCAGTAGCTCATGTGCAGGTCCTTAAAGCCGCTGTATTAACAAACCCCACCACCACCTGCAAAAGATTCTCAGATTAAACAGGACTGCACTCTATCTGAAATTCTTCTGTTTGTGCTCCTTAAATCCTCTTCCTGCATTGGTAGAAAGTGCGTGGGCACTCCTACATTTTCAAAATTAATTTTGCCCATGCTGTTTAGCCTTATTAAACAGGTATAAATGACCAAAAAAAAAGTAAAACATTTTCCTGTCATATGGTGCATCTAATGTGTCTGTTTCTCTCCTTAAATAAAGAGCTAAATATCACATGCTTTATAGGGTACTACAGACATTCAGAGGCTAAGCTCCTTTCTTCCAATCCCATCACTACCACAGAGGGCAGAAAAGGAGGAAAAACGGCTCTGTTGTTAACATGCCCCATGCTAGTTGTTAACAACCCATGAATACTGTCTCCCCCTGTAACACCTCCCAATGCACGTGTGAGATGAATGAAGGTTTCAGGACTCTAGCATGAATATATAGCGCTTCAGTCACGATGAGAGTTGCCTGCTGTCCACTACCTAGGGGATGATACCATGAATTGCTATTACTGTATTTTCATCTTCAAGAAGGCCAAGAAAGAGTCTGTTCTACCACCACTATACAGAAGTTAATTATTTGTATTTAAGCAAAATGCCTTGTTAGCAAATCAGAAAAGTTGCGTTCTACTGTAATCTTTTCCTACTATCATATTCATCATCACGCAAAGAATATCTTGGTATGGATCTGAAATGACATGAATCTGTTAGACTTTCCAAGTATAGAAGCTAGTTCTTTACATTCAAATTGCTGATCAACTTAAATGTTCATCTCTGGAGGTCCCACATGTATCACACAGTGCTTGACAGCAACCATCATGTTCATCCACTCAAAATGAAAGGCAAGAGAGAATAAACCCCATAATCTTAGCTCTAAATTAACTTTGAACTTCATTTGGAAAAAAAAAAAGAAAAAGGAAGAACTACTCCCTTAATTACAGACTTTCTTTTTAATTAACCAGAATAATTGAAGCATGACTTCTTAAAAGCCTCCTGCCTAACATCTCCCACAGTGGAAGCTTTTTGTTATCTGCCAAACAACATTAAGTCTTGAAAAACTTCTGGCTGCATAATCTGCTGGCTAATACTACTGTATAGTGTACACAGTATCTGTTTTATAAGCCCTCATAACTTCAAGAAGTGTAATTGAAGTTCTGTTTGTTTTTCAACTCTAATTATTCCAAATAAAATAACCGCAGATTGCAGAAGAGAAAATACTCTCTTGATCACTCCAAATTCATAGAAGCACAACTTAAAATATGCTTTCTTTATGGATTTCATACATTTTTTAAAACCAAATAATGATGTTACCATTAATGTTTAATAAAATCTTTTTTCTTAGGAACATATATTTCAGTCACATACAACAAGGTTTTGCATCACCGTATTAAGTAAAATGTAATGGCGCCATCCAGTGGTCATTTCCAACATTGCAGACCTAAGATCAGAAAGTAAAACAAAGAAATCTTTGCACTGAACTAGTTGCACAAATGACTGAACAACATAGGAAAGAGCAGAAGCGACTTGCTAAATTCACATGGTAAGTGCTTGATAATGTGTTGACATGATCAGGTCACAATTATCAAATATATGTATTTTACAAATAGAAAGATAACTGAAAACACATTCAACTATTACTAGCATTTTGAAATAATAACACAAGATAAAAATTTTACTTAATCTCTTCATTAGTACAAGAATTAATACTTCCATAGTGCAAGATTACAAATAACTCTCAATTACAAAATCCTGTCTCCTCTTTCCTGTTTTTTGTAATGTGGAGCATCCAGAGGATCCAATGCAGAGCTCACTATTCTAAAAAACACAAATGTACAGACAAAGAAACTCTCTCCTAGGAGCCTTCAGCATTGTTTATGTCTCCCAAATGTTTCAGCTGAAAGTGTCAACTCCAGATGTATTGGTCACAGATGACTGACACCAACTTCTGTAGCACAGATAACTGGGGAAAAAAATACCCTTTCTTTTTTTTATCATCACTCCGACCCACTGTTCCTTCAGCATTTGGAAAAAAGCGACAAACACGTCAGAGTCTATTTGGCATCTTAAATTAAAGAGCAAGCATTTCTCATATGCACACTTGCGTACAGGTAACGGTCACAGAAAGAACCAATGGATTTTGCCAAATTGCCCACAAATCAGAAATGCAGAGCAGGAGTGGACAAGGCACAGCAGCTGTGCCACCTTCTACAGGCTCAGGTAGTGCACTGCACATTTTTTTGTCGTGTTAGCAACTTTTGCCACCGCATTCATAAATATTAGATTCCGTTAACTCTTTATGGTGGTCTGGATAACCTTCCTCTGACAGCGACGGTTTTTGCTTGCCCTGTTTCAGGTCATTAAGATCAGTCAAATTCACAAGACACACAGATCGTGACCTTGTCAAATTGAGTCATTCAAAAGACAGCTTCAGTTAGGGGAAAAGCAGAACATGAACTGCTATTTTCATGTTCCCTATGTACTGGCACAGACATACTGTCTTTGTTATTAAATATGCATAATGCTCCCCACCCACGACCGGTCTTCTCTATTCCAGCAACCCATATGGTGCCATTCATCTTTTCTCCCATTCCTCCCCTTTTCTTGTGCCATTTTGTGTCCAAATCCGTAAGATCCAAGCACAGAATGAATTACGAATAAAGCTTTCTTCATATGTATTTCTTTCTATAAAACCTGCCACCAACCTTAAAAGCCATTTCCCTATTCGAAGACCAGCAAAGTTTCCCAAAGAGTGCAACGGCGCTAGCACTGATACTTTTATATCAGCAGCTCAACTTTCTGAGCAGTGACAGCTTCTGCTTGGCTTGTAAGAAGTCTGCAAGTATTTTTTTCAGAAAATAACCACCAAATGCACAGCACAGTCTGCCACTAACTGCACGCTATGTCCCAGAGGCTAGCCACTGTTCTACATCTTACACAAGGAGGTACAACAGATCAAAGTAGGGAAAAATTCAAGGTTGCTTAACAAAGCACAGTGCAACTTTTTGATTTGAGAAAGATTTGCCAAGTTCAGCCACTGGGAGGAGCGTACCAGTGCAGGCTTGAGCAGCAGGGAGAGAGCAGGCTGAACTGCTGAACAAACACAATTGTACCACAAAAGCAATTTAAAAATTACTAGCTATTGTCTTCTCCAGGGTGACCAGCCTGACTGGGATTTGAATAAACTCAAAGACTATGCCTATCCCAACAAATCCCTATCAATAAGGAGGGCGGGGCGGGGGGGATTCAGAATTGAAGGAGGATTGCCTCAAGACCTAAATTATCCTGCCAGTAGCACAACCCTGTTAGAGGAGCCGCTCTGACACAAACCTCTGTTCCCAGTTCACTCCAAGTTCGCCAGGGTCCCCATGGCTCTGGGACATGGGGTCTGCTCTCTCTTCGAGCTCCCCAAGGACTCTGTACATTTCTTATCTCTCTGCATCATGTCCCCAGGCTATTACCCGCACATCTTACCATCTCACAGCTACATGTAACAGAGAAATATCTCTACCGAGTGGAGTATTGGGCACCAAGACATGAAAGCTACATCCACAAAGGGCACATTCATTAAAATGCTCAGTGTTGACAAGTGTTAGTATTTGGGCACCTTGTAACCTAGACACAACCCTGAAACGAGACAGTCAAAAAACAACAGAGATAAAGACTTCAGCAGCCGCTACCCTGAGCAGGATGCTACCAGATACAGCTAATAGGAACCTGTAATAAGCAGGTTTTGACCTCTCCAGATGTTAAGTCCCACACCTGTTTCTGCAACTCTGACCTTTGGAAGTGAACCTTTACTTATAACTATGGACCTTCCACTGAAATTAAGCATATAAACACTTACTTCAAAAGCTTAAAAAAAAGTGCAAATCCTTTAAATACATAAGCAGGGGGAGGACGAGGGGAGGACATTAAATAATACTAGCAGCACTAGATGAAATACAGTAAAAATGAACAGTCCTTGAAACAGGGACTGAAGCTCAAGATTTCCTGTCAAGAAAGAGAGAGCAAGCCATAGAGTCTATTATCCTTACTCAAAGTTCAATTAATATTTTTAAATTCCTTTATATAATAGTAGAACAGCTTTCAGAGCTCTATGCGTGGGGTAATTAAAGAGCCTCACAGGGTGCTGCTCCGGGAAAAGGTATCTTTTTTGGTGCACACAAGTAATACAAGAGGGTAAGGTGAATTCTGGGCTCCAGTTGATTGGAGATAATCAATAAGCCTTCTGTCAACCAAGCTTGAAGTTTAACCACTTATAACATTGTATATAAATGTTGATATTTTCATTTTAAATGTAACTTGGTATGTAGTGATAAATATATAAAGGGATCCTTTCCCAAAGGCCTCCAAATATGACTTTTATTGACAGTTTAATAATGAATTGGCACTGTAAGGCAAAAAGATAGTTCAGATTTATCAGGCAACGAGCTTCAGACAGTACAGGAAGGTACCATCCTATCAAGAACAGAGCAGGTATTCCACAATGATCTTGGAATACAGTGGTTTGAGTAGTTAACCTTTCAGTAACAATCATAATTTCATTTCTCTATTTCCTTGTATTAAAAATAAAATCCTCCTGTCAGCACCGGGAGAAGCATTTTCATAACAAATGTTTCCTCTGTAATCGGGGCTTCTTCTGGACAGTTGCTTTATTTATGACTCTGAAAATTAATTTCTTTTCATAAAGATATTTGGCAATCATTCCTTAATTGTTAAATTAAATACTTCAGAGAGAAATTACATGCTCCACTGATCATTTTTTTTTGTTTCATATCAAAACCTGAGTGAACAGCCTACAAATTATTAGAAACCAGCAATACACTGTATTATAAATACATTGTTATAGAAACAATATCTGCAACTTCATAATCTACTTAGAAGACTGGGGAGCACTTTTTTTATTTCCTTATAATTGCACATTTTCTAGATTGTCATCTTTGTTTAAAGAAGAAAATATATTACAAAAAACTCTGCAATACAAGGGAGAGCATTAAAGCCTCAAAGACTAGCACTAATAAACCCAAAGAATAGTAGACCCAAAACTATAACCTTAACCTGAGCTTAGCCTCTCCACACTGTATAAGCAGGCTTGTAGTTATTTACGATTCCTCCCCTAGAAGAGGCTTCCTTTGATACAGATCCAGTTCACTTCAGAAAGACTGTCTAAGGATGAATGCTCATTTGTAGGACCCCTGCCCAATTTCTTGCACATGTTTAACAGTATGAAAGAAAGGAAAAAGCAGCAAGGTGTGTCAGGATAACTGCTACTTTAACATCCAGATTCTGATCCTGCCAGAGGATGTTTAGGATGCTAAGTGAATTGCACAAACCAAAACGTTAAGAGACAATGAGGAAATCTGGTTTTCTCTTTTCCAGGTTCCCAAATTTAATGTCCCATGATATGAATTAGAAAGCACTAAAATCTGGAAGCAAATGCTGGAAGTTTAATGTTCTGTGCCTAAAAAAGAAACTGACAAAAAGTGCCCATCCTGACAATGTCTTGGGTGTCTCAGATTCAACACTGAAAATAGAGGAGATATTTGATCTTGATCTCATTCTGCCTTTATTGCTTGCTTGTAAAAGATAGATAAAACTTGCACAGCTCAAGGGTGTTGTGAAGGTAAATTAATTATTTTGGGAGAAGCTATTCAGATATTACAGTGATGAGCATCATGAAAAGCCCCTGAGGAAAAGAATCATTTTGACTTCAGAGTAAGGGTCTGAATAAAATGCAGGAAATAAGGCCTGAGGCCACACGTTGTACAAAATAGTGAACATCTGTTCATTAAACAAACCCTGTCCATCTCACAAACCAAATAAGGCAAGAATACTTTGGAAAAAAATAGCATAGGGTAACATAATTAAGGACTACCGTGTAGCATACAACTGGAGGCAAACTTCTGTTGCAAGAATCATTAACCATATTTGACTATAAACTCATTTTTCTTTTAATGATTTTTTATTGCATGCAACATCCTTGTTTGCCTTTTCAGAATTAAAATCAAATCCCATGTCTTTCATGACCACTTTGTCCACTAATAACATTTGAAACTAGTGTAAAACAGACAGACCTCTTCTCCTTGAGCCTGGGGAAGAAACAGTAGCAGTAGTTACATTGCTGATTTTGGGGGATAGAATTGGCCAGAAGGTTTTCACACATTTGCTGACAAGAGTCAAGAACGTGGAGTGCCATTGTGGGCTCTCAAAGGAGACACGCTCTTTTGGCAACAGACTTTTCAAACTCTTCAACTCCCTCCAATAAACTTTGTCTTCTACCCCATAACTCAAATCTACATTGCTCATATGTTGGCTTTTTCCCCCCTTTCCAAACCTCAATTTTCCAATTCTGTGCTTGTTAAAAATTCAGGATACCCTTCTAGACTATATAACCTCATCCCATTCTTTCGACCTACATCACTTAGTTGTTCTTTTAGTTCCCCATCCTGCATTCCTCAGGTTAGCCACCTTATGTCCATCATTTTAACCTCCAGCCATACCTATGCTTTTTTCCTAGGCACAGCTAACTTTGGTGCTTACTCTGAGAACCAATACTCTTAGCCTCAGCTGCCCAACTGTTCCCATTTATCCACACATACCCTGAAATCTCTTGAGACATATTTCCCCTTTTCCCTAACTCCTATGCCACTGCATTACATTCTTATCCCAGGTATTGTGACAGAGTGCCATCTGGCTGCCATTCTTTATGTATAGGTAGAGTCCAATTCAGAGTGAGTTTCAAACTCATTTCTACCCCAGGTTTTCTTCTCCTTCCCCTAAGATCTATGTTTCCTCTAGTCTGCATTCAGCTTGGGATATGGCACACATTGCTAGGTGGTTACAGCAGCAGACAGTACAGAAAAACCTCTTCCAGCTAAGTACTGAAGTCAACTATTAACTAATTTTTATCTTCAATATTTAATAAAATATTTAACTTAGTCTTTGACCTGAAAAAAACAAAGAAATTTCCCCCCTCCAAAACATATTTAATAATACAAAATAAACTTTAAAAGATAAGCTTTCAAAATGGAAATATGTTTATATTCACAGGACTATATTACCAATACGTGTAAAACCCGAGTTTTACCAATAGCTCATTGAAAAATGAGCAAATGTTGAGAGAAATGGCCTGCTATACAGGAGAGACAAGCACCCATTTGCTTGGTAGTAACCATAAAGTGACATTATACTTTATCCCAAAGGCAGTTGGAAATATGTCAAAGCAGTAGTATTCATAGTACCTTATCACTTCGTGATGCTAAACCAGGCCTCAGAAGGAAAACGCTGTTACAGAAAACAAAACAAAACACTATGCAGCATCTCATCAGGCATGCATCACTTTCAATGAATGCCCGACCTTCTGAAAGGCATTTCAAGGCAGCTAAGGTGAATATCCAGCCCCAGGTGAAATCACACATGCACTGCCTGAATGCAGGAAGGAGCCTGAAAATACAGACAAGACACTGTGCCAGGAGCTTTTGTTAACGCATAGACAGTACGATACTAAATGCTGGTGGGAGTCAGGAGGAAAACAGGAACAGGGCTTTGAACTCAGAAGGCAACAGGCAGGAAAGTAAAGTTGCCTCACCCAGAAAGACATTTTTCTTCCCTACGCTGGGATGCAAAGGGAAGCAGGGCAGGGCAGTTGCCTCCTGGGAGGTCCAAGCCCCACACCAGGTGCTCCTGCCCTCCCCCAGGACCACCCTTGCTTGCTCAACGTCTAAGCCCATTTTCTGAATGAACCAACTTGTCCCCCTGAGTGGAAGAGCCTCCAAATTCCCACTCCAGAAGACAGCTGTGTGATCCCCATGCCTCTGCCTGGGGCAGAGCGAAAATCCTACTGCTCATCACTGTCACACAGCTGTGACAGCCAGCAGGTCCCAAACAGAACCTGGGAAAAACCAAAGTTCCTGAAGGAATTTCAGATGGTACAGCAGAGACATGTTGATATGGCATATCAGTGCCAGCTGCCACAGTGTGGGCACTGCAGAGGCAATAGCTAGCATTACCTTCAGGAAACTCCATCAGCTTTTCTGGTGGATTTCTAAATTTCGGAGGACTTAATCCATCATAGCATCAAGCATGGTCAAAAGATATTAATATTATGTTTCAGAGCATCTAAGCGTCTTGCAGAAGTACTTGCAGCCTTTAAAACAAAAACCTGAAAATTTTAGAACTTATTTAAAGCATGACTTGGTACAGGAAACCAAGTCAAAGAAAGTGGATTTTACTTCCTGTAACTCATACAATGAAGTCAGCTGTTTCTCTTTTCTGCTTTCATCAACAGTTTAGTTTTTCAACCCAGATACATTAACCTTACATTTCTTTTCAGGATTTCAAGGCAAAAACTTTGTATTGTTTTGTACCTATGCAAACCTACAGCTTCAAGTCACCAAGCATTTTTGGTCAGGCATTCAACAGGACAGTCTGAAATTCAGGCAGATAAGTAGAGAAAAGTTCAGGAAAAGGAATTAAGAGGAACAACTGGGTTCACACTGGGATTATACTTGAAGTTCACAATGGCTCCTATTTACCACAAAATTAGTCCATCCAAAAAAATTTAAACTTAAATTGTATAACAGGTTTTTAGAATAACAAGCTTAATTTTCAAAACTCCAGACTTCAGTAGGTTTGGTGAGGTTTTTTTCCCCTCTTCTTAAGAAGTATTCCTTTTAAAAAATTGGCTGAGAAAGCCGTCCTAATTAATATTCAGTTCAGTGATTAAGTACTCTCCCAAGTGACCTATATGTGTAATAGCATCAAGTACCACCTGCTCAAACTGTTGTTTTGCAGCGAAATATTAATCCCTTGTACCTTCTGTTACCAAGCTTGGATGCCATCTGAAATTCAAAAGGGAATGATTCATTGTAGATGCTTTGTAAACTCACTGAAATTTATACAAAAAAAAGTAGCAATTATGTACAAATAATCTGAAATCATGTAGGACAGAAGCAGGTTACAGAATTTTAGATAATTTCTCCCATTTGAAGTTCATTTCATGGTATGTAATGTATCAGTAACAAACATTTCTTAATGGAAATTAAATTATTCAGTTGTTATCTTTTAAATAAACCTTGCATGTTTTCTATAAAAAAAGTGTAAGGAATGTAGCTATCTTAAGTTGCTCATGTCTGTTTCTTACAGAAGAGGTGTTAGGATAATATTTCATAAAAATCTATTTCTTAAAAAGTGCTAGCATAGAAAGCTGCACTTCTTCCCTTTACACAAGTCTGAATTCATCCCCAGCACAAATACATGAATAACTATAGCACATTTTTTATATGCATTGTAGGTGGAAAAATCCTTATATTTCTGCCAACATCATACCTAGCATGCAAGCAAAACTGCACAATTAAGATGTTTGTGCTATTGATGACATTCAAGTGGAAGGGGAAAAAGAAGCAGAATCAGAGAGTTGGCAGCATATAACATCTGACTTCACTGACTTCAGTTGAAAACCTTCCTACTTCACACAAGTCTCCTTAAAAAAAAAAAATAAAATA
>JAVJGI010000014.1:108020234-108050989 GCA_035590275.1 Ibycter americanus | reverse complement strand
CAATTAAGATGTTTGTGCTATTGATGACATTCAAGTGGAAGGGGAAAAAGAAGCAGAATCAGAGAGTTGGCAGCATAAGAAATCCAAAGGTTAACATCTGACTTCACTGACTTCAGTTGAAAACCTTCCTACTTCACACAAGTCTCCTTAAAAAAAAAAAATAAAATAAAATCTTCACATGCTTTTTGTCTTGAGACTACATATGTAAGAGAGACCTTTAGATCTCAGCTTCAGTCCACATTGGTAAGCAATAGATCTTACAGAAAACGTAAAGCAGGAAATGAACCAAAGTTCTGCATACAAAGGAAATTTTACAAGCAACCTAAGCAACTCCTTATGTAGGAAAAATACTGTAATTTCTTTGAAGGCGTTCTTAGTATATTCCCAAACATTTGTGCAGTAACACAGCTTTCCCTTATCCTGTGTAAGTTCTGATCAAACCGAGGCAAATGAACTGTACATAAATTGTGTGTAAACAGAATTTTCAAAGACCAAAAGTTCTGCACTTAGAGACTGAATGAATTAGTAGCATAAAGCAACAGATTCTACAGCAGGAGAAAATGTATTGCAATCAAATAATAAATTAAAAGGCAAAACCGATCTGAAATAGCCGCATCATTTCTAAGACTACTTTCTTAACATAAAGATAGAAAGGGTTTTATGGCACAAGAAGAAAACCAGACTGTATCTAAAGGAGCTTGCAAGTGGGCTCAGTTTTGGGCTTAGCAGTGCCAACAGTATCACTGTACAACAGTACAGAAGGTGTGCTTCTAAAACAAGTACCAGCATAACGTTGGTTTCTCAGTCCTGCTCTATAAAATGGTTTGCACTGTACTTTGCCATCTTCTTGGCGTCTTGTGAAACAAACGCCTTGAAGATTTGTGACAGATTCTGCTATTTAGTAATACATGCAAAGTACCTAAACCTTTTTGTATAATACAATACATCAGAGGAAGTATTTTGTTTGTACAGGTTTACCTCTGTTACAGCTAATCTTTGGGGATTAGTGATGAAAGCCAAACAAAAAAAATCTTGAAAAGCAGAACAAAAAAGCAAAGATTCTATGACTGCCTTAACTAACGTGATTATTACCCTCCCACCATCTAACTAGTGCATATTGACTTGTGTGTTCATAAGGCTCTTAATTTACATGACTTTCATAGAAGATTGTAGGCTGGTTTTAAAACGCATGCAAAATAGAACTGTCCAACAAATTTTGGGAGGTATGTATTCAAATACATTTTTATCATTTTGAATAGAAGCAACTAAACCAAATTAACAAGATGTATAGTGGGTTTTTTTAAGACATACATGGGAATTACATAGACAGCTCTCAAAGGTTAATTGCAGCTGAATCCTTAACTATTTCACCTTTTCTGAGCTGTGAATCATGGTGACTGTACATTTGCACAAACTAAACACGTTAAGGAAAGCAAAGGCTCTCACTTGCCAATGAGAATAACGCAGCTGAGATGGGGTGCGTTCTCCCAGCTGTTCCCCATCTTTGCTGAACAAATGGACAAACAGCTCATGAAATAGCTCTCACATTTTCACATTTGCTTATACCTCAAGCATTCAAGGTGTACCATACCAGCTTCAGTTCAACTTAAGCGTTATGTTTTAAACCACAAGGGTTGAGGGAGGCAGTGAGAGGCCTTACTGCCCACAGACATCCCAGAGGAGGGGACCGTGAGACCCAAATTTCTTCCAAGATCAACTAAAGCATTGATTTTAGGAGCATATTTTCCATCATCTCAAAATGGACTCATTTTGTAGATTTTTGGCTACTTAGTAGCAGCAATAATGTCCAGATACATAAATAGTAGACACATTCTGGTTTCAGTTATTAATAGCTGGGTATGTTTATTTTCACAGTAAGTAAATAACACCACATTATGCAAAGTCCAGAGAGTATTGGCTTGTGGAAGTGGAGAAAGATTTGATCTGAAGAAGTCTTCAAACAAAATACTATTGAAATACACCTTACCAATTGCTCACAAATGTGGGTTGAAGCTGAAAGTCTTAGCTCAGAAAAATAAAAAATATACATTAAATATTTATTCAACAGGTTAATTTACTTCCCCAAAGTATGCAAAGTATGTACTTTGAACTTTCAAATCAATTTTGATAAAACCTAGAAATTGCAAACTATGCATTCAATAGAATAAGATGGAGAAACATGGAAAAGAAATCAATTCTTATGTATTAGTTCATATACTGCATTCTTTTGTTTTCAGTTTTGTCTCAAGAGCTTGTTACAACTCATCTGATACTTATTGTCTGTTTGCTATTTTTATGGATACTAATTCAAGCAAAAGGCTTTGCTTTCAAAGAAATTTTCCATCTTCTGTGCATTTCAAAGAACCAAAATAGAAACAGCTAAATTTCCAAATAAAATTGGACCTTGAAATGGGAATTTCTGGAGTATTTTGCCAATGCTGATTACAACACAGTTCTTTTTAAATATTTCTACTGCTACTGCTCACCATTTGTCACCCACGTGTATGAAAATCATCAGAGTTATTCAAATGGGTATTACCTTATTCCCACACAATGCAATTATTTACATACTTTAATTACATACCTGAAAGGCACAGACCTATCTTAGCAACAACACTAAATATATCAGACAACATAACTAAAGTTCCCATTCAGAAATGCAATTTTGCTATGTTTATATTTCAGTTGTAGCAACAACTGTAGTACTATTTTTCATGATTGCGTATGTTCTAACCACGGAATGGTCAAGGTTGGAAGGGACCTCTGGAGATCATCTAGTCCAATCCCCTGCTAAAGCAGGTTCACCTAGAGCAAGTTGCACAGAGTCACGTCCAGGTGGGTTTTGAATGTCTCCAGAGAAGGAGACTCCACAGCTTCCCTGGGAAGCCTGTACCAGGGCTCTGTCACCCTCAGAGTAAAGACGTTCTTCCTCATATGCAGATGGAACTTCCTGTGTTGCAGTTTGTGCCCATTGCCCCTTGTCCTGTCGCTGGGCACTAAGAAGAGCCCGGTCCCATCGTCTTAACGCTTGCCCTTAAGATATTTGTAGACATTGATAAGATCCCCTCTCTATCTTTTCTCCAGGCTGAACAGGCCCAGCTCTCTCAGCCTTTGCTCACCAGGGAGATGCTCCAGTCCCCTCATCATCTTCATAGCCTCTGCTGGACACTCTCCAGTAGTTCCCTGTCTCTCTTGAACCAGGGAGCCCAGTATAGGACACAGCACTCCAGATGTGGCCTCACCAGGGCAGAGCAGAGGGGGAGGATAATTTCCCTCAACCTAATCCTACTGTCAGCCTTGCTCATCCAGTAGACCAAGACATTCACTAATGAAGTAGGAAAAAAAACCTTCCCTCACCCTCCGGTTTTCATGAAATGCTGCAAACATGTTAGGAAAATAAGCAGTAGCATTAGAAATTTACCCAAATGCAACCTGACACTACAGAGCTCTATCAAACCCAACGTAACTTACTTGAATAAAAGCTGAAATTTCTTCAGAAGAGCTCTGCATTAGGGGGGAAAAAAAAAATATCTAACAGTCACTAGCTGCTATGAAGACATAAAAACATGTAGGAGACAAGCTTAGAAGCACTGAAGAACTGTCTTTTCTCTGTAGCTAGTGAATGACCATTTTCTACCTGAAACTAGAGTGTGTACTGCAATAGAGCCCCAGATCTTCATAAAAACAGATGCACTGTAATATTATTCTTATTCATAAAGTAATGTCTCAGGTCAAAAAGTACAAACATCAGGTATAAATACTTCACATAACAAAATTTTCCTGTATGAAAAATATATCCAATAAGTAGGCTTGAATTCCACAAAATACATAAAATAATATCCCTCTAAACAGATACACCACCTAAGGAATGTTGACACTACCATGAGGCATGGGCTTTAAGGCCACTGACTTGGTTTGATCGGCTATACTTGCTGTATTTCATTTATAAACCTGTGACTTGAATTAATCTAATGCTGATAAATCCTGTGTCTTAATATGTTAAATCACATACATAAAACGCAAGGGAAGCCATTGTGACAATCTATCAAATGCCTTTCAAACCAAGGCCACAAAGGTAACCCCATTTTTATTTTCAGTATAGTAATTTTTACAGTGACTGTAAGTTAATATTAATCAAGAAGGTCCCAGTAAAGTCAATGAAAAGACTTACAGTGATTTCATGGCTTTTTCTTAATTTCCCCTTAATTTTATGGGCTGTTTCCATGCCTGACAGAATCATTCGGATCTTACCATTGAAGCAGTTATCTCTTATTCCTCCCCTTAGCAAACAGGTCTTCAAAATGAAGATGACCCAGGTTACTTTCAGTTTGTTTTATGACTATAGTCCAAATAAAAATGATCAAGTTAAAATTAAAATAATAAACTCACAGATGATTTTAGCATTAAAACATGCTTTTGTGAAGTTTACTTCCAGTTCTTTCCTACATTGATATAGACCATTTTCATAACATCTTTTGTACTTCCCAAGCACTTGCACACATAGAATTCTTAGAACAAAAAAATAAGACAAAACTAAGATGTGTTCTAGTATTGCCTTTTCCAGCAACCAGTTACAGGATACATGAAGAGAAGAGCTAACTTCAAGAGAAGTATATTTAGCAAGTAATCCACAATATTACATGTCACTTACCAGTTAGTGGAACATTTTCCCCCCCTCCTTATTACAACTCTGCTTTCACTTATGATTTGAAGTTCATATCTAATTCAGTATTCAAACACACCAAATAATAACAACACCTTTTTTTCCTGCCTGCAATCACATTTCATTTTCCAAATTATCTGGACCACTTGTTGGCCAGTCAGTGTTGATCCTCGCCACTTTCCCTCTTTCTGCAAATGAAGCAAGAAACTCCACCTTCATTGAACTTTCAGTGCGTCATACCATTGAGCACTTTGCTGCTACAGATCGTTGCTGTTTTAATCCCTCAGTTACCAAGTGTCAGGAGGGAAGAAGCATTAGTTTGAAACCAGAGGACTAATTCAAACTAGCAGAAGCCATTTTACAACAAATTAGTCTGTACAGTTGGATTTATGTAACTATTTCTCTTAAGACTTTTAAATGGTTGCCCAACACTTTTATGTCTAAGCACCTGCCACATATAAATCAACAACAACAACTGAGCACTGCAGGGATCACACAGCCATATTCATTGCAGAACTATTGTGAACCAGCCTTCTGTTCAAAGGCACCGAGCTGCGGTCGTCGTGATTACTAGTAGTAAAACAATTTGGTTTGACTTAACCGTCTCCAGAGCAGGTCAAAGCATATGGTATATACACTTCCCAGCACTGAAGGCAGTCTTTGGAGAATGTGTTTTCAAATTGGAAAGTATTTCAATCACAACACATACTAAGTGGAAAAAAATTTATCATTCCTAAAGTAACCCTTGAACATCACTTACAACGGTCACAAGGACCCATTTTCTGCTTTAATCTAAAATTCCAGATAATGCACATATTAGAAGTGCATTAAAATGCTCTTAACCCGATTGGATTTTTAAAGGGGATGAAAGGTGAATAAATGGGTAAATGCGTCACAGAGAAGTCTGAAAATTGAAATTCCAATTTCTGAATTATTTATGAAAAGTAGCACAGCAAATAAGTTGAGTAGCATTTCTTTTTGACTTGCCAAATTAATGTTGTTTTCACAGTTCATGTTTAAGCCTACCTTTCCATCAAAGCAACTTCTCACACAGACTTCCCACAGCTCTAATGCCAAACAAAATACCATGCATAACACAAAACAATATACTTCCATTTGGCATTAGGGTTGGGTACAGTTCCTCGACAGGGACAGAGGTCCCCCATGTTACAGCCAAGTCAAGAGGATGCCTCACTGCATGGCCACAAAAGGAGGTGCCCCCCAGGGGTATTGGGGCACTGGGGAAGATGGATGTGCTGGAGATTCTTGGGGGTTTATAGTCAGGTGTAGTAACTTCTAGCAGAGCTTTCAGGGCCTCCAGTTGCACTGGTGATGGAAGTAGTGGATCAGTAACGCTAGGAATGATTTCAACCTGTTTCGAAAACCACATCTCAATAATTTCTAGTTTCTGAAAACACAGGTTTCCTTCCAACTGGGACCAGACACATATAACAAGGCAGTAATGTTTCTTATACATCACCTTTACCAGAAAACTTTTTCAAGCAATGTACTACCTAAAAATATCATTAGTAGTTTGAAGAAACTGCAAGCTTTGCTTAAAATGTAATGGTCCTGTGTAACACTGTACTCTGTATTTATTAAAGAAAAATTGTTCCAATACTTAGGTTTTTAGTCACTGGTTTAGTACTAATTTTGTTTACTTGGTTTAACAATGTTTCAGCTCCAGTTTCTAAGCCTTGGCATACTTCTGAAATACCTGGCAGCCTTTCATAGTCCTTCAAAACAAAAGATCACCCAGTACCAGCAAAACATAGTCAAACGTCTTCATGTATATCCTACTTCCTCAGCAGCAATACATCCCATGGTCATGATGATAAAAGGTCTGTCCCCACTCTGCCAGGCTGACCAAATATCCAGTTTCCCCAATGTGGTAGCAAAACCAATGAAAGAAAACAAAAACCACAAAAATTAAGAATATCTTAAAATTTTAAGCTGATAGGCTTTATTTAATTTTGTTTTAAACAGGCGTTTCATTTTGAGTTTGTTTAGCACAGGAAAACAAAATATCTCAATTTAGTCACATTCATAAAAGGGAAAAATGACATGCTTCCTTTGACTTAATGGTCAGGTGCTTAGAATACTTGTCAAGGATGTAAGAAGGACAATCTTAAAAAATTACCTCCTTGATAAGACAGGTGCAGGAACAGAGTAGGCAATCTCCCCCTAAAAACACTCTACTGAATGGGAAAGGAGAGTAGGCAAAAAGATAGAAGATCAGCATTCCAGAGTAAGTAAAACTGTCATCTGGTGATGGCAGAGAAAGAACCTAAATTAATTAGGAAATAAGTAATGATCTATCAGAAGTGGGATTCAGTAAAATTTGTTTATATTTAGGTAATGAAATTGTGAAGCCTGAAATACTGTTGCAGACTGCAAAATGCTATGGGAATGACAGAAACATGATAGGATAGATGCTGATCATATATACAGCACTAATATACATATCCTGTACGGAGAACACAGAAATAAAGAAAATGGTAGTGAGACAAAAGAGTAGGTAAACTGCCAGACAAAGGGAGAGCATAATTAGAAGACAATGCACTTAGGTCAATATTTGCAAATGGATCACAAAAATCCCTTTCACTTCTGTCAAGAGTCAACTGTAGATTTTCAAGGCAAGATTTCATCACAGAAAACATTTATAAAGTAGTTTGAATAATCACAGCGAATATTAAAACAACAACTTCGCGAATTTAAAAAACATTGCTTTTTAAACATTTTATCAGGCAATGGAGAAATCACTGCAAACATTTTGTTTTGGGAATAGCTATTCTCCAACGAGTATTGTTGGTGATACTGATTAAAAAAAATTAGAACTTTATGTAAGAAAATACTACCATTTATAGAACACATAGTAAACAATTTTTAGTCGAATGTTCAGAACAAAGTTTAATCACTATTCTAATAACATGAATGATCAGAAAGAAAGTTGCAGGTACTACTGTGTAAATAAAAGCCTTTTTATAAAGAGCTTATGAAAAAGTTGAGTAAGGCTCTTTATCTGGGAATGAAAGTTAGCACACAAACTATGTCCTCCATTTTGCTCCCAAAACTATGTAAAACCTTATTTTGCAAAATACAGAAGGAGTGGGGGATGATCCTGTTACTTATGTCTTCAAGAAGTAAAATAAAATCTCTAAGCTTTACTCAAATACGAGTAGAATCAGGTCCGTAACTATTTAAGTTTTTTCATTAAGTTCACTCCAACCAAATCTGAATTTATTATAAACTAGTCAAGTTGCTTTTCTCATTAGGTTCTGCTGTCAGCTGTAGTCACATTAGACCACATTATAGCTCCTAGGACAAGCTTTACATGTCATGATACATCAGGAGATAATGTGTGTAAGAGAGAAAGACTGGGAAAATAATACAAGATGTGGATGGATTCATGGATTCAGTTCTCGGAAACTGCTTTTGTTCCAGTCAAAGATAAAAACCCGCACTGGATTCTGGCTTGCTTTACTGTGGACTTGGACATGTAGAAGACCGTTTCCTACTGTATTTGAAATAGAAAGGAAGTATCTGTGGACACACACCCACAGCAAGAAAGGGAGGAGAAGAGGAGACCCCAGAGAAACGCTTTAGAATTGAACGTGTATTATCAACTAGTGCGACAAACTAAGTAAAAGCTGAGTTAAATAAATGGATTTTCAATATTTGTGGCTAGAGGCTTCTGAATTAGAATACCTCAGTAATTAGCTCAGATGAAATTTAATTACTCATAGAATTACCAATGTCTTCATTAGTAACTGGTCCTTTAGTATGGATTATCACATAAATCTTTTTCCATGCTCTATCTAATTGAAAGTAAACAAGCCAAAGCTTGGTGTAAACCCATTCAACATACACAAATCAAGCCAGTATTTATGCTAGATCTTATTTTCTCTGAACTCCAATATCCATTTACAGTGCCTAATAAAGAATCAAATGCGACAGTAATGCTTAGCTGGTCCCCTGCCAAAATGCTTGATGGTGACTCCCTGCCTAACTTAAGTATATAAATTGATATAGTAGATCCTCCAGCTCCAAATCTGAGGGAGCTACTTCCCCCCTAATCACAAGCTTCATGTTATGAATTAAACATCAAGACACATTTTCAAGATGTGCATGTGAGTGAGAGAGAGGTTAGGAAGCTCGGGGTGGGGGAGACACATGGCAACGCATCGACCCCACAGTGCCAGCAGCCCCGTGCTATCCCAGGGGAAAACCCACGCACGTGCGGATGGACTGTTGGGAAGGTGGTTGCACTGGCAGCTGCAGCAGGATCTAAGCCGCTGCCATGCGGCTTCGGTCTCCTCAGGGAGAGGAGGCTGTCAGAGGGATGCTCCTGCAGTTGAGCAAAAAAAACCAAACCAAAAAAAAACCCCAAACAAAATCTTCAAGACTTTTGCATCTCTCTATTCCCCTAAAATGAAGCAAGAAGCCCACATAGCCAAGAAAGGAGGGGAACCACACGTAATGGCTAGAGATGCCAGCTACAGGGAACACCAGTGACATGCCAGTCTCAGATACTGCGGAAGGGCAGTATCTGTTTCTGCAGATGTTTCTGCTTCAGGAGACTGTCCCAGCCACCCAAGGCCAGGAGTCACTACTTTCAGACTGATTTGGCTTGAAAGCCTGGAAGACACAAACACCGTGACCTGTTCACTGCTTGGGCAAGTTGTTACAACAGGTACTGCCGCCTTGCTTAGGCAATGGCATTTCTAAAGCCTCTACTAACACTGCACATTTGGAAGACAGGACACAGCCTTCAGTATCTTCCCAGGAATACGAGCAATAACTTTCTTTTTACCCTAACTTTACTGAATAAAAGTAACACACACTTGCGCATTATTTCAGTAGAAGGGTAAGTAAACTCTCGCCACTGTATTCCTACACATTGCACATTGATAGAGGAACACAGATACATAAGCTAAGAATTTACATAGAGATTATTTAAATAATAAAATTCTTCCTGTTGCCTGGAGCTATCAATACCATTTACAGCATGCGTGCAGTGCAATAAAATGAATACTGTTTTATTATATGTGGGATTTCTCAGCATGATACAACGAAAAGCTTCTCTGAAGATGGGGCCTGCAGCCAGTCTCCAAACACATGCCACTATTGATTTCAGTTTATCATCCAAACATTACTCCTAAGGCAAAAACCAGCATTGTACTTCATGTTACCGTGGCTACAGAACTCCTTTTGCCCTCTAAGGGAGGAAAAAACCCAAGCAGTTCCTTATATAGCATATAGGAACGACGGTAGCCTTGTTGTACAACTTGCTGATTGTGTCCATCTGCTCACACATAAATAGGTTGGGACGTATCATAGTAGATTTAATAAAAAGTCAATATAAGAGTCCAGAGCAAAAAACCCTAACATATGTTGGTGTCAAAGTGTTGTCAGATATGGTGGTGAGGAAGGCTGGAGTTACATTTTATTGACAGAAGGGTTATAAATCCATATCATGCCTCACTCCCCCCCAAAGGCCTCTTCAAGACCTTCTCAATGCTGCCTTGAAAGAGGAAAATACTGGGCATTAATTAAAGCATCATCAGCTCTGGAAATCATAAAGATGCTGTCAGATGATCTAGGTCAGCGCTTTTCAATTCCGGGTGCAAGGACCCACTGCAGACTAGAAAGAAACGTAGATTAATTCCAAGGGATTAGTGGAAAGAGTTTAATATATTTTATATGATCTATATGAACTGTACAATCTCAGCTACACAGGTGCTTACGGGTGTGATACTTGTGTACTTTGACAAGAAAGCTTCTAGGTGTTGGTAAGTTGAAAGAGGTTAAAAAAATCACCACCCTTAATAGACGTATTTCTACATGAACTTGACTAACTCCTGACCTTGTTTACTTACAAAGTACTTGCAGCTTCCTTTGATATTAATTTGATTTTTTTTTTGCCTCCTCATCCTTGGAGGAAAGTCATTATTACCTCTCAATAAGCTAAGCTAACCTAATACAAGTGCTTTAATGGAAATATCTATTTTAACCTATGACAGTTATTACTGTGAAAAAAAGAAGAATTAGAACCATTTGTTTTCATGCTTTTACAGTGAAAGGAGACTGCTGCCTTCAGCAAGCTTATAAAGCCTCCTTACAGAAATGCTTTCTGGGTTTTTCTGTGGAATTTAATTAGAACACATTACTTCCCAGCACCACCTCAGCAAGAACTGCCTCTTCCAACAACTGCTTATGACATTTTCACAATATTAATGTATTTAGATGATTTGTATCCAGGTTAGGCAAAAAAACCTACACCCCAAGTTACACACACACTTGAAAATATAGACATTCCTGAAGAAATGTGCTAAATACTACTACTTTTATTTGATACTGGAAGTGTTCTACATACCAGATCTAGAAAATATTCAGGAATACGCAGAGTTTCTTCCTTTTTGGACCAAAAAAAAAAAAAAAAAAAAATATATTTCAAACATATGTAATCTGTCATCAGAAAGGTCACAGGCTTTCTTCGTGGCTGGCCTTGTAAATGATCAAAGAATCTATTAGACAGGATTCAAGAATGGAAAGATTTATGAGATGGCTGTAGTAGAGAACATAAATCACAACACTACTCTCACTTTGATGTGAAGAAAGACCATGTGCATAACAGAGAGGGGCCAAAAGCGGCCCAGTGTTTCTCTATTGGATTATATTCTTATCAGACATGTAGACAATTTTAAATGTTCAGATTTAACTTATTTGCTTACCTTGTTAACAAAATTGAAGCTGGTCATCTTATCTGAGAGCTCACATAAAGCTAAATCTTACAGGTGCTCAGTTACACAAGGCCTGCGTGCATGATGCCCCTCGTCACATTTACCCTGAACGTCATTAATTTTCAACTTGAAAACACAGAACCATTAAATTAGCTCTTTAAAAGGGTTTGGATGAAGGAAAGCAGAATTTCTCATGTAAAAAGATAACAAGACAAATCAAGTAGCTGAAATGATAGAATTATTTTCCGTAGAAGAAATAGGTGCATCAACTGCACATAAACATTAATGACTATTGAAGCTGGATTTAATGGTTATCCCATGAAAAATAGTAACCCTTAACACAAAGCCACCTGCAATATATAGAGAAGATAAGAGACCTTTTGCATACAATTTAAATTTTTTGCCTTGTGGTTGTAGATCTTTCGTTGACCAAGCTAAACCTCCATCAGATAAGGTGCCAATTCAGCAAAATATTCTTATACTTCTATACATTGCAAAAGTCTTAGCCATCATAGATTTGACTAGAGCTAGGGTACCTAACTCCCCTGCTTTGCTGAACAGAGGCGGGCTCTGTGAGGTATGAATTCAGCATAATTAAGTAGATTGGAAGCTAAAATAAAGGATTCCTCACAACAGGCATCTTACTCCATCATGCAGGGTCTATAAGAGAGGAACATTTGGAGGAGCGGGGGGATAACAATGCTGCCACCGCGTTTCATGTTGGAGATAATGACAACGTGACCTGCCAGATGAAGTTAGCAGTTTGACATGAAAACCTGTCATACTTGTGTTTATTTTTCTTAACAGACGTGTATAAGCTCATGCTGTGTACAGTGGCACTTCAAGCACAGCATCTGCTTTCCGATTTGTATAAGAGCGAACATATTTGTTAAACTCATTCTCCAGTTGACGGACAGCCCAGTGAAACAATCAACACAGACCAAGTCTGCCTGTCACACACACATAAATTAATATGCAAAATTACATCTAGAATTGCAAATGCCCTCCCCCTCATCTTTTTAAGACAGTCTAGAGACCAATAATAATTCTGCATCTGCAAAATATTTGTATAGCACAGGTGTTCGAGCATGGTCCTGGGCAGCCTGTGCTAGCTGAACCTGCATTGAATGGGGAGGTTGACACAGATGACCTTGAGAGGCCCCTTCTGACCTTGACCATTCTAAAAACACCTGACCATTTTCTATATACATCTAAAGGTCTTATACATTTTGCTGCTTTGACTAAGACGTTAAGGAAAAAAATGCAAAATATCTTTCACACAATGCTCTTGAACCTTTAAATTCAGGTGGACAGTGCTAAGTAAACACTGTGAAATTTGAAGACTCACATTTCACATTAAGTTCCCTTGGGAGCTTTATGCTACTCTAAGGCGAAAAAGCTGCAAGTTTTATACCTGGTGATTTACGAGTCTGTTACTATTGAAGACAAATTTCCAACCTGCACTTCAGGAACAGACATCTCACGTAAACGGGATTATTCATTCATTTCAAATTAATAAATAATAAAAGGTTGTAGCAAATCAAACCAGCAGGCAGTAAGGAGAAAGCGCTTGGCACATACACATACATATGTATCTGCAGTATTACAAGATACATGATAAGAATTCCCCTAGGCTGCTTCTCCATAGTAAAGAAAATTCATAGGATTTATTACTGGTAACAATCAATGCCAGAGTTTTTGAAAGAAACACAGGCTGCAGATAGAACATAAAGAATATAGCATGCTTTGGACTTTAACTATACGGTACAGTATTTCTTCACAGCAAAATAAAACTTCAATTCTTGTTGATAAGCTTTTCTTTTTAACTTATGTAAGTTGAAAGACATTTGATATTTTTTGTCTGAACTTTAGCAATAAAAAAAATTATCTAGTAGGTGCTATTTATACCCTACCTTTAATCCAGAGTGAGAAAATTGAAAACATTCACTTTCACAGTAGTAGGTAACAGACAAGGGATAATCTGCATTTTCTACTACATATTAGGATAATGGAAGCAACATTCTTACCCATGTATTTTTAATGACATGACCCTACAACTACAAGGTATAGTCACAAAGCACTGAAACATCATTTAACAAGATGAGAAAGCTGTGACTTATTTCATCTGATCCAGAAATGAACTGTCAAAGTTAAATTGTTATGTAATTAATTGTGCATTTGTTGGCAATTTTTAAACTGTGAATGAAAGACTGCAGTGAAATTGCAAATCTTCGAACACTTTCATCTAATACATGTGAGATAATCCTTTGAAGACCACTTTCCCTGAACAGAGTGTTAATGAGAAGCTTCCCACTTTAATAAAATGTCACCTATTAAGTAAAACCAAATAACATAATTTTCTTTATAAAAAAAGAATCTTAGATGCCCATCACCGGGTGGATTCAGTAACTGGTGACAAGACAGAAAGATTCAAGACCTTCAAGTATTAATTCACCTCCAGAGTGAGACTGAAATGGCCTAAGCGGGACTCAGCGCAAATTTTAATTGACCGATTTATATGCAAGATACTGCAGCACAGGACACCTTGCCTTGATATTACTACATGCCTGCAGTTAAATAATCTTCAGTTCCTCTCAATTTTATTCAAAGCAGAGCTATAGGGGCTACTGATGACCTTTTAACCATGTTCCACTCTTCACCCCAAGGATGCCACTTCCCAGCTCTCCTCCCTCTCCCTGCCCCTTCTGTATCTTCACAGAAGCCATTGGTTATTTACCAGTAGTTAGGCAGATACAGTCTGACATTTTTCCCCACATTTTTTGGCGTTCCAGGTACCAATAGTCAAGACAACTCTTGAGATACTTTTGCTAGCTTTTTTCAGTCATGTTTTGCCATTCCAAAGCCTTCGCTGGGCTGTATTCCTCCTGGAGAAGTGACAATCCAAGCACAGAAGAGCAAGTGGTAGAAGGAGGAAAAAAAATAACAGTATCTGTTTCCCAAGCATCACCCAGTCAGCGTAGGAGCTGACAGCGTCAAGATGGGCAGATACTGAGCTTGTAGTGAAGGAGCTATTAATGCTGGAACCCAGGCTAGTATTATCACTCTAATAAAGCTTTCACAGCACTTGTTTATGGGGAGTTCTCTTTCTAAAGTGGCCAAAATTACTTTGCTGTTGGGTTTGTTTTTTTTAAATGGTGGAAGTCGTGAACTCCAAACAGCTGCTGAAAAACAAAATAAACCTTGCTTAAAAATAAATCTATTTCAGCTACCCAACATATTAAGCAAGATTATTTGAACTGTGAGCTTCTTGCCAGAATGTCCTTTTAGATGTTCATTTCAACTCAGCAAGACCTGACTGTTTAATGGGTATGGTAACTTTTTAAAATCAAGTCTATACAAAAAGGACAAAGACAGACAACTGAATCCTGAAATACTTTAGATTAAAATGCAACATAAATAAAACTCCAAGCCATACCTCAATAAATATACATTAGGACACTTAGTACTTGTACAGGTTCCAGGATTGAGTGTTTTATACTACATGCATTGTATCATTCTCTTTACTGCCAATTTTTATTATTTTTTATGAAGCTTACTACCACAGCGACTGCCAAGAACATTTTTGAAACCTCATACATTCTGTTAGAACATCAAGAACACCATATTTTCAAAATGAAAGATTTACTTCAAATGGTAACAAGTGCAACTTTTTTTATTGTATCAAGTGGTGTGTTTATTCATATCCTGTTTGCTAATAAAATTTTCCTTTTGTAAAGGAATACAAAATATTGTGTTTGAGTTAGGTGCCAGGATTATAGGATCATTTTTAATTCCTGTATGTGATGGGGGGTGAATTCTGGCCCACCTAGAGCAGTGGGTGCCACAGCAGTACCAAGTTATCTGCATCATCAAAGCTTGCTTCTGGGAGATGACACCTGAAGTTCTCAATTATGCATACATTCATTAGAAAGTTCTTATTACTCAAAACTAAAACTTCCTGGAAATCAGTTCTTGAGGATTTAACCTATTGGGGATTGCAAACACTTAACCTTCTACATAAAACCAACCAACTACCTGTCACAAACCACTCACCTCCTCTCAGAAGCATTCTTCCTATATAGCTACTCAGGGCCCACAGCTAACCTTTTAGTATCCTTCATACCAAAAAAAGTTTCCTAGATCGTGAATTGTATTACACCATTAATTCAAGAGTTTGGCAGCATGATTGTCTCAGTTTCTCTTAATTTTTCATATAATAAAAATATAGCCTCTACTTTTGCAACACAATTACCACTAAGATGGTAAAACTACACCTGTACCTGTGCTCCTTTACCTCTCTGGTCTCTCTTATCAACCTTTGGTTTGCTAAGCTAGGAGAACTGAAGACCAACAGGATACCTGCACTCTGTGCAAGGAACACGAACACAGTACCTGAGGAATAAAGGCGTCATTCTCCTATATCAGGTCTAGTTTCCTATATATTGCTGCCCAATATAGAACAATTCATTTCTTGTTCCCCATAAGACCCTTTCAAGGAAAGCAGGGTTTTCACCCCTGAAAGATGTAGACCAGCAATCCTGATGAAAACAGCTACAGAAAACGCAGCCTGCAGAAGAGGCAGATACTTTTTGGGTCATAAAGCACAATCATGCAAATAACCTTGGGCAAATTTATGCAAATTGCTCATAAGGAAAACCTAAGTCTAGGCTCAGATAGTTCACACAGTTTTCATTAGAATTTTCAAAGCCTTATTACTGAAGTGACAAAAACATGACATTTTTGATACGAGGTAATAAGAACCCTCTTGTCCTCAGCTACTTAGTTAGCACCTGTTAGTTCCATAAACTGTTACCACTGATTTTTCTCCTTCCTCATTGACAATAGTCTGCTTGTTACCTCTTTCTGTACTTAATGCTAGAAGTATTCTTACATTCTCTTGTATTATTTTCAAAAATTACGTTGTAGTGGAATCTTTCATGATGAAATAGAATCATAGAATTGTTTGGGTTGGAAGGGATGTTAAAGATCTTCTAGTTCCAACCCTCCCGACGTGGGCAGGGACACCTTCCACTAGACCTGGTTGCTCAAAGCCACGCGACGCGTTATGTTTAATTGTGTATTGTTTGATCTATCTTGAATCTCTCTGAAATACACTTGACATGAAATACTTTCTGATTATTGGCCACAAAGTGGAATGTCTGCATGCTTATACTTCTTGTGGAAGTCAATGAAGATTAATTCTAAAGAAAAATACAGTATTTATAGACTGCATTAACTTTGCGCAGTGTCTTTCCCTGCAAGGAGGATTTATGACAAATGGAAATATAATTGATTGAAAGAAAAGCATGCTTTCTGATGAAATTTCAATTCCACAGCTTATGTAGGACTTCAGCTGTATTCCAAAATGTTCTGTGCGTGTTTGGTCATTTGTTTTTTGGGGTTGTATTTTTTAATACTGTGGCTAAATTGAAGCAGGCAGCAAACATTTCGCTTTTCCATTAGGTAATACCTGTGGCAGGAACACACACAAGGAGAAAGTACCTTAACAAAACATTCTGTTGGTTTCTTCTTCCGTCAAGTGTTTCTGCAAAGGGTGTTGCCTAGACAAATGAAGACAACTAGACCCCTTTCCAAAAATGTAACATATTATTAACAGCCTTTTGTGTTTGTTTTTTTTTTTTTTAAAAGACTACTTACCAATTTTAAAGTGGCTAAGATTAACTATTCCATTAAAAACAAACAAAACAAATCCTCCCTTCAAAATAGTGCTGTCATCCATTAGCAAAGCTGCATAATGTACAAGAGATAGAGTACTAAAGTACTAAATCATGTTCAATTGCTTTAAAAAACCACCGGTACTTTGATAGGATAAAAGTACATGCTGATAGTGTGTTTTCAAGTGTATTTTGAGAACTTCACTATAAGGCATGCAGCAGACACTTTCTATTAAGTCTGAAGCTTCTCTGGTTAAAGTTAGGTTCCCTCCACCCCTCCAGTACAGACTACTGAACGAAAAGTAAGACTTTTCTTTGCAGTTCAGGATTTTTTTCTTTTATACATAGATATATACAAACCACCTTTCCCCTTCCACTTTTAAAAAGCAACATCCAATTTGCATATGCAGAAGAACATGAGTTTTAGGTGTACCTTTCACACATACCTCCTTTCCAGCACGGCACATCTTGGTCTCAAGAACAAAGGCTTTGGGCTTGTTTCTACAGAAATCACTCAAATATCGTAGGCGTGTAAAGGCATTTAGAGACAAGGACACAGAAGATGGATCTAGCCCGATCATCACAACGTAACTGAAACATCTACTGGAAGTCCACAGTGAGGGAGCAGTAAGAAAGAAGGAACAACTTCAGTGTAACACAACATGCCTGGAGAGCTTTCATTGTCATATCCCCAGACATTCATACTACACCACCTGAATGTAACAGGTGACAAGCAAAGACTGCTAAAGCTTGTCATCTGGGTTTAATCTAAATTGGATCACAGAGCGGGTCTACCAGAGACTTGATGCAGAATCCCTAATGAGCACGCTCTGCAATAGGATGCTTCACAGCAGAAGCTGTGATTGGTTTTATTTTGGTGGAGTGAGCTTCAGTTTCATTTAAGGGATATGAACAGATTACCTTAGAACAATTTAATACATTCTACAACACATTCTGATAATCTTTAGAGACATTAAAAGTACATATATATTTAATTAGTACCTACTTACCTAAAAGGAGATATGAACCATAGGTGACTGTTCCTTTTAAATGAACGTTTTACACTATATTTAAGCAGAGTTGGGGGTGCAAGGCAGGACTGCAGCGTGATTCAGAAACAGGAGTTCCACCAGACAATACCTCTCTCCCCAGTTCCCCATCCCAAATATTTGCCCTCCAGAAAAGAAATTTCTCCAGCAGAAGTAACATAGAACACAGCGTTAGGACTCCCATTTTCTTGTGGGGCTTTTGTGGGCACTGACTTGCCCCACAAACTTTCCCTTCTTGTGACAGTCCCATTAATACCATATTAATCACATGAAATCCACCCTAGCACATGTATTCTCCAAAATGCAGTAAGTTTCTAAAACACACATTACATATGCATAGAAGACAAGTTCTAATATGTCTGCAAGCACATGTATAATTTTTTAAGGAACTGCTGCAGCTTTTCCCACTCACATTACCAGCCAAAAGGAGGTGTTTTATATTTCAGAGCACCAGCATACAGGACACTCAAACTAGGAGCAGCAATTCAGCTTGACCCAGCCCAGGAAGCCTGCAAGCCTGTTCAGCCTTTTTTGCCTTTTTCTTAGTTCCAGTATAGGAAGGTGTTTATGTTGTATTTGCCACTTCTACTGAGAGGAAGCAAGGCTATCCAGAGATTCCAGGGGAATTGCAAGAGAGCTTTCCCCGCCTCCACCACCTCTCTTGCCCAGCCACAGTAGGACATTGCCTTCTCACTGCCCTACCATGGAGGGATCAACAGACCAGCTCCAGGGAAAGCTGCTGCTCTTGTATGTACCAGGCACAATCTACTACTACTCCAGTCCTGTTGACAGCAGGAACGGCAACAAACTATTCGTCTCAGCAAATTCTGAGTGGGATTTCACGTGAGACACGCACAGGTGTAGTCTGAGGAAATGCAGAATATTAAAGGTCTGCTAGAAACAATCGTGGTGTGACAGCCCTTTGGAGGGAAGGTGGTGAGCCATGCTAAGTGGAAACTTGCCTAGCAGCTGATGTTCTGATTCACTAGTCTGATGACCTTCCTGTAAATTGCAAAAAAAATCTTGATACATTGCTTCTTAAACAGAGGTGAAAAAGTAACTGCTTCCAGACAGTTACTGGGCTAAGATTTTACTGAAATCAGCAACTCTATAGTTGCATTATATTGGTGGTTTGTTAGGAAGCATATAATAGATAAAAGAGGATTTATTTTTTAGATAAACATTTTCACCTAATTGTGGAAAAAGATCAGGTTGGAAGGGACCTCTGAAGGCACACGGATCCAACCTCCTGCTCAAAGCTGGGCCAGCTTCCAACTCAGATCAGGTTGCACAGGGTCTTCTCCTGTCAAGTCCTGAATATCTCCAAGGACGGTGATTCCTGAACCTCTCTGGGTAAACCAGGTCAGTCCTTGACCACACACAGACTGAATAACCTGCCTCCTCGTCTCCAATTGTGATTTTCCTTGCTGCACCTCACGGCTATTGCTCTTTTGCATTTTTGAGGAAAGTCTTACTCCATCTTCTTGCGCATCTGTTCTCCAGCCCCCAGCGATCTTGGCAGCCCTCAGCTGCACTCGCCACAGTTTGCCAACACGTCTCTTATACAGAGGGGCCCAAAACTCAATGCAGCATCCCAGATACAGTCCCATGAGTCCGAAATACAGAAGAACAGCCGTCACTCTCAGTCATACTCCTGCTAATGCCACACAGCATGTTGTTTGTTTTCACCGCCTCCAGGGCATACTGCACACATTTGATGCTCTGCCCACCAAGATATCCATGACCTTTTCTGGACAGTTGCATTCTATGTACGTTATATAATTTTAAAAGCATTTACAGATTACCCGTAGTTTTGCACTTCTTTTTTTTAAAGAGCTGGTTTGAAAGATTGATATAAGAGGACCGGTTGCCAAATGGTGGAAGTTAACATTAAAACAAAAGCCTGCAAGTCATCTCGCATCAGGCACCCAGAACAGATAGCAAGTTTCTTCCTCTGAGGGTGCAAAATTGTCATGCACTTGTAGGTTGTGCCGCCAACTTTGGAGGGGCTGGGTGACCTGTTCGCCAGCTGAGCTCCCTGCACAAGAGGCTGCTCTGGGCAGTATCCCTCCCCCCCAGCCCTGGGGCAGTGATGCCACCTGGGTCCTGCTCTGTGTCACCATGGAGCTCCTTATCTTCATATGGAGAGTCACGAGCCAGGTTACACACGTGCACTTGGCAGATCTGGCCATGCTGGAGGCAAGCCATGGCAATGCAGCGCCAGTGGATGGCACCAGGAGTAGCAGAGGTCTGAAACTGGCATCAGTTCTCAGACTCACTTTCTACATAGAGATTTTATTTCTCTGGTTTAAAAAAACCATAAAACACTAAAGTCACTAGTTACTTATAAATTTAGTGTTATATAAACGTATATGTATATACACACACACTCTCCATATACACAAAATATTTCCTTCCTTACCTTGTCAGACAGCTGAGCAAGAGAAAGCTACTTACACACAGATGCTTTAGCCCTCAGCAATGTGTAGTAGTTAGAAATAAATACCAAAGCTAACAAATTGCAAGACTAAGAATTGTCACCATATTTCAGCATCCTATCTGCAAGTCAAAGTGAGTTACTAAGGTTAGGTTTATGAAGAAATCCCATGTATCCTTGATCTGCCTGCCTTCCCACCAACAAGCCACAGTAATCTCAGGATTTCAGAACTGAGAACAGATATTGTTATTCACCATTACTGGAGCACATTTGTTTTTCCTCAGCAACAGACATAAAAAAAACCCTGGAAGTGAGGTAATTTGAATGCTTGTTTTCAGTTACAAGCATCAACCTTGTGACTCTCTGAAGCCCAGCAAAGGCTCCCTTTTACTGCTTCTGAAGGTTTATTGGTATATACTCCTGTATATTCCAAGTTAGCTGTAATGCTAGCTTAACCTGCTTTATCACTGGTTAAAGTTAGCAAATTCAAAAAGAAAACAAAAGCATCCCCCACAATCTTGTTTCAGTTCAAAAGTTAAGATTATTTTCTCCAAATAGGCTTGTGCTTGGGGAAAAAGAAGTTCCTGCAGGCAGGGGGTTAGAGCTCAGCCAGCCAGCAACACCCACTGCTTTCTAGCATGTTCGGTTTGAGCTCTGAAGCCTCTTGGCTGTAGCACATTGCACAGCCTTTATGCCTGATCATTAAAGCAAGCAACCTGTCAACACTGTACACTGACAGCTCTGAAAAAATAGATTTGAAAGGATCTTCTTCTGCAGGAAGCATGCATCCAAGAACACCAGCATTACTGCTGCGTTCTTCAGAGAACAGACACTCTTTTACCCAGCATCTTCAGAGCTTCAAAGAGAGCACCTGCCTCTTTTATACAGCAACGAAATTCCACATATCATGAAACATTCATTTCTTTTATAACCCTGAAAATTATTAGGCCCCAGGACTCCTTATTCATCATGTCTTAAAATTAAATACCAGTATTAACGCTGTTTGAGAATATCACAGAACAGCAGTCGGCTCAGTGTTCAAGTAACTTAAGACTTCCAACTACATAATTTCTCCAAGTTCATCAAGAAAAATAAACAAGTGTAACTGTTTCAAAACATTCTTCAAATTACTCATGGCTCAATGTTAGACATAAAATATTTTTCTAAAGCTACATATGATTATAAAATATAGGCCAGGGTTGTGCTGGAGACAGAGGAGTGAACGTGTAATATTCAGGTAAGTGAGAAAAGCAGAATGGGTACAAAACTCTAAAAGTTACACATTTGACTAATATGAAAAAGCTCAGTATAAAACAAAGACACAGTTTCTTCCATATTCCAGTCTCCACTTGACACGCTGGGTAGACTGAAGTAATGGTAAGCAACACTTAAACAGAGCAAGATGCAGCTCCACAGACCTCAAAAGACAGAGAATGGTTTGGGTTAACGTGAAAAAAAGAGGTAGATAGGAATAGCTGTTGAAAAACAAAGGGTTTTTAAATATGAGTTTACTATTCAAATTGGAAATGGAAGTGGAACAAATGTTGGATTCCTTCTAACTTCCATAGCAACCCACTCACACTGAAGTTATGTGACTCAGAAGCTGTTTTCTTTAAATGCAGCCATATGGCTTTTAAACCCTTTTGGTCCGATGCCCAGACACAGAATAATTATTTCTTCATTTTATTGTACTGATAGACTCTGAACACTCAAACTTTATAATTTTACTGAAATTACTCAAGTTCTCCTTAATGTTTTCCAGGTTCCTGCAAGTCAAGCCCAAAGGGCTTTACTTCTTACTTTAAAATAAAATATTAATAGAAATCCACAGCTAAATTAGGTATACATCTGGCAACTTAAAGAGATTTTGCATTTTCCAAATACCCTATGTACGTAGTTATACCAAGGAAATATTTGTTCCTTGCTTTTAATGTACTACTTCATTGCCAGGCAATTAAAAATTCACATTTCTCAAGTGGCAGTTTAAGCAGTCATCAGCAGTTGCAGTATGTATGCTCAAAAATCTACACTAAACTTCCATCACAGCAGAATACAAAGTCTACCAAGACTGAAACACAGCCAGCTTTATGTCACTGGGCCTGCTGAAATGTATTACTTAATATTCACAAGCTGCACATTATTCACACAGTATTCACAACCTAGCAAAATTATTTCAAATTGGAGCAAAATAGCATGATGGAAGTTCATATCCCTTTTCCAGTAAGAGTTATTGACAATTTTAGGAAGACATTTTATGTTCAGTGAGAACATAATATTTTGTCATATTTTAAGGTTTCATTTTTCTAAGTTATATTCTGGTAATTATTAGAAAACAGAAACACATCGAACTACACGACTGAAAGATCAGCTCACAGATGAGGACTGCAATCTTCAATACCACTCATCAGCCAGAAACTTCAAGTAGGTTTAGAATCATGGAAAACCTGTTCCACAGGGCAAGTGTCCTCATGTTGTCCACTTTGAAAGAGTTTGTTTCCAAGTTACTACTTCTGTGTTTCTTTCCAATACCATTCACCGGTATTTCATAAAACACAAAAATTTACCATACCTGTTACATTTTTGCACAATACCACAAAAAGGAAGTCTGCAGATACACCTGTTCTTCCAAGTCAGAAACTATAATGTCAAAATAGAAGCTTAAAAAAAAAAAAATCTTTAGAAAATCAACTCACTTTTTTGTACAAAGACAGCTTATATCACAGAAAAGCTCCTCTGCATATCTGGTGATTAGCTGCAAAATATTCATGACCCTTACCCTACAAAAGCGCTCCATGGGCTGTGAGGTTGGCTTTTAGTATCTGCAGAGGTAACGTTAAGTTTTGCAGAAGCTCACTGCAGAACTGTAACACACAGTTTATATCCAATTTCTACACCTACAATTGCACCAAGCAAGACTAAACACCATTATCATTCCAACAGCCAAGAACTACTACTCCTGCCCAAACTGCAGGGTGGAATGGACCTAGCACAGGCTACATACACTAGTCAGCATCATGCTTGTAGCCATTGACTAGAGTAATATAGAGCAGATAGCCCGTAGTTGGGAAAAGTACAGCATTTTCTCCACTTGAGAGAGTAAATTAAGGACATGGAAATCTGAGCTCACATACAACATGTATCTCCCAAAGCCGCCCGACATATCTTAAAGAGGAATACCTAGCCACTTCCCTTTAATTTCAATGCCTCAAAATTATCACTTACAGATTTCCCCCTCCCCCAGTCTGACACAACATGCAAGCATCTTTTATGCTAAATATATATTACAAAAACACAATAGCCTGTTATCACCTCTAGTTCTCAAGCCTCATATACAGTCTTCAGATCAGAAACAGCCAATAATGCTTGATTTTTCAGAATTAAACACCCAAGAAGGTGGACTTTTCCTTTTTCGTTTGTCTGCATTCTTGCAGCTGTTATTATGCACCACCATCAGCGAGACAGGGACACAACGTTGGAAGTATTTATAGTGCTGCAACAAAAGCCTTTCTGAATATTGCATGTTCATTGCAGATATCACAGCTAAGTAATGCAAAGCATCCATGCCTACAATCTCTTAAATCACTTCTCCACACCTAGAAAGCCAAAAATGGATAACAACAGGAGATTTATTTCAAGACACACACCAATCAAAGAGCACAAGAAAACAGATTCAAGCATCTGGATAATCCCATAAGGCATTGAGACAGCATTTGACTTTTTAACCGAGGACTTCAGACTTTGATATTCTTATTTTGTCAGCAGTTCACACAAGTTCAGCACTTCATCACTCAGCCTTGCTTCTCCAACCACCGCTACGCAATATTTAGCAAACGGAAAATTGTAGTAAAAGATCTTCACTTACCTTGTCCTTGTCCACTGCTGCGGTGACTCCACAGCATCAGAATCATTGCTAATATCCAGTGCCTCTGCCCAGTTACTCTGCCGCTTCCTTGTCTTCCAGCCATTGCATTATTGGATACTACACAAAGAAATATTATTGAAAGTTTTAGTTATAACTCTTGGGAAATGCACCTTTTGGTGGAGGAAAACAAAACAAAATCCTTATGAGTTTCCTCAGTACACATCTATTGCTCTATTTTACTAAATACTCACTGCTAAAAATGCTTTTTTCATTCAGAACTTCCCTGACTGCATTTGCTCAAGACTGCTACCTCACAGGCTACTACAAAATGGAAGTAGTTGCTTTGAAAAAAGCTTGAATTTACCTTTCATACGGAGGTCCTGAACTTCACCAAAAAAGAAAAAAAAAAAAACAACCAACAACAAAACAGGTTCCAATCCAGTCAGGTTTAGGAGTCCTTAACAAGCAGCACTTCACTCCATCACTTAAAAGTTTTGCTGTATAGTACAGAAACTCTTCCAAGGAGAAGTCCCTTCATCAGCATTTAACTTGAATTTTTAAAAAGTTTAGCGTTTTACTACACTGAGTTGTGCTAGCAGTCGCATTTCATCATGGGCTTTCCTGGACCAACTACATCTTCCAGTGGTCACAGTTTCCACATTACTGACATATGCAACATTTACCTACTTATTATTCCCCTCCACACACCCCTTTTCAGCACTCTGACTCAGGCCTGCCTCTACAGAAGATCTGTTTAATTAAATACCAACTTGTCAGAAATGTACTAATTACACAGGCCTGGCTGGACCTTGGCTGAAAAAATTAGGATGGAATTTCTAGCCTAAAGCACAGGCAAATATCACAGAAATTGGTACACGAACAGTTAGGTAACTTACCCAGCTTGTGGAAAATCTTGCAACAACTCCTTAAGCAGTTTTTAGAAAGATGGTATTGAAAAAACACAAGAGGTGTTTACCATTATAAACAGAAATTAAATTCTTGGGAGCAGTATTGTAGGCATTTTTTAAAATTAACTTAAAAAAACACAGCAGGAAAAATACTAACAGAAGGGAATGTTTACATATTGGCTGATTAAGCATACTTTTAATATTGCTATTATAGTAAGTTTCATTTAAAAAAATGTTTTAGAAAACCATGGATGCAGAAGCCATCCATAACAAAAGGTTGAACTGAAATTATACTTGATAATCCTCAGTCCTCAATTCTGATCTATAATCTCTGATTAAAAAAAAAATATCTCTGCTATCTGCAATTAAAAAAAATTATTTGTGCAATAAAAACACAAGTAAAACTACACAGGCTGTCATGTAGAAGACTACTACTGTTTAGTTTCTCCCCTTCCCACCTACCGCCACTTACGGAGAGAAGTAAGGATATGGAAATTACAAGAGTTTTCTTGCTTGGTTGGGGTGGGAGGGGTATTTTTTCCTGTTTGCTGTGACACTCAAACTTTCACTTTTTAACTTAATCAGTGCTCCAACCACCAGCGCACACCACTAAGTACCTTCCTATGTACTTCATGTAGCAGTCCAGAACGAAAATTGGCTTTTGCTTCAAAACTGGTTCTGGAAGCCCTTTTGCGCAGAAAAGCTCTCCAAGTGTTGCAAACACCTTGGTTTTCCCATTAGGAGTTTGCTTCGGGCTCCACTAGAACAGCTGTTACTTCAGCAAAACAGTGGCCTCCCCAGCCAGCTCTCGGCAGTTCCTCCCCATCCCTGCTCAGGCAGGCATATGGAGGGAAGAGGAGAAGGGATGCTACGCTTTGTTTGTTTGTTTTGCCTTGCCTTTTTCAGGCTGTTTAACCCCAAGAGGAAAGGAGAAGCAAAGGACTGAAAACGGCATTCCCAAAGGAAAAGTGTAGAACAATGAATATGAATAAATGCCCTGAATTACATATATTTTATCACTGCAAGATCGAAGAAATAGTTTTGTAAAAACAGTATCTTGGAAAGAGATATTCTGTTTCATGAATATTCTTTCCCCAAACTAACAGATACATTTCTGATTCTCAGTGTAAGCAAACAGATGGTATTCAATTAGTTATTTACCTACTTTACTACTATTAATTAAAATCTCCAAGATAATTTTTGTTTTCACTGTGTCTACAGAAAGCTAGAGCTCCACAAAAATCTGGCATTTGTATCTACAGCCCTACTAGCTGTAATATAAATATCACAACTAAGAAAGCATTAAGATGCCTCATCTGAACCCCAAAAGGAAACATCTGACTTCTGAGAAGGTGTTCTTCCTTGGATGTTCATAACCAGTGAACAGAGGAAGAGGACAGCCATCTTACTAGGAGGAAGCCTACAGGTCAACATCTGCAGAATTCAAAATGAGAACAGAAGCAGCAAGAATTGTGAATTTCGAATTTTTAATCCAAGAGATGTTTTCTTCGCACTGCAGTAACCATCCATGGAAGAAGGACAAAGAGCAAGGCAGAAGGGGCTGCAGGGCATGGGATGAAGCTGCACACTTCACAACACAGGACTTCAAAGACAGGCAGGGAATCTAAGCCTGCCAGGTACCATTGCTGTCACATTTCTTATCTTCTATGAGACAACTTGTAAAGGAAAAGAAGCAAAGAAAAGCCACTGCCACATATGTAACTGAAAGTTCAAACTAGAGCTTCTGTTTGTCAAGGAAAATTCAACAGGAGGCTGTCATCAGAGAAGCAAAAAACTGACTCAGAATAGAAAATGTAAATCTCCTCTGAATCCTGAACCTTGCTTTCCACACAGTAGGTGCCAGAAAACAGGTTTATCTCAACAAAACACACTTCTTAATTGAAGAGCAGTTGTTCTAAGAGAGGCTATGTTGCTGTAGAAAAGCTTAACTGCCAAGTCTGTAACAACCTTTGTATCCTTTGGGTTTACACCAGTGTTGTTTCAGCCCTTCCGAAACAGGAGTAAAATAACCAAGGACAGAATCATGTCATAAGTATGCTGAATTAATAGGAACAGCAGCTGCAACAGGTTAGGAGATGTAAAGGGGAAGAGGAAGTTCTCTTTCCTACCCCACTCTTTTTCCTTTAGTTATCTTGTGAAAGAGGTGATAAGAAACTACATTTAAAAAAAAAAGCCACTGAGACTTTAAAAGCGTACTTAAATTTTTGTTGTTGCAAGACTTATTGAAGGAAAGCCAAGAGAGAGATAAATCACATCCTCCAAGGAACAAAAGTCTCACTAATCATTCTATCTAACTCTCCAGGGAAAATTATTTTTATTCCACCAGCACACACACACAAACCTATTAGAAGAGGAAAAGTATCACAGGAGAAAACACCCCATAGATAAGAACTTACCTATAGAGCTTCCTTCTCTCTACACATTTTTCTAAATCACTACTCTCTTTTCACTACTGGAGAAACAAGGCAACCCCACACCCTTCCTTATAGTCTCTCCAACCAGAGTTCAGCTGAATTAGCAAACACGGCAACATAACTTAATGCAGCTGTGTCCACACAATATCTACTGCACCAGAAAGTAGAGGGGGGAAAAAAAACCCAAACCAATTATCACCACTATTTCACTGTGCCCCCCACCCCACCCCCCAATTTACCACATAACAATACTCTGCCTGAAAAATAGCTACAAGAACTGCACTTGCCAGCTTCACAGCCCAGAGATAATGGCAAGGGGACCTTCTTCCCATTTGTTGACAATTAACTGTAACTAATTTAGAGTGAACCAGGTGCAGTCAGTTGGCAGGAGATCAGCTAACATGGATAAATCTGTCATATAAAGGACTGTAACAAAGTTTGAAGTTTGTTTTAGATGAGACTTTTCCTGAAGTAGTGTTGGCATGAAAAGCTAGGAGGCTTTCAGTTGCATTACCAGAGATTTGTTGCTATCTCAGTGGCATGATCCATTAAAATCCACAGGCTTTGCAGAATTTGATTTGGGGGTGGCAGTAACTTACATTTATTTTGCTTTCCTTCTGTTGCTGCTTGTTTTATTTCATATGCTTTTGTCTTGCTTGAATTACTGAGAATACCAACTGTGTAGACTTAAGTACCCTTTTTAGTATAATTAACTTTTAAGTTTCTTTACACAGTTTTAAAACAATATTTAGTCTATGCAAGCATAGACTTGGTAAATGTTTGGTAAGTGACAAGCAAAACCATGCCAGCTTTCTGTTAAATCATGGGAATGTCACTGCTGCCTCATAAAAGTGAAAGTTGCTGTTGCGGATTAAGTAGAATCTAGTCACTTCACTATATTTAAAGTACAGGTTTTTTCTCCATAAAGCACCAATGGAATATCCGGTATAGACAGTGGAAATAGATAAATGGCTTCTCAGGCCACTGTTAATACAGACATCTTTCCTGTATATACCTTTCACTCATTCATTAAAAAGATATCCATTTATTTATAAGAAAACATTGAAATAATCATTGCATCTTCTTGCTACCACTACAGCCTATAGCTTATACAGCTATAAATACATTCTTTGAACAGTTGTCTTCAGAAAAATGTTGTGTTGGATAAAGTGAGGCAAATTGCTACACCATGTAGGACAGTAATTCCTAGCTCAGATCATAGTCTGAAAATTGAAGAGTGTAATATATGCTTGGTGTTGAAACCTTTATTTTACCCTACTGGAATCTCCTGTGCTTTGGTTTAGAAAGTAATCCCACTCTTTCCTCTCCTTCAAGAATTCTTGTACATTTGAAATTTGTAACTGTGCCTAATAAAAGGAAGACAGTAATAGCAAATACATACCTAAAGAAAAAAAAAAAGCTTATGTGGTAGTCAGTATATTGTTGAATTTATCACATTAAACTGCTTTCATAAAATAGATTTGAAATAGATGGGGAAAAAAACCCAAACCATCCCACTGTTAACTATTTTATCAGTGGTGGTCATTAAAGAGTTGATAGGTCATGTGTCCCACCAGCTGGATCTCTCTGAAATGGAAATCCGATACAAGAGTTTCAGCAGGTATGTGAAATTCTTGGAATTACACAGCCAGGCAGAAATAAAAGGAAAAAGAAAACCCAACAAAACACCAAAAGCACAAAACATCCTTTAAAGTATTTTGAATGTTATAATCATTGGGAATCACCGATGTCTAAAGAAATGCCAAGGACAGACTAAACTTTTGTTAATACAAATTGCAGAGTCTAAACTGAATGCATTTTACTGCACGAGAATCTACGTCCCTGAAGCCAGATCCTGATCTTCCTTACATGCATGGAAACCCGTGGTACCAGCAGGCCTGTTTATATCCAGGTAACCAAAATCAGAACCTGGTCTGATGCATTTAAAATAATTGAATTTATCACTGATGTCTTACTTTGCCTGTTACAAAGATGCTATTTTTTAACCTCATTTCTGTTAGCACATTACCAAAGACATTATAAATACAAGATCCCTCAGAGGGCCATCTGTGGGACCAGATAATACCTGATGAGGACCTCCCTGCAGTATCAGGATTGTTTATGCAGTGTAATGAACAGCAATGATAAGATTTTTCCTGTTTAAACTCAGAAGCAATACAACAGCAGCATAACTATATCCATACAGCATCAGATGTTTTCAGGGCTGCTATCAGTGGGCCAGAGCACTCCTGGTCCTCGCTTCTGGCTGGTAGCCATCGCCTTTGTGAGTAGAAAGCAAGAAGTCATGAAATCCCACCTAACATCTCCAAGAGCCCAGTTAGAGAAAACAGAACAGACAACCCAATACACCTGTCAGTTTGCAGACAGCTGTTAGATATCAACAAGTTAGACATCAACAGGGTTCAGAGGCCACCTACCTTGCAGGCACACCTTCTGCACTGTGCTACAGCACAAGAGGGAAAGTCACCTTCGTCCTTTTCTGTGAAAGTGGGTTTGGAGCACATGAGGCAGCAGTGCATGCCAGAGCTTTCTCCACTTTCCTAAAACCACAACAGATTCACAAAGATGAGGGAATATTTAGTAACGAAGGGGCTGGGAAGGCTGGCACAAACATTCCCACCAACACTAGGCTCCTAGTTTAGGAGGCAAGTCTTCCCATGCCTCCTCCATAGCTGGTGAAGAGAAAAGAGGACGCCCTGGGAGGGCACTGGAGAGCACCAAAATTAGATTCCTGCTGAGATTCGCTGCAGAGTATGTCGCAGCACTACCAAACTATCAAGCTGCAACAAGGCTTTTACCATCCCATACCAGCCTCCTCACACCTCGACACCACCATCAGTCTCACACAAGGTTCCAAAAGTTCATCTGGTGTCCGTGCTGTTTCCTCATCCTCTCCAGGCCAGTCCACCCTGCTTCTTGCCTCTGCTGCATCTGGGTTCCTGGCTTCTCCTCCAGCCAGCCT
>JAVJGI010000014.1:107999135-108011201 GCA_035590275.1 Ibycter americanus | reverse complement strand
GGCGGCCCTGGCTGCCGGGTCCCGCCGGGCCCACACCGTCCCCAAGCCCGCCCGTTCTGCGGCTACATGCCTTGAATGATGGAAAATCGACTGTGCTCCCAGGCGAACTACTCCGACAGTAAATTGTTACCACCCTTTGAAGGGTGTGGGCTAACCCGCCTGGCAAGCCGCCAAGGTGCTTCTGCCAGCCATCACCCGCTGAAAATAGGAATCAGGTCATGATTGCTTGGAGAATCACTAATATGCTACCGATACACATAAATTGCATTTTACTGCACGTATTCTGACTGATTAGTGGTCCGCTATGGCTGGCTGGTAAATATTGTCAATCCTATTCTGCAGCCAAGGACGTGGGGACAGAGAGATTAAGAGATGGTTGAGGTTACGTACATCGAGCCAGATCCCAGGATTGCTCCAGAACTGAGTGTACCTAGCCTGCGGGATCCTCTTCCTCCTCGGGTCATTTCTTTCCCTCCTCCTCGCTCCTTGCGTGTCAGTGAGTGTAGTGCCTCGATGGCACTACAAGCAATACCTCGGCCATTGACACTGGAAGCTTTTCTAGACCTCACGCAAGCACTGAAATAGGATTCAAGGTCCTCCAAAGTGAAAAAGTCACTATTGTGAACGTATTACTTGAAAACAAAGCATGGTTTTGGGAGGAACATTCAACAAGGAGCATGAGACTAGAACTAGACCTTTTATCTACACAGAGATGAGTGTTAAGCAAGCAGGATAAGAATTCACATTTTAGGGTCTTTCAAGCAGAAGGGAGAGAATACACCTTTTGTGAATCTCAGCAAACAAGAAATTAAATACTTGCTATCTTCAGAGTTCATGAAATATTAAACAAGCATTCCAGGACAACAAACAAACTTTGCTTCAGCATTGCAGAATAAGCATTGCTACAGGAGTGGAGCTAAATTACTTTGGAAATAAATATTGATATATTACAGAGAGAAAGGAAATCTTCATTACTAACAATTCATATAAAGAGTAAACAGAACCCACTTCTTGCTGGTTGTTGGAGGTAGTTCAGAGATATAGGAATTGGGTCAAAATAAAGGCAGGCTTGGGGAAAGTTCACCAATGATCAAGACAGACAAGAGGTAGGTAAGGTGAATCTTAAAAACAATACTGCATGACTTTTCAGTTCATCAACATTTATATGATCTATTTATGTGCATGCATTTTCTAAATACATGTACAACATGAGAACAGCTGTGGAAATGGAAAAGAGTATGGAAGGCTGAACGGATGGAAATCCTCTGAAAAAAACCCCTCAACTTTCTAAGTATCTACTAAACTGTGATAGTTCATCCACTTTCTGCCTAACCTTAAAGGGATTATGAGAACTGAAAGGCTGGGCTGATTTTTTTAATTATTATTTTTACTATATATGCAAATTTATTTTTAATTATATATGCAATTCCTCACAGCCTTCCCAAGATTTTTACTGTTCAAAGTATATTCTAAAATGTCTTCTTTTTCTACTGAACTTCTTGTTCGCTAAGAAATTTTTTATACATATATATATACACACACACACACTCATACACATATGACAAAATGTAATGCCAGGCATTTACAACATTTTGCAAAATGGAGCAAAACCAGAGGAAATACAGACTTTGAAATCTCAGGATTTGAGATGTAGACAGGAACATAAGCTTCGAAAAAGGTTTTCAGAGTAGTAACACACTTAAAATCACGTCATGCAAGTTTTCCCAACAACAGCCTGAAAGCAGGTGTGCCAATTAGTCTCATCACAGATTGTGCAGTGAAGACACAGGCCTCTTTAGTGAAAGTGTCTTGGAGCACATCCAGTACTGGTACATGACTATGGATATGATTGTGTCAAAATCCAGGCTGCTATGGCTTCAGACTCACAAGTCACCTTGCTATACAGATGGTCTGAGAGATGAAGCATGGAAGAAGAAAGCTAAAATGCTAGTGGCAGAAGTCATGAACTGAATGGGACCAACTGCACGAAGCAATGTATGACATATCCTGCTGCGGCAGAGAAGTGTTTCTTTGCTTCCCTGTGCTAACCACTAGTTCCTGGTCAGGAGGCTCATTTAGAGTAGTGACCAGTTTGGTATGCTCATTTTACAGGACAATCAAAAACATCCTTATGGATAATATTTGGCAGTGCGGGTAAGATTGCTCTAATATGGCATGAGTTCTTGGCATCTATGGTGTCAGTGCAGTTTCCACAGGAGAAAATTTTGTAATTTACACAAGTTAGACAATGGCCAAGCAGTTATACTCAGAAATTATTAGGGACTGAATAATGATCAGCTTAGATCAGAATTAAAATGAACTAGATGAACTGCATACCATTTTTAAGAGAAGGGATCTTCCTTGGTTTCCTCTGCTTTCGCTATAGAGTAGGCAGGGTCCTCTTATGTCAGACACCAGACAAGTGTGGAACAGCAGCCGCAAAAATCTTCCTTCAATGAAGGGCTTGTAGTCTAGTAAGGTAAAAGTCTTGATAAGAATAATGTGCTTACTGTGTGGGCAGAAAAATTTTTATGTGTTCTTAATTATTCACTTCTTTGCTTCTAAGTGCTTTGATTTAAAAGTGATGTGATGTGTACATGCAGTGTTGATACTCAGATAACTTAATTGTTTTGGTAATATAACAAGGCGTATGATGTAATGTCAATACACTGCACCTTGTGTGCATTACAGAGCTTTTCCATGTGGATGCTTATCCTCTAGTGACAAAGCTAATGATTCCTAATATGTGTACAGGGTAAGAAAGAGACTGCTGTGACAGACACTTAATAAATGGTTAAACAGATTGGTGGGAGAGCCAAGAATAAAACTCAAAATCAAATCTTGGCTTTGAACTGGTTTTGCAATGATATAAGCAGATGAAAAAGATTTGAATGTGAATAAAACAAGAAAAGAAAAAGCCTGAGGGAAGAAAGAGACCAAAATAACGCGGCTACTTGTCCACACATACAAATTCATCAGCTTCCCTCCTAAAAATATGCCCCAAGCAATATCAACTTTATGGTATGTTCCCAGTAGCAATCCAGGCTCAAAAAGATTAGCTACTGTAGGGCAGAATGAATTTCCTTTTCTAGGATTTTTGGTAAAGGAGTACAAAGTATCTAATTAAATTATAAACATCCAAGTGGGTATTCATGCCCCCTAACCACTGTCATCTGAATTACTACCTAGGAAAAGCTTCTCTCCATCAAATATACAGAAAAGCTACATTTCTAATCATGTCACCTAAACAGTGTTAAGTGGATGTCTTGCATCTTTTTTTTCCTTTTTTTTTTTTCCATCCATTTGTGCTGAAAGAAAATAGAGCTGGAGATGCACGAAACAGAGACAAAGGGAAATAAAATCTAGAAAGTTACTATCATTGTGGCCCAGCCACTCAGGATCAGTAGCATTTATTGCTCAGGTCTTCTCAGAGGATAAGGGTCTAGATGTGGTAGGTATCAACTGACTGTTCAGAGCAAAGAGGAAATGCTCACCTTTATGTATCAATTGTGTTCCGTGTAGTTTTTTTAAACACATATAGTCTACTCAAGAACATTCTTGTAAGAGTCATCCTAGTCCTGCTGTAAACTGTATCTTTCTGGACAGGTTGCAAAGTTTTTTGTTGTTTGTTTTTTTGGTTTGGGTTTGGTGGGTTTTTTTGGTTTGTTGGTTGGTTTTGGTTTTTTATTTTTTGTAAGACATTAGTATTACTGATAGGTAGCAAAAAAACCCAGGAAATCACCTCCTGTAGTCAAAATAGGAAGGTCAGCTAGAGACACTGTCTTTCTTCTCAGTAAGCTAATGCATATCTGTATAGATTTCATGAAGCCTGAACTTCATGTATGAACATTTGGCACATTGAAATGAATTGGTATTTTGGCAGTGATTTCAGCAGGATCAGAATTTTATTAAACAATTTTTAGTAGGCATGAGGTAGGAATGTGTCAACAGAATGAGAGGAGGATGGTGAATAAACCATGTATGTCACAACATCTCTAACTAAACCTATAAAGTATGTGCAAATCACTACCATCATTGCTGTGAGTCTCATTTTCTTTTTAAAAGCACATCTACTAACCCCTTTCTTTCTCCCCAGTTAGCCTTGACTTAAAAGCCGGATTAACATTCTCCTTGCCGAAAGGCGGTACCCATTTTGAAGGGCATCTGACGTGTCCAACAGAAAACTGATGGAGCAAATAAGAGCAAACCCATCATTGTGATATCAGTCATATCAGTACAAAATAAAGTGTTGGATAACCTGGATGAACTAAGAGGTCTTTTACCTTTTTCCAATTACTCAGTTTAACAGTTAAGACTTTGAATGATAATTTGATTTGAGTTGTGTCAAAAGCAGTTACACTACTAATTACAGTACTGCCTAATTACAAATATAACCATGCTTTTCAGTGCAAATTAACTCCTAAAATCCTTATAGTTATGCAGGTAGAAGGTTATGCACTTTGATTACCTTGTACCTAGAATCTGACCCAGAATCTCAATTTCATAATGCCAGACCAACTTCTAATTGATTTTATATCACCATTGATTATTACAACAGTGTAAGACTTCATCCAATTGAGTTATAGAGGAGGGGAAAAAAATCTATCACAAAGATACAGAAGCATCCATCAAAGATGCATTTAGAGCAAATGGACAATGCACTTTTTTTTTTAAAGTTGTAATTGTATTCAAGGGAATGACATTTAGCAGCCATTGACTGTAGGTTATTGAAATATCCTGTGACCTTGGCTCCACTTCCAAATGGAAAACAAAACCACAAATAAAACCGCAGGGAATAAAGAAATTAAATTTTGGTCTCAATTACATTGTTTTGAAAATGTTCAATAGTAAGATAATGATCTTAATTACTCTCACAGCTACCAATTTTGGAATCCGTGCTTAACCAAAACCCACATGTTGAATAATTACACACTCTGTAAATGGACGGAGTTCAAATACATAAGTGAATCTGGACATACTTAATAGAGCAGCACAACTATTTTGGTAAGAGCATGGTTTTCTTGCCAAAATAGTTATACCAGTATACTGCTTGTCTTATATAAGCCTACCACATGCAACACATAGGCTATTCCGTTACTATGTAAGATTAAACTGTGGTGATACAGCTGCGATCACATTGGATGGGCATTTCCCACCCTCCTCTCTCCTGGCATTTAAAGCAGTAAGCTTATGTTTAGCAGTAATGCCTCTTTGATTCAGGTGGCTACTTCCTGTAATGCAAAATCAAAATCTAAAAGGAAACTTCTTTTTCTTTTATTTCAGAAGGGACAGGAAAGGGTAGAAGTTGAAAGCCAGGCCCCAAAGTTCCAGTTTAAGTTATTTATTTACAGCCTGAGTCTGTTCACTGAGTTTAGCTGTTAAGTAAAGGAGTAGGAAGAGAGGGGGGAGAGAGAGAACAGAAGCTCTTTCCCTGACAGCACTTGTTACAGCAGCACTCCTGATTATCGTAATGGGTTCACTTGTCAAATATGCCTTTCATACCTAAAGCAAGGCTGTTAAATGTGAAGTTGAAACTGTGGGATTTTCCCCTGCTCTCCCCCACCGCCATGAAAAACCACTCTCCACATCAACCCCCCACTGATGAGCATTAAAAGCATTTTGATGCTTGAGGGAGTCCTTATTTCCAGGGGGATATCACAGCATCTACCTGTCTTTTGTTGCTTCTGAACACTTTGTTCATAACTTCAAATAATGAGTCAGCATATAAGATTTCTTTTAGAATTCACTAATAACAAAGGTTTAGTTTCATCTCTTTTGACTAGTAAGTGGCATTGACAAATAAGCTCAATTTCTCACTTCCCATTCCCAGAAAACAACAGGCATCCTACCAACTGAATTGAAAGCCTTTGCTCATATTCTCAGCTCTTTAGTAGCAAAATTCCTTTTAAAAAAATAATCAAAGGTCAGTGCTGGTTTTGTATCAGCCAGTAATCTGACCCTAAAACTACAGAGTGAATAAATGAATAATTGGGTACTTTTTCTTTAAAATGAGCAAGTAAACAAAAAAACCCTCAAACCTCAAACACTTCCTCTTCTGTCTCAGAGGCAAAAAAACCTGAGCACCAGAGAAGAAAGCAAGCCTCTGGTTCCTTTTAAACCAACACCTCCCCCATGCCTTCTTCAGGGCAGGACTGTCACCAGCGGCTGCAGCAGGCTGAGTGACAGGGCACGGTGCTGAGGCAAATGCCAGTGGCCGCTGCGCTGCAAGGGAGAGAACCTCAGGGCTTCCCCCAGCCATGGAGGTCACGTTGTGCCAGGAAAACATGTTGCAGGGAACAGATGGACAGGTGGGGAAAATCATAACTGAAAAGACTGACAATTGCTCCTAATAAAGGGGTTGTTTAGGCAAATAATTACACCCTTACAGTAGTGGAAGGGGGGTGATTTTAGCCATCACAGTAGAACCAAAAATATGAAGCTATATCAGGAGAAAGGAAGGAAGTCCTGCTATTTCTGATGCTTTCCAGTAAGCAGCTCTCAGTGATCATTGGGTATGTGGTAACCCAATTTGAAATGGATTAGGAAAAATAAATCACTCCAAAAACAGTGATTGGGATTCTGGCACAAAATGTTCATTACAAACAACATCAAAAATATGTATTCCACTCCTCTTTATTTTCAAAGGTGTGTTTTGAAACCTCAGCAATGTTGTCAGGACCAGATTCACACACACACACTAATGGAAGGGCAATTAAAAGAGTCAGCAAGGAGAATTGATATAGACTATTTTATTTTATTTCATTTTATTTCAGACTATTATTAAATGCACTGCTTAACTTCCAGATATGTGAAACCACATTTCTAGGAGATGGAGGGTTGTTTGGTTTTGATGTTAGGCTGGGGAAGTTGACTTTCTTCCTCTGGTGCACAGCAAATCATGTACCTATATGTTAGCTACCTCTTTACAAGCACAGGAAAGATTAATGTTTGTATGCCCAACAGATTGTCAAAAAAAAAATTAACAATAATCTTTTTGTTTACCGTGTATGAAAGGAACAAGCTTCCAATTGCATTTCAAAGCACAGATGAGTAGAGTGCTCAGTACCTCTGCATTGCTTAAGCTTTATTGGAAAATAAAAATTATAACTATTGTTCCCAGCCTACCTAACTTAATAAAGAACCAATTTATGAGGCATTTCTGCAGTATTTCTGTTGGCTTTTAAACCATCGGAACACCTGCAACTCACTTGAACCCTTACAGAACTGCAATTGTATTTGCTGGCCCATTATTCACAGATGTTATGTGCGATACTCCATTACAGATACTGCAGGCCACCAGCCTGCTTGCAGAATTTAAAAGAAGTAGAAAAAGGCATTTTAAAAAACAATTAGGAGGAGGAAGGGAATATAGTTGGAGGAGGGGGTGAGGGTGGAAATCCCTCCCCCGGCAAAGGAAAACTAGATTTTCAGTTATTTTTATAAACCATTTTTAAGTCTAGGCAACAAAGAGAATGAGCAGTATATTCAAAGAAACCTCAATTCCTTTTGCTACTGTTCTTTAATAGGTGTACTCAAAAATCAGTAATATCTTTCTGAAAGATGGGGAGTTGGAAATATAGGACCACAGTTATTGGTTATGTCCTTTATTAGAAAGACAAGTGATCGCTCCAGGTTTTCTTATTATACATATTGAAAAAAAGAAAAGGTGCAAAAAGGATTAATTCTGGAAAACAGCACACAAAAGTAGGAAAAAAAATCAATAGCAGCAGGAACCTAGGGAATAGATTAAATAAAAATCACAAGAGCTGCAACAGTTACTTGTAAATGACAGATGAAAAGCATAAATCAATAGAAAGCTTTGAAGAAGGTACCAGAGCAATAGATGAATATATACTCCAAAAAGATGAATGTTTTGTGTATGGCAGACAAAACCAATGGAACCAGTCATCATGAAATGCAAAATAAAATCACATCCCATAATACTTTGTAATGACCTTGATAGGAAGAATCTGGCTGCAGAGAAGTTACATCTTACTTAATTAGGTAGGGTTTTGTGCAACTTTGAAAGCATTTACTTGATTCTCTACATTAAATATAGCTTTTTACCTACAAACTTCTCATAACTTAAAAGCATACCTCCTTCTGAATCAAAGCAAGGCAGTGATAAATACTATAATTTCATATTTTTAACTGCCTTTTTACCAATTAAAGCCCATCGTTGAAAACAACACGTTGAGACATAACTGGTCAGAAAGCTACCAAATCACACTTTCCAATTTAGAAACAATGATTCAACATCATTCCTTTTATAAAACTTCTTTTGTTGTTATACAACTTCCTTTCATGAATATAACTTCTTCAAATTCCAAAGGGAATTTCTACTACCAAGCATGAATATACTGGTTAGGAAGCTTAGAATAAGGAGGACACCAGTTCATCTGTTCTCCTTAGATTTGACCAAGCAACGTACCTTCCATTCCATAGCTCAGGAGATATATCCATAAGAACAAATAATCACTATTTTATGAGAAGTTTTCCTATCATTTTGTTCCTGTTCTTGCTTACATTTGTGTTTCACAGAACATACAGCTGGTATGGAAAAGAAAACTCTGTGTGTTGGTAATAAAGTTTTAAATAGATATAAGTTCCAGGGAATAGAATCGTCTAATGGGATTTAACAAAACAGTGTTCTTGTTTTGTTTTCTTAAACTCCTCTTTTATATATTCTTGTGACTTCATGTTAAAAGCAGACAAGCACCTATACAGCAACACTTTTTCTGAAACTTTCCTTCTGCTGCACATCAAAGGACCTTAAAATGTATGTAAAAGTCACTTTCATTACTTTGATTTCTGTGCTGTAGTGTCTTGACCCTTGTGTTGTTGCTAACAAACAGAGGCAGTCAGTGTGCTCTTCTTGCCCTGAGCTAGCCCACTGGCATGACAGGTGTGACTGGACTACTGGACACGCTGCCTGAGCAAGGGTGTCCTGAGCTAGATTTTGTCCCATAGCACCTATGCCCTGCCTCTGCATAAGGACAGATGAGCTGGACAGCCACAAATATAAACAATTAACTAGGGATTCCCTAGGTACTGGTGACGGATCTAGAAACTTTTAGTCTGGAACAAACTGCTCTCCAGCAGTCCTTGCCTGGCATAGCAGCCTTTCAGGGATGGTTACAATACATTGTAATTTGAGCAGTTTAAATCACACAGGACAGGGAAGCCTGCAAAAGGATAATTTGGAACACATGCACCACAGAAAGTACCACGGGATTACATGCTTGGTGATACCTGTACCTTTTGAAATCTTAAGTGGCTTTTTCAAAAATTCCAGTGTGGAGTATGCATGCTTTATACGCATGACAGTTGTATCTTCCTCTTCCTGAATTTTCCCTTGCTTTACTGACCTCTTTTTTCTTGCATCTGGCTGTTTTATCCTTGAAGGAAACAGAATTGGAAGTTAACATTCTGCTCTGGGGAAAGGGGAGAACACGACTGTGGAAAAATCTGGATTATGAACCAGAGAATGAATGTTCATTCCCTGCTCTTTGGTGCTCACATCCACGTCACAATCCACGCAGAGCATTTTTGAGAGGTTTGAGTTTATTCCATTCACTTTTCATGAACAGAAGGTCTGGACAAGCAAAAAGAGCAATAGGATCTTTAGACTTTACCCTTCCTTCTTGTGAGTTTATACTTACGAAAGATTAAAGCTGGAGGAATCTTTATGGAAACCTTGTGGAAATACCTGTAGATTTCGAGACTGAGCAGGGAAAATACAAATACTGTTTCCCCAGTTGTTTAATCCACTATGTAAACTACTGTCACATCTTCTTTTCATCCTTTTACATTGGCCTATACCTATATTAATGTCACTACCTATAGCTAGTATTCAGCTATATCATATAAGCCTACAATATTGCCTCCTCTTATGTCAAAAATAATTCTGTACCGCCTCAGGCAATTTTTCTAACCTTCCCCTTCACATCACAGTGTTTGAGAAGGCATTTAGCTCTCCTTTTCCCAACAACTTCTCAGCTGTACCCTTGACATATTTTAATCAAGGTTTCTCTCTGACCAAAGGATGGACACCTCTCTCTTCCAATTAGTTAATGGTTTCCCACTTGCTGCTGCTGCTGTTGTTGTTTCCATCTCACTCACCATTCTCCTTGACCTCGGAGCAGCTGGAACTCTGAAATTAGATCAGACAGGCTCATGCAACTCTCAGCTGCACAGAAGCTGCTACCTTAGTTTTGCTATTTGTGTCCAAAAATATGCCTGAATTCTTATTTTGTTGTATAAATTGCAGCAACAGTAGGTGCATATGGATGGACATGACTATTTCCAATACAAATGAAAGTATGAAAATAATACAAAGCAGGAGACAGGTGCACCTGTTTTTTAGCACAAACACACAGAAGACACACAAACCTTCCTAAAGGCTGTATTCAAAACAGTCTTCATTCAACATTACCTTAGGAACGGTCCTACAAAAGGAGAGCTAATGATGACAGAATGGTAATATATTCCAGTGATTAGGAATGGTTTTTTATTAAAAATGCTGTACTGAGATTACGACTACTAAGGAACTAATCTTTCGATTTCAAGTGCGCTATTGTTATAATGCAAGGCTCATAGTAACAGCAGAATTTTACAGAGACAGACAAACTTCTATTTTACTGACTTCTGCCTCTTGTGAAGCATTATGTATGCTCTCAAGTATGGTCTCTAACACTCACTGTTTATATTTTACAAAAATTTTAAAGGGGTATGGGCTTTAGCAGCAAGTACTTACTAAGAGTCCTTTTCTGCATGTCATTAGCCCAGTTCTGAAAAAGTAGAAGGCCATGCAAAGAAAATATCTCCTGAAAATTACAGCTAGGAAAAGAAACATAAGGTAAAAGTATTGGTTGAAAATGTAACTGAATGAGGTAGTACAGATTAATTGCAGTTCAGCAAGTACCTGCCACTTACTACACTAGGTATGGCAGTGTCCATACCACTTATGCACATCAATTAATTAAAAAGAAAAAATAAAAATAAAAAAATCAAGCCTGTAGTGGAAGAAGTAACAGTTATTTCTGTTATTTGCATCTATCTTCTTATTTCATACTAGGAAGAAGAAACCTGTTACTATTATTTATAGAAGACACAGGACGGTATGTTAAAGCTTTTGTTCCTTAAGGAGCTGTGCGATTTAAGTTTTACACTCCTAGCAACGGTTCCTGTTTTACCTTGATGTCTCTCTGCTATTAAAGTAGGGCAAGATCAGAGAGATGTTTGTTAAGCAACTTCTCTAACACTTTCATATTCAGTTTGAGTTCCTCTTACCGTGACATTTCAGTTTCATATACATGAGGGTCAAATATAGACTGCCTGAGCTCTTTCCAGACACTCCAGAACCATCCCACCATCCACACCTCCTTTTAATTCTCTTACATTTTGCCAAACAATGAGGAATCCACACCCTACATCAGGAAAATGAGCTCTGAAGAGTTGATATGGTTGAATGCAGGAAAAGTATTTAGGTCAGGTTTTTCAACTCAGAAAGCCTAACTGATATACCAGTTAATCTGAGCCTGAATCCCAATGAATAACGAGGCTTCTATTTCTACAATGCCATTATTTTCATTATTATACTAACGTAAAATAATTTCCATGATTTTACCGATGTAACACAATGCTTTATGTATGTTAAGAATTTCAACCTTACAACAGTCCTAACAGATATGTGTTATTAAACAAGAAAGTGAAATACAGAGCTGCTAGGTTACAGTGAAAGTTAAAGGGAAAAAAAATCCAAAACAGCCAAACAAAACAAAAACCCCAATAATAGCAGAAGCTGTCATGGAACATAGAATTCCTGATAGCTAATCTGCCACTTAACAAACAGCAATTGATCTGAACAAAAATGGAGAAAACAAAGAACATTCTCCAGTTGTCAGTCATAGTAGGAATGATATTCACCCAAACAGAAGAAGTCCAGAAGTTTCTATCTATGTAAGTGTCCTGGTTTCAGCTGGGATAAAGTTAATTTTCTTCTTAGCAGCTGGTGCAGTGCTGTGTTTTGGATTTGGTGTGAGAACAATGTTGATGGCACACTGA
>JAVJGI010000014.1:107982232-107999094 GCA_035590275.1 Ibycter americanus | reverse complement strand
TTTCTCAGGCCCTGCCAGCGAGAGGGCTGGAGGGGCACAGGGAACTGGGAGGGGACACAGCCAGGACAGGTGACCCAGACCAGCCAAAGGGTTATTCCATACCACAGGACGTCATGCTGAGTATATAAAGCTGGGGAAGAAGAAACTTTTGCTTCACCTATTAAACTGTCTTGATCTCAACCCATCAGTTTTCTAATTTTTACCCTTCCAGTTCTCTCCCCCATCCCACTGTGGGGGGAGGGAGCAAGCAGCTGTGTGGGGCTTAGTCACCAGCCGGAGTTAAACCATGACAGTAAGCAAACAGGTAGACAGAACTGATCCTGATAATTGTTTTCATCCTTCACTGTAATTAAACTAAGAGAAATCTATTCACTCAGTGGGGTGCAGGACCAAACCATTACTGTCAGGTCACAGCTACCATGCATATCGTATATAGCTTGATAGAGTTCCTTAAGCTTCAATGTGATTTCATCATGAAAATAAATAAATAAATAAATTCACCTCAATTCTACACCAAGATTCAACTTCATTAAAAATAACTGCAAGGGCTTAACATTTGGAGTACATTTAGGCAACCTCTCCCCATTCAGAAGTGTCTGTGGCTAGCAAACATAGCCTCATTTGGATTTTTATTGCTCTCCTGAAGTGCATGATTATGTCTCCAATGGAAAATTGGTATTCCATTGGCTACAAATGTATTACTGCTGGTTTCAAAACCCTCCCTCCACTGTCACCTTTTGGTAATATGATGTCTTTCAATGCATTTCACTGAGTTCAGTGCATTTTGATACTTCTATTTAGTGTTTTGCACTTCCTTTTCAATTCCATCTCTGCAGTGTATCAAACTTTGTTCATTACATTTCAAGTAGTGGGGCAGCTAAATAGTGTCTGCTAAGATATACTTTCAACTGAGCATTGAAAGTGCCTGCTTAAAATTCCCTTTGAATAAATTTTTGTTTAAAATAAGAAAAGCTTTTTGGCAAGCCATTAATTATCACACAATTATTCGTGCTAGACTGTCATAAGCAGTGGATGTAGCACTATAAACAGATTTTATATCTAAACAGCAAAAAAGATACTGACCAGCTTTCCCACTGAAGAATTTGTCGCACAATCCTAAATGGAAAACCTACATGTCCTATGTAAAAAGGATTTTAAGCACCTTTTTATTAACTGGCACACTTATAAATCTGGCTGTTTCCTTTAGAACAAGATATCTTTACCCTCATAGGCAGGTTAAGCCATGCTTCTTAACAGTCTTGCATCTGTAGCTGCTGTTTTACTTTGTATTGAACATGAAGAATGATCTCCACAGATAAACCCTAAAAATATTCAGAAAAGCATTGAAACTGTCCAAAAGAATCTTGCAGATGTTTTTCAGTAAGTCATCTTCACTTGAACATTTGATAAGTAAAATTCTGGCTGCTTCATAATTTTGAGTTAGAAAACATCAAGAACTGGGCATTGAATTTCTCTTTTATTTATACAGGACTCAATTAGGGACAAATATCACTGAGTTTCTCCTACTTGTAGAACATCAAAAACTCACCGTAGATAACCGTCTCTTCTTTTTACTCTGACCATGCTTTCTTCCTATACTGGTTCTGGCTGGGATAGAGTTAACTGTCTTCACAGCAGCCTGTATGGTGCCTTGGTTTGATTTGTGACTAAATAGTGTCAATAATACACCAATATTTTGCCTGTCGCTGAGCAGTGCTTCCACAGAGTCAAGCTTTTCCCTTTTTCTTCACAATGAGTAAACTGGGGATGGGCAAGAATCTGGCGGGGGGGACACACACAGCCCAAATTGGCCAAATTGGTCAAAGGAATATTCCATGCCCCATAACATCATGGGGTACAGGAAGAAGGGGTTGTAGTGGGGGTAGGAGGAGGGCAGCGGGGAGAGTTGGCTTTCAAGATGGCCATTGCTCAGAGATTGTGTGCATTGGTCTGCTAGCAGGAGGTGGTTTATGACTGTTCTTTCATCACTTTTTGCTTGTTTATTTGTTTTCCACCCCCTCCTTTCTTCACCTATTAAACTGTCTTTGTGTTAACCCATGAGTTTTCTCTCTTTTTTCCTCTTCCCATTCACTCCCCTACACCATCACAGGGAGAGGGAGTGAGCAGCAGTGTGGGTGCTTGGCTGCCAGCTGAGGTCAACCACACTACTTCTTAAGTTATTCTATGCATTTTCTCTTTCCCTATGTGCTTTCTTGCCTGCCCAGCAACCTGTTCCCCAGGCTTGATCAAGGTCCTTGCTTAGGGACAGAATTGAAGGACATATTATCGAGAGCAATTCCCTCCTCTTAAGTTGTCTCATAGTACACCAAGTCAGTCAAATGTGCTACACAGGACACCGAGCTTTTAATGAAACTTAACATTTTGCAGCTGGCAGCTTATGATATAAGCTGATCCTAGTGTCACCCTTTTAGTAAACAGTTTTTAAACTAATGGAATTGTTTCCCTGAGAAAGGCAGTTACCTGCTGCTAAATTCACACAATTAGTTCCACTCACATAAACTGATATTTCTAGCACAGACACCCATAGCTGAATCCTTCTTCCAGTGTCCACCTGAAACACAATCCAAACAGTAATTGCACTGTGTGTAACTTCAACCTAGCTAATTTGGGTATTTGCAACAATCTAACCATAGCAGAGCAGGCTTAAACTTTAGCTATATTAACTCACCTGGGACCTCAGGGGAGGTGCTCCGCCAGGCAAATCTGTAGCTCTGCTCAGCACCGCCCGACAAACCCACTTTGCAAACAAGGTGGCTGGGGCAAAGGGAATTTCACTTTAAAAATCTCAGTGCAGTCACAACCTAGATTAGATGTGATGATTCTGTATATGGTCTCTCATAATATAAATTTATACAATTTAGTCTACACATTCGGTCTGTTTGCAAAAACCTTCTCTCCAGACACCACAATCACAAGGCAAGAGAGACTATTTGCCCTGTCTACTAGCCTGCGAAGTTTTCATTAAATTCCTGGAGGAATTATTCAGATATTTAGAGAAAGAATAGGATCATTGCAGATATTTCAGGCAAGATAGTCTGTAACCACTTACTGGCACAATATCTCCTAAAAGGTCATTGATTATTACCAACTGTGTCTATTAAAATTCTATTTTGTATGACATTTTAAGAAGTGCATTGGGCAATAAACTGCTAAATTGAAAGTGTTTTTCCAAAGGAGAGAAGGTAGCCACAAGGGCAGATACGCATTGCAGACCAGTAAGATTGCAATAAACTAAAATACACTATCAATCTGCTGAATTAATGCCAAGGGTTTGATACATTGTATTTGCTGTGATAGAGATAGCAGTTGTCACAGAAAAAAATGTAGCATTACCAGGCTTGGTAACTGTTACGGTGGTAAATGCTAACGGACAGGGCCATTCTTGAGATTCCCACGACAAAGTTGATGTCTAACTTATTTCAAGTGGGCCTGAAAAATATTCTTCTGTTGACCTTTTCTTCCAATGGACTCTATCGTTAATTGCCACTGCCATAATCGTGGGCCTGAAAAGAGGTGAAGGATGATGTTTCTTAGAATTATTCCCCCATCACCCCATCCTGCAACAGACCCCCAGATGTGGTGCTGCTGGCATCTAGGAAACCTAGTTTGCACATATTACTGGAATAGCGAGAATAATTTTGCAAGAATGGATTACCCAAACAGCCCTTTAACAATTTGCAGTGATCCACCACCTCTCCAGTATGCTTTTGTTTTTCCCTGTTTACACAAGATAATATTAATTCAGAGAAGCTACTATTTACCAGTCTGCTGATTTACAGGAACAACAAAGCTCATGAAACCAAGTGTTGTATGATATTGTTTCCTCTTTGAGCTCTCTGATGTGTAATAACTACATGTGAATTCTGGAAGAAGTCTTCCTGTGAGTGGGGCATTGGTAACATCTTTCTCCTTCATGGCTTCTCTGCTACTTATGATTAAGTTCACCACGCAGCCTCTTTCCCTCAGGGTGAGCTAACAGTATCTGCCTCTTCTGCAGCACCTACTGTCACAAAATGCAGAAGCTACTGTCTTTAAGACCATAGTATCTTCATTAAAGAGTTAAATTTCAAAGGAACAGTTGGACAGAGAAGCAGCCTGTCACCACAACCTACATTCTCCCAGGAAAGTCAGATTTCCTACTACCTATGGGAAGGAAGCACTTAAAATAACTGTTTAAGCCCGATTTGGGTAAGTTTTAACTTTCTGTAATTTGTTAGAATGCTACTAAGGCCAAATAACAGCTACTACACATTTTACTGGTACAGAAACTGTAGCAATCAAGGAGTGAAAAAGCAAACATTTCCAGCAAATCACTTCTCACTAATGGCAGCATAAATCTGCAGTTACCCAGTTGACTTCAATGAATCTACTTTACATTCAGGCTACTGTAGCCAAGCATGAAATTTATCCCAGTGATTTATTCCATAGATGAGATAGATCTAGGTTGGACTCAGTTCTGCACTTAGAAAATGGCCTGTAGTTGAAAAATTCCTAGTAATTGTACAGATTTTGTGTTTGAGGAGTGTTTCCAGAACAAAATTTTTTAAATGTTTCAGGTATTGCATTACCATGAAGAGTCAGATGCATGCAGCCACCTATGACTTAAAGCGTGAGTTTCAGATATGAAATAGTTCTTAGGACTTAGCTGTAGGGAACTGTTCTGTAAAGGTGATTGCTCCTCACTTTTTAACAAAGGCTTAAACTTCATGTCGTATAATCCCTGTATCTGTAATACAACTTCATACACCGAAACAAAAGTCATAACCCAAGAGACAGAGTTGAAGGAAGAAATGGAATAAATCCAGAACAAACTCAGTTGGTCACCTTACTCTAATCTGGAGCTTCAAACTGAAGACACATTCATGATTACATAGGCATTATGGGTGTAATAAAGACAGAGCCAGACTCTTCTCAGGGGTATCCAATGACATGACAAGAGGCAACAGGCAGCACAAATAGAAATACAGGACATTCCACTTAAACATGGATTCCTCTAACTGGATACTTTTAAGATTCCTATTAGGTTGCTGCAAATTACTGGGCTACTCTTGATGTAAAGCAGTATTTCAACTTATACAGAAGTCATACCTTACAACAAAATCTTTTGTACATCATAGATCAACAGTTTGGGGTTTTTTCGTTGCTGTTAAAATAGATCTGTCTTTAGGATATTAACTTTTGTTCTACAGCTCTTATTCTGCTTTTACAGAGAAACTAGATGAGCATTCACTATCTGCCACTGGTGGACCACAGGATCAAGGTCATTTATACGGAACCCTCCACCTCTCCCCCAAGAAATGGCTTTTAATTTACTGAATGTGGTTCATTATCTAAAGAAAAACAAATTGGTAGGAGAGTTGAACATTGCCTACTCTGACTAAACTCAAAAGGAGATTTTCTGCCTTTTCCAATACCGGCCTGATCTGAAACCATTTTTTTTAAAAAAAAAGAAGATGTATTTCCACTGATTTCAGCCACTGTGTTGGACAAGGCTCCCATGTCAGAACCCACGAAAGAACTAGGAAAAAAAGCCATGACAAGGTAAATTAGATGTTTTCCCCCTCAACTGCCTACAGTCTCCACCCTTTTCAGTAGCTCCACAATAGATGCTCTGTAACAAAGTTCAGAAGAAATTTACATACCCATCTGGATAAAATATAAAATTCATTAACACCTTATCTTATAGATGAAAATTGCAAATTTAAAACCTTTCTTCTTGTGACAAACCTGAGTCTTTTTTTGTCAGTAGCGTGAATTGATGTTTCCCCATCTTTTACTTCAAGTGTTTGGTGGGAAATGTACAATTTGCACTTCAAAGGCTTGCTCCAGATTAGTCATGTGCTTTGCAGCTGTAGGAAGGTCTTGCAATTGTATCATTAAAGTCAAAAGATTTCCATATATTTAAAGTGACAGGCCTACATTTATTTAATTCCATAGGAAGTATTAAACTGCATATTGTTTGGAGAAGCATTTCAGCATATTTGGATCTCTGATCTATTTATTTAATCATACAAACAATATACCGGGTGCCCATTGCTTTACAAAGTCTCACACGTGTGAAATAATTTACTAAATCTTAAAACATGAGACAAAAACAAACCAGGGTCCATGGCCCAAAACAATCCTCTCAAAACAATTCCTCCGGTCTTAAGCCATAATTTGATTGTACCATTTCACTTTTAAATCCATGTGGTACCAGAGCAAACCCTGAGAGCTTTACTCATTCAGTATTCCTGACGGAATCAGGAATGCCCTGTCATAAAGATTTTGTGAGAGGCCATCAGAGCAGCCATCAGATCCTGCAAGCATCAAAAATTACACCTGCCACCCCTGTTTACAGAAGCAGCTCTGTAATCGTGTGGAGACACAGAAACGTTCTTGCTCCCAATTCGTATCCCACATAGGATTTCTTCACAAAAGGATTTGGAAAGTGAACGTGCCATGAAGTGCTGTCACAGCAAGCAGCTGAGATGGCCTCGCTCTCGGCTGCCAAGCCGCTGCCAGCGCTGGGAGCCAGGCTGCTCACACCTCGCGGTGTGCCACTGCCGGCACTGCTGTGCCGGGGCCTCATGGCAGGAATGCCGCTCCTACCGCTACGGCACATGGGGATGGGGGGGTTCTTTGTCACCTGCTAGCTGCTGTCTCCCCTCTACACCAGAAATATTAAAAAAAAAAAAAAAAAGTCAAGCCACTGGCACCGAGGAAGCAGGCTGAATGCATCCTTCTGAAACTATCAAACCCTTGGGAACATGATTTTCAAGGAGTCCGTGACATTACAACTCATGAGAACAGTATAAAACATGGTGGATCGAATTGTGCCAGGCAACACAGGGGCAGAGGCAGCAGTGCCCTCCCTCCCCAGCCTCAGCCTGGCCAGGGAAGGCAACCGGGGTCTGCCACAGCCCAGCTGCCCCCAGGCCCCGCTGCAGGCCCCAGCCCGGCTGCCCCTAGGCCCCGCTGCAGGCCCCGGCCGCCCCCAGGTCCCGCGGCAGGCCCCGGCCCAGCCGGGAAGGGACAGGGTCCTCCCTGAGGGGATGCCTGGCCCAGCAAGGCCCAGCGACAGGCAGGGGCAGGGCTGATGGCAGCCCGCAGGCACGCAGGGCCTGGGTGGTGATTTTTCATCCAAGTGAAACCCGCTGATGCGCAGCATTTTATGTGGCTTTTAAAGTTTTGATTTTGCGCTGCCCCAGCCAGCTTAACACAGCCGCACTCCCCAGCACAGCGGTCTGCCAGCAGAGGTGGTGAGGAATCACAGCGTTCCCCTGCCAGCTCAGCGGGGCTGGCCTGAGCCTGGCTGCTCTCCCCTCCGAGGTGAGAACGGCCGCAGGCCCCACTTCCCCATCGCCAGTGCCGATTCGCTTCCGCCTAGTAAAAAGTACAATCAAAGAAGTTGCACCAACAGCAGAAGAGAACTAACCCCAAGTTACTATTCCCATAAGTTGTTAAGTACGATGCAACAGGAAGTTAAATCCACACTGCAGTGATTACAGGTGGTCAAGTGTTTTTGGGGGCAAGCTTGTTTTGGGGCAAGTCAGCTATGTTAACAGTATGTCCAGACACATTAAAAGCTTGATCACTGCAAAAGGCAGAGAACACAGAGGAACCCTGTAAGGTAAAAGTCTTAATTTGACATTGAGTCCTGCACAGCTCGGCCTGACTTGGAAGTGTCGACGGCACTTGTAATAAAAAAAAAAAACAACTTTTTTTAAAAAAAAGCAAAAAAGCAGACATGTCTGAAAGCTCTAGTACTAAAACACTGTCAGCTAAAACTGATTGTTAGGGGTAAAATAAATGCTACAGATAATTTCTCAACAGCAAAAAGTTCTTTCACAAAGAACTCCATCTTCTATACTTCTACATTCCCCATCACTAAATAGCAAGTGCTTCACAAGCCTTAATGCATTTATAACATTTCTGGAAGGTAGAGGAATACCATTATTTTTCATTTTACAGATGCAGAACTGAAGCAGAGGAAGGGGAACACTTTGACCATACCCATCAGTTGGAATTGTCCTTCCTGGATTCCTGGGCCACTGCCCTAAATACCGAGCAATGCTTTCTACCACTAGCTTTTTTTTTTCCCTCCTGATGATGGATAGTCCTAGATAGAAGCATTGATAACACTATGTCAGTAAAAGGTAGGGTGCCCTTGCTTCCTTCCTTGGGGGACCAATACTCAGATCTCCCCCATTCCTTAAAAAAACCTAGGAGATAATCTAGTATTAATTAAATTATTAACTAACTCCAGAACTGCTTTCAGGAGTTTCTGCTCCTTATCATCCTGGCCTAGAGCAGAAAAACCTGTTCTTGAAATTTTGGCATGTGATGTGGCTCCCAAGGCAAAAAATACCAATGATGGCATAGAGCAATATGGTACCTCTTGAACATGGTTTTTATCTCGTCTCCTCACTCAGCTAGCTAGACCAACTGTCAGACACAGGGATACAGGACTAGGAGGGTTAAAATCTTTTCCCCATGCTAGCAAATAGGGTGATACCCCAGGTATAAGCACTGCTGAAACACAATAAATGGCTACCAAAGCCTTGCTATAGGCCTACATAGGTTAACAGAGGCCTGTGCTTTAACATGGGCTGACAAATAGAAGCCTATCCCTCACCCATACACAATATAAGTTTTTTTGTTGGTAACAGCACCTCTGCAGACTCCTTTGCTGATATATAGGTATATTATTTATACACCTGATATTTCTAGGTATATAATTATCTTGATAAAATAAAGCTACTCTTCACATGAAATCTATTGCATGAAAGCAGGACAAGGATCTGAAGCCAGGGTGATTTCATGGTCTTACCACACACACATAGCTTCTACAGTAATGCATAACAGACCATATGAAGATAATACAAGATAGCATGTAGGCACCCTGGCACTAATGCTATAAACCACAATAGTCCCTTTGCAAGGGAGACAGAAAATCCAGCACCTTTCCCCTTGAAAACACAACACCTGGTCTAGGATTTGGCTCAGTCAAATCAATGAGCATGTTAATTCTTAAAAGGAGGCAAACAGCTTACGGCTCATTAAATTTAGCTGTACACATATACAGTATACGTTCTTTAGCAAACACCTTTAGTGCCCTTGCCTCTTTTCCCTGCAGTCATCCTGATCCTATAAAGACAACAGCTCTCGCAACAGGTGTCTCAGCACCTCTAAATCACATCATTTTTTGGCTGTCAACAGGTGTCATCACGAGAAAGGAACAGAGTCAACCGAGATTCATTCTGCAGGATTTGCCACAAAACTGTCCTGGTGAGCAGCCTGAAGAAAATGCTACAAACCGTTAGTTACTTATGGTTTCCATGGCCCTACTGTCTTAAGCCAGCAGTATCAAAGTAAACTTGGCACCAGCAGTACGGAGAATCAGAATATGTTCCCAGAAATGCTGCATTTTGGTTTTTCTGGCCTCCTGTAAATGAGCTTGAATTCCTTTCTCCTTCCAAATACATGCTACTTCATTCCAGAATACAGGAGAATTTTTTCCACTGTAGAAGAAAATAATACAAGAAGATTACACAACTGAAACATTGCTGACTTTTCCACTGCCTTTTCCTGCAGCATTTTCCATTTAATGGTATTTTCCACAGACACATATACATGCATATTTATAGTGTGCCTGCATAGATCATATTTTTCCTATACTCCCAAATTCTGAACTCTTCCCCAGCTCTACTGCATTTTCTCATCTGTTCTCTCTGTAGGTTAAAATATTTCATCTTTTAAAAGTGTGTCTACTAGATAAAGCAAAAGCATATAAATCTAATGAATCAACCACATTACTTCTGATGTGAACTTCTTTAGTTGAACTGTTCATGTTCATAAACCTGTAATGCTTCTGAATTCTTAATACAAGTGGATGTAATCAGAGTTAGTCATTGCTTGCATTGATAATTTTAGCACTTCAACAAAACTGATTATAATGATCAGTCTCTTGGAATTTGTTTTATATTTTCTGATCCTTATAGCACTCTGTATGGCTCTAATAAGATAAAAGGAATGCCTGCTTGAAAAAGAAATTTTTCTGCTTTCTTCCTCTTTCAGAGATTATAACTCCTCCAATGCATTACAGATAACTGAAAAATGAAAATTATGTCCTCATTTTCGACTTGAAAAATAAAACTCTTGCAGAGCAATTCAGTCTGGGAAGTCTGAACTATAAGAGCAGCTGTTAGGCAGCATTCAGATAAGGCCCTTCTCAGTGCTTTGCCATCAGACAAAATTCCTACTCTTTGTAATAGAAGTTTGCAGTAGGGTATAGTACTTCAATACTAAAAGCTTTCATGTATGGAAAGCACGGACATGGGAATGGAGACTATTTATTTAACAAGTAAAGCACCTAATAAGGAATCCAACTGGAAAGAGTGAAAATCAGGGAGAAGTAGATCTACAGTCATCTCTACTAACTGCAATGCCCTGGGTTTAGAAAAATGCCATGAGATCATAACTTATATAGATTACCAGATTACTTTAATAGATAACCAAACCAATCATAGATACTTGCACAATGAAGTATATTGAACTGGAAAATTCTGAGATTGTTGCGGAATGCTCTTGTTTACTTACACGCGTAGCTACATTGTGACAGTTTTCTTGCTGAAAAAGCATTTAGAGTAAACAAATATTTATGTAGAATTATATTGGCTTCAATCAGAACTCCTATAGATATTTTTTAAAAATTGGAATTTGCTGCTGGTAAGTTTTCTAATTTGCCTCAGAAAATGCTAAAATGTTATAGTAGACTGAAATTAAAATATTGGTTTGTTTCTTTCTGGATTTACGTCCCATTATTACATGACATCCAAATAGCAATAACTCCTACTGACACGTTATAAGAACTGAAACATTCTGTTACTCATATTCTCTATCTAAAGCCAACATGAACAATTGAATGTTATCTTTAGATGGAAAAAATAAATATTGCAAAACTATTCAGCACAGACACCTCTAAAGACAAGATTTATTATATTCTTTGGAAATATGCCTCCTGCATCTGCTGTAATGAAAACATGGCAACAGGCACATACCCAAGCATCTTTGTATTGATTCAAAAACTCCTACCATTTACCTTCTAGCTGTAATGATTTTAAAGAAAACTTAAAATACAGATTAAAGGTGTGCTTTAAAACATGTTTCTTTCTTGTGGTAATGCCAGACCATTCTTATACTCCTATTCATTTAATCTTTCCCCAGTTACCCCATACAACTGGTCGGAAGTCAGTACAATAAGACATATTTTTGTAATTTGCTGGATTAAAAAAAAAAAAATTCTTTCAGAGATGTCTTTTAGCTTATTTTTACCACACAGATTTTTCCATTGATTGGTTCACCCCTTTAACAGTGTGCTGGCAGAAATTAGAAAGCAATCAATCACAATGAGGGAATGGGGGAAGAAAAGAAGCCGTGACTGGATGTTTCAGATGAGCTTCTCAATTTAAGAAAAGCAGTCAGACCAGAAAGCTTAAAAGCTGAATAGACTGATCTGCTGAAAGTCTGATTCAACTAGCAAGATTGCAAACTGCTCCAACCACAGCAGGGATATCCCAACTCCCAGGAGGATTACAGTGCATTCAACAGCTGTGATAGCATGACCTTGAAGTTAGTTAGCTTTGGGACAGGTAACTGAAGCCACAAGAGCCAGGGTCTCAACTGAGCCAGAATGACTGTTCTTGAGAGTGTGCTGTGAACTATATCTGGGAATTATCTAGGTCTGCAAAAGCTCTTTTCTGCTTTTGTTGATATTCTTTTCAAGCTAGTCTTTTCCAATTACATTTTGGCCATGTAGTAAATGAGAATTTGAGCATCACTTAGACAGGAGTTTCAGCTTCTTTCATTTTTAATTACAAAAAAAAAAAAAAAGGGTGAGACGAACTAAATTGAGCAGATTGATGCAGGCACAAGACCATTTCTGGAGAAAAAAAATTTTGTAATCCTACACGCTTCTGAATAAGCACTCATCCATATAAATCTTCAAAACACTCAGGATGGAATACTTCACAACATAAGCATACAAAGTAGATAATTACTGGCTTGCTTACTGTTCTTGCCGTGCTGCAGTTTTCATTTCACTTTGCCAAAATGCTAGTGCAAGAAAATATGGAATAAGAATGACAAAGAAAACAAACTTGAAGTGTCACCCTTAACAAGTTAAAAGACATTTAAGGATAGTTTTAGTGATATTTTCTGGAATGACTGTGGTGTCAAAGCATATTGAAAAAATTTATGAAGAGCTGCAGAATAGGCACATAATAGACATTCAAACCCCTAAACTTTGCAATATGCAAGCATATAATTAGGAGAACAATCACAAGGAGAATAACAAAATCAACAATAAAGCAGGAAAACCAAAGCCATCTGCACACCAAAAAAATACCATGAATTCAAACCAGTCTGCACATAACTGAATACCTGAAAACCTATTTACCATCAAATTTTTCCAGCTGTGATGACATTAATATATAGGCACCACATGAGAAATTGCTTCACAAAAGATGCTACAGGAAAAAAAAAGAAAAATAAAATAGAGTAAGAGCACATACAATCATTTAAAATAAGATGTTTAGGCTGCTCACTGGCAAGATTGAACCCAAATACTGTAATATTAACCTGCTTAATTAGTTAAGTAACTTAACTATTAACAAGAAAAACAGGGTTTATTTCAGCAGCAAAGTTTTACTGAAAGTCTTTCTGTGCCGCACCTGATCATAGGCATGCAAAACACAGAGAGCAACAGCCTGCATCAATAACAGTTACTGCACCCTTTTTCTAAACAGTATCAATCCACCTGTTTCACATTCCTTTTTACTAAGATATTATGTTCCTAATTACCATACCTAAAACAATTACTGCTATAGCAGTGTCTTTTATTTTCCCCAAACATGGAGTGTTCTTGTCACCTTTGCCTGTTACATAAAGACCTCATTCTTGTGGGGACTTAAATCTAACTTCACAAGGAATTAAATCAGTCGTAAAATTCACATCAATTGATATCCACACTGAAGAAGTACCCAGCTAGTTATATTTGGTACTGCATCTGTCACAGGAAACAAAACCTTAAACATTAATGAAAAATGTGTGAATTAACTGACAGCTTTTCACAGGTGAGTTATTTACAGAACAGTATTCCTTCCATTTCATCTAGCATCAGTGTTGCAACCTGACATACAACCTTTGGGTGCCTGTGAATGCAGGTAGCCAGCACACTAGCAAATTCCACTCCTGGAGCTCTGCAAAGTGACGGCATCAGCAATAACACCAAGAACGAAGAAAATAGGCTAAAAGGGAAGAAGCACAAGATGCAAAGGATATAGTTTAATTAGGCTGCAGCTTCATTAAATCTGAGATAATTTCTCAGCAGTAAATCGTTCTTCCTATGATTGCCCCAATCTATTTAGGAGGGTGCTCATGAGCCCACTAACACGGTGACAGTCCTTCAGTCCCTCCTTGGCTAAAAATGAAAGGAGAGCTGATGGCTGTTACTTGTTATGCTGTGGCCTCAAAGAGAATAGGTATTTTGATGTCCTTCATCCTCTTCCTGTCAGGTCACTTCTAGTCTGGATTATCAGATAACAAAACCCTTGTGGTTCTTCCTCTACCATGGATACAGCTGGAGAGAAATCAAAGCAGAATGAAACAAAGAAAATTGACTAGCCCAGTCTTGCAAGAAGGGAAAATTTCCCCCTTGCTCCCTTTCAATCCCCCACAGAGTGCAACAGTCCTCAGCATAAACTGCCAAACACGCTCCTTTTGTGATCAAATAGGTGGGGAAAGTGAGGAGTGAAGCTGGCCTTTTCCAGTCATGGAGCATCAGGGTGAAAAGCAACCGGGTGTAGTTGTTACTCCATCCCCACTGTGCACATGACATGACTTTTTCTAGCTCTTGGGTAATATTCTCAGCCAAGTATTCTCACCTTCCAGGTAGATGTACAACAGAGGGATTAAGTGACCTCTCTGCAGTCTATGGACTACATAAATAAAAAGGCATCCATATAGGATGCTGTTAGAAGATACTGGACATAACCTGGGTAATTGGAGATCTTACCTGGGCAAGCAAGGTATTTTTAACTCTTTATGTTCATGTCTCCTCTGGATTCATTTCTATAAAATTAAAAGTCATCAGAGAAAATAAAATATTATACTTCACAATATTGATCCATATAAATAATGCATGCTTCATTTTGAATTACTTCTATAACCCAATAGTCTCCTCTTGCTAGTGGGAATAAATTAATTATAACATTAGAAGACATTGTACAAAGGTTAAAAACAGGCATGCATACATTCAACCTACAGAAAACTAAAAAGTTTAGGTTAATGAAATGTCTGAGGAAAAGAGTCTTATTAATTAGCAGGTTCACAGCATTCTTCACAGCTATATTTTAGAGATGCCAAACTGTAATATATTAATGCTGTAGGCAAAAGCTGCATCTCCATCTAAAGAATCATTTCAAGCTTGTTTTATTCAATCTTGGATCTTTTTTTCTAGTGATTTGTATGCCGCAAAGCACTATCTCTTCTTCAAAGTCTTGCATGAGACAGAAACAAAGTGCAATGTTTATGGCCCTGTAGATAATGTGATAAAACTACTGAAAGAGCTCTGGTTATATTTATTTTTTAAAATGGATTGCATTTTCAAAGTTCCATTAGCATTGTACCTGATGTAGGTAAGTGTTTATAGATTTTTTTCCTCTTCATTGGCTTTAGATTTGATGTTGATATAATCTCTTCTTTTCCACTTTTTCTTTTTTTTTTTTTTTTTTTGGTGGGGCTGATCCAAGCCCGTTGCAATCAGCAGGAATCTTTCCACTGATTCTGCTGAATACTTCAAGACCTAGTAAACAACAACAACAAAAAAGTACAGTACCTTGCAAGCTAACAAACTTGAAGCTCTCTGCATAATATGCAGAGAAGGCATGGAGTGAGGAGTACTGGCACTAGCTATCATGCTGCTTCAGTCTTCAGTTGTGACCACAAAACCATTCAGGAGTAGATACTGTAATGCTTCGTTTTTTCTCTTTTCAGCCTTTGCACTTTGAGGAATGTCAATAATGTTACTGTTGATTGGGATTGTTTTTGTGAGATGGACACTTTTATTTTTTAAGGACAAAGCTTATTCTGTCACTAAGAATCACCCTTAAGAACCAAGCAGTGAACTAGATTTTGTGGTCCTGTGGGTTGTTTTTGTTGGGAGGAAAAATTGCTGCTGGAGGGAGGTGCAGGAATGTGTGAGCTGCCAGACTTGCAGGCAGTTCCAGGGATGGGGACTTCTTGTTCTGTGCTTGAGTGGGCAGGGGAAGGAGGAGCTGCCTGCTGAGCCAAGTTTGGGTGGCATAGCTCCCAGTAAAGAGTGTACCAGGGTGGAGAGCAGCGCTCACTGGAGGCAGCACTTCAGCTGACAGCTTAGGATCCAGCTCTACTTTAAAACTGGCTCATCTGAACCAGAATGAACCCCATCTGGCTCTGCCCAGAATGCAACTATGTCTTATGAACAAAGTCCTCCCCAGTGGGTAGGTCCCTTCTTAGCAGTTCAAAGTTCTTTTCCCAGATAACACGGCACCCAAACAATCTGCCCTCTTTTCCCTGAGCATGTTCCAGAGCTTGCTTTTGTCATTATTTTGACTTTCTTTCCTTCTGAAAGACTTCCTACATTTTTCTTTATTTCTCTCACTTTACACTGCTGATCAGGTTGAAGATTTGCATTATTTTCTGGCTCCATTCTTTGAGACTTGTCACCACTGTTGTTCTGGTACTTATAATGTTCTCAAATCTACAAGCTTTCTAACCTATCCCAATGAAGGTGACACAGTTTAGCTGGAGCAATGTAAACAGTAGGTCTTTGATACCAATCAAAATACACTGAGGTAGATTGGGTAGCAATTAGATTTGCAGGAAAGGCCAAAGTCCGAAGGGTTGCCAGCAGGGATCTGCCAGTTCTCCCAGTGACTGATTGCATTTTGTCTGCATCACTCTGCATCGTCGATCAGTCCTCAGGGAAGCACTTGCAGTCAGCTTCTGTTCAAGTCTTGACACCTATTTGCACATATGGGATAAATGTTTTTGGGTTTTTTTTTCAATAAAGATGCTGACCTGCCTATCCCCTGCCCCCCTGACCTCTCTGAGCCTCCCCACTCAAAACGAACCCCAACAACCCACAATCCTTTTGTGCTGGCTGCTGAACAGTTGGTGAAACCCTTGGCCTCATTTCACCCAGTTATATTCTTTTTCGTTCATCAGTTTATCGTATTTAATAAAATATAGAAGTAGGTACTTCAAAGAACCAGAAAGACAGTAACAGGATGCAAAAAAAAAAAAGTTTGATTCAGAGACATTAAAAAAATATATACTCCTTTTGATTGCAGAAGTTAGGGCAGATGGACCAGATACAACATAAATCAGCTGAAATCCTTCACTTGATAGAGCTATACACTATACCATTATATATTATATTATATGTTTTTTATATTTATTTTTTAAATGGTTCTAGTTGAAGAAATTTTTTTGCAGTATTCTTTCCCCAACAAGGACATACGATTTCAAAGTGAATCTGGCAGTTTTGCTGGCCAGAAGTCTTTCTTCTCTTTTAGTTCAGAAAGAAAGGAATGCAAAAATGAGAAAGAAAAATACCCCACTTTTTTTAATTAGATCCAACTATTGATAATCAAGGGTGGCCTAGGGATCCTACTGACACACTGACAGTAACCTATATGAGGGGTGAAGCTTTTATTGCATTGTATTGGGTTTGCGTGGCCAGGTTTGGGTGGCGGGGGCTGCAGGGGTGGCCTCTGTGAGAAGCTGCCAGCAGCTGCCCCCGTGTCCGACAGAGCCCA
>JAVJGI010000014.1:107949714-107977598 GCA_035590275.1 Ibycter americanus | reverse complement strand
CCCTCGAGTTTTACATTCCTTTCTGATTCTCCTCCCCATCCCTCTGGGTGAGGGGGAGTGAGCGAGCAGCTGCGTGGGGCTGGATTGCTGGCTGGGGTTAAACCACGACACATGGATACCTTTATCCACAGCATTTTGGCAGTATCTACATAAGCCTTTTAGTCTGAGTCAGGACCATTCCGACTTACCACATCCTAGTTTGCATTGCGGAGCAGTCTCAGAGCATGCAGAGTGGGTTGCTTTCAAATTAAATTAAATTGAAAGATGCTTTCCAGAAGCACACCTAATGCACTTTGATCAGTACTAGGGAGTCAGTCAGTGGGACCAGAGCAGAGCTTGTCTGAGGACTTGCTAGAGCTAGAGCACGTGGTGAGTTATCAAGTCTCACATCAATGCTTAAGACTGCCAATGCTCTCCTCCTGAGCTGTGCTACTTGATGGCAACAACCACTGTCTCCAGCTGCACGGAAGTCACAGCAGGTCAGGGACCTAAGCTTATCTAAAAGCTACCACATTACTTTTCTAGGTCATAAACCTCTGAATTAGTTTCCTACTCCTACAGTACACAGAAGGATGCAAGGGCTGGATTTTGATGCCACAGTGCAGAGCCTCTTTGGCAGCTGCAGTAAATCCAGAGCTCTGCAGGCACACAGGCTGCTGCTTCTTCACCTTGTAAGAAAGGACAGACAGTTCAGCTGGAATTGATAACTGAACACAGACTTTTAAGGGTTAGCTCATTTTACACATTGACCATTTAATGTAAAAAATATACTAACAGCTGTCATCCAAGAGCCCCTCTCCCATTGAGCACTCCCTTCACTGGGCTCACCTGTGCTTTGTCCCAGTCAGTCTTGGTCCCATTCTTACACCAGCACATATTCAAGAGGAGGGGGAAAAGTGGCCCAGCCCAGGATAGCTTAGAGCATGAGGGCACCAGTGCTGCCTTGGGAATCCATAGATGTAGACCTAAATCTCCCTTACGCCATGGACAACCAACTTGTGCTCCAAACAGGGTGTTTTAACTATAAACTGTATCTGCGAGGGAGCAATACCGTAACATTTTCCTTACATTTTTGTAACAGAAGGCAGAATCTGTCTCAACTTTTTGTGTGGAGTTCAGTTCGAAGTATTAGATGTGCACGAGGCATGCCCACCAGACTGAAGTGGGAGGTGTAAAGCCTGATGAGACTTGGGATATTGATTAGCTAGGAGGCAGTGTTAATTGTTCAGCACTAAGGCTGATGCACGCATCTGGATATGCTCAGAAGAAAACTTAGAAACTTCAAAGTGAAAAAATAAGCCGAGGTACCCACTGACTGCTCTCAGTGGCAGCTGTCAAATGCAGAAGGTAACTCTGGAATGCGCCTAAATCCTGATTTAGTACCTCTTTAGGTCCCCATGTCTGAATCCTTCTTTCCTCACTCATATCAGCTGCACTGTATCTGTCCATCACTTGCCATTCAGACATTAATGTTTCATGTGGTTATTAATTACTCTGAAATGCTCCTTTAGAAGTAACCTAAAACTCTATTTACAAAATTCATATAAAAAGAGCAGATGTTTTTACAGGGCTTTCTTCTTCCTAAAAAGATACCTGACCCCCTTTCAGCATCTCCTTACTAAATTGCTTTCCACTCAGCTGCATATAAACTTAGCCATTAATTCCACCAACATATATCTGCACTTCACCTTATACAAATGAATAATCCCAATGTGAAATCAATCCTTATCTGAGGCAGAGATCATAAACCACAGCCCTAACTCTATATAGCATCACTGAAATCAATAAAGCCATCCCAAATTAAACTAGCAAATGGTATTGTTCTACATATATTTAATCTAGACCATTTCAACTTATTGTGAATTGAGAGGATGTAGTGAACATCTCCTATATTATAATTATACATTGTCTTTCATTTAAGTAAGCTACTGCTTACGCCAGTGATTACTAGTGCTTAATGAGTTTCTTGACATATCCTCACTGTCACGTCATTTGAAACAGTATAGTTAAACGAAAATATGAACTTATCAAATACTAATCAGGTCTAACACAAACACAGGAAAACCGAGCTTATATTAGTTTTATAAACCTGTCACTTAACAATTTCATCTCCCCATGACTAAACACTAAATATAAATACTGCATGAAATCTCCCAATCTTGTTGCATTTGATAGAAATAACTTAGAGTTCATTACTACAAGTATATACTAACGAGATCCCTTTGGTACTACTACCATATACTGGTTATTTGCAGAACCTTCATTTACTCATGGGTTATATCTTTCTTTATATGTATAGAGATTTTTCCTTATGGTTAAACACATCAGATAACAAGCAATCTTCTAAAATAAAGTTAACAAAATTTATCATTACAAATTGGGAATTATTTCTTGACTGGACAATTTTCCATTTTACAGGTGAGAAAACCAAAGCACGATGGTACCATCAGGCCACCCAGAAGGCCAGTGCTTATTGCCAAATACTGAGCCAAGAGAAAACTGGAGCATTTCGAGTAGTTGTATAAAGCAAATATTTCATTCCAAGGCACACTAGTCTGAAATGACCTATTTCCCCGTTTTATTTTTTCTCAATGCAAATTGAATTTGGGTTTTCAGCTCATTCTGAATTTTCCCAATGAACACATATGTTCACCTTTTTGTAATAAAATGAGAAATATTAATGGATATTTTGTACTCTGACAGAGAATGCAAAATAGTACTGCAATGAGTGCAACCTCTCTACAGCTGATGCAGAAGTGTGCTCTACTGAACTACCCATCACCATTTGCATCAGAACAGGGAACTCCCTGAAAGGTTTTCATTTTCTGCCTGACTCTGGCATCCTCTGCTGAGCTTGAGGGAGATGACAGAATTAGTAAAACGTAGCATGTGGCAGTGACCCATAAAAAGCACTGCATTTCCAAACAATTACAGCACATTTTTCTTGGTGCTGGGAGACACAAGGCTACAGTCCAAGTGCTTAGCCACTCAAGAAGTGCAATTATGAGCTGGAAATGCACTGCCTCTTCTGAAGTGGAAATTACCAACTAAAATAGGAAATCAGGGAGAAAAAAAGTTTCTTTCTGCCTCATATTGCTTATTGGAACCTCTTTTATCAGCCCTGATGCTTCTTTTCTTTTTACCAAAAGTTTACCCAAATCAAGGCAACAAGTCACTATTGCTATCCTACCCTTTCTATAGGTATGTTTAAATACGAAAATACTACCATTACCTTTATACTGCACCACTGTGCAACACTTGGTCATGTCTGTATGCCTCCTTGTATCTTTTCAACAGCATCGTACCTTACATTTACAGCATTTGTAACAAAAATTCTGGGAAGGTATCTCAGTCCTCAATTCTGCACATTTTCTTGCTCATGTCTTATGTTCTACCCCACAACTCAATATATCACAACGACTTGTCTAGCCACCATTTTGTCAGTATGTTTATATGATAGATAAAGGATGCAGGAGACTTGTAATCTGTTGTACATGAGTTATGACTATTGCCTAAAAGTATAAATTAATGCAAGTTTCCTTTCCAAGAGCTGCATTACCAGAGTTCTACCCTAATTTGGGGAGCAAGTAAATGGCAAAGGGTGAAAATGCCAACCCCAGCAAATGCTGAAAAGGTAGACTTTTATGTGTGTCTGTTTTAAATAGAGTAAGCTGTTGAAAATCAAGCTTGTATGTTTAAATTCACAAAACGGGGGGAAAAAGCACTTGTTTGACAACTACATCAATAATAGCTGTGGTAATAAACAAGCACTCAGTCCCACTACTGGAAAGAGCAGTATATCCACCCTTTATGCTCTCAATTTAGACTTAATACAAGTTCATTAATTTTTCTATCTATAAACTTGCAATTGAGTATCTCAAGCAAAAAAAAAATTATAGTCAAAAATCATATTCACACCTCTGTACTTCAGTTCTTCTCAGCAGGACATAAAATCAATTTAAAAAAAAAGCAAGAATATAAAACATAAAAAAAATCCCCATTTTTTAAAAACATATAAAACTTCAGAGAAACTGTAGAAAGCAACATTAAAAGGAAATTTAAGAAGCAATCTGATACATTTCTGTACCTGAAAATCTATGTCATCCATTAAAAGACTCTAGTTCAAGACATCTGAAATTTACTCTTAGGTCTCTATGCTTTTTTAAAGTGATATAAGAAATGGGTATTTGGAGCCAAAGTGATGAAAGAAAGGAGGCTCAGAGACCTGGAAAGGGAAAACTAGGGTTGATCAAAGCAAGGCTGGACAAAAACCTGCAGAATGAAAACGAGCAGAATAACAGCAGTTTAAAAAAAAAAAAAGGAGGAGAAATAAAAAAAAAAACAACTACCCCTCTATACACATGCATGTAAGCAGACAAAAACATCTTTTCCTGTGTACCTCCTAATGGCTCCCTCAGAGGAGAGGAACAAAGAAGTATACAATAAAATTATAAAGCTGAGTAAGGTATCACCTGAGAAAACCTATAGTAAAGTAGTTACTATTTCTATAGAAAAAAAATTTTTTTTAAAAAGTCAGTCCATGAGCAAGTCTGTCCACCATTCTGTATTTTTTTGGTGTGTCTACACAAGTAAAAGCATGCGCAGTGGCTGGTTCAGAGCTTTGCACATACTGACCAGCATGCTGGAGCTGCTTCTTGCAATGAAAAGGTCGAAGTTATAACTTGCTTTCCCTTCCTTAGGATAATGTTTTCCATCTTCCTTCTAATTCAGCTGTTGACTTTCAGTGACACTCACAACTCATAAGTTTTGGACATCCAACTCCATTGACATTCAGATGAAATTGGTTAATAGGTTCACCCAAATATTGCTGTCAAGAGCAGAGACAGCAGGGACATAGGAAAAGGAAAATATGCATAGGACATGTTTACAACAGAATTCAGGGTCAAATACATAAAAAAAACTTAAAGAAGGAAAATACACATATCTGTTCTTCAATCAGTACCATCAGGAAAGGCAAAGGCAACCTGGCATTGGAAAACCTTTTTCTGAACTGGAGGAGGAAATCTTTATGAACATAAAGATAATTGATTTAAATAGCAAATTTACATATGTGCTCACAAATCTTATTGTTCCAGTTCTCAGACTAAGATATTATATAATAAGAAAATGTTATTCAATGAACACAGCACAGCAAAACTGCTGTGTGTTAGATCTGTAGATCACATGTACAGTATATTAAATTCACTTAGTAGACAGATAATTATGTTTCCATGTAAAAGCCATTACAAATAATAAATAATTAATTATATGTATGACTTGACAAATAATGTGCCAGGATTATGCAGATAATTCATATTTAATTCAGCAGTTGCTTCACTGCTAACAAATAATAATGAATAGACCATTGCACATTCTCCGCCATGATACATTTACTTTATTCAAATTTCCAAAATACATAGATATCTGTACTTTTCAATTAATTTCACCCTAAGGCCCTCAAAGCAAGTATTACCAGGTAGACTCTTGAAAATAAATCTAGCATATCTCATTTCCTTTCTCATTGCAGTCTTTATCCTGAGGAAGAATCAAAATGTCACTGCTGTAAGAGAAATTAAGTTACTAGAAGCTCTCTCTTCATGCACCCCTCTCTGGGCAAGGGATAGGTTTGAAGGTCAGTTCAATGTTCTCCATCAGTACAAAATCATATCTGCACAGCTGCAGTCTATAAATATAGAAAAAGAAAAAAATGTGCACAATAGAAAAAAAACATTAATAGAAAAGAATTATTAAACCTCCAGTATTTACCACCTCTCAGAGACAGTACTCAGGACAGGAAGAAATATCTTCTTGTCTAAGTTTACACCCTATTTTACGCATCATTTGAGTGGTTTTGCTAGACTGTGAACAACAACAACCAGGACATCAGCTGGATGGTGCAAACTGGCACGAGTAAGAAGTGTATCACATTAGTCTGAAACACAAAGATGCAATATTTCATCCATTAATTCTCAAATTAATTCTTTATAACAGTGGTCCAAGAACAGCTCAATTCCTGTTAACACTGGTCCTGGATAATTTATTTTGAGTTCCCTAGATATGAAAGTTTCTTTGCTTTCGTTCCACAGAGGAAAGTAGAAAACACACCATAGTATCTTTTAACTCTTTCAGCTGCAATGACAGCACACGTAAGAAAGTTTCATGCAAGAGAGTAATCTGTCATCTAAAGACCTAGAAAACTCAGAACTGCATAATACCACACAAATACACACACAGGTCACAAAGGGAGTCACACACACAAAATCTTACTTTTTGAGGTCAACATAGGTGCTTTGCCTCTTAAGGCAGAGGCAGGTCATAGCTCTGCCCTTCATGAGCTACTATAGATAAGACAGTGAGAGCTGGTTTGAACAGACAAATGACTAGCATACCCTCTGATGGCCCTTCCAAGGGTGTACAAGCTATAATTTTATTTAAAATTATCTTCTATATTTCTCTGAACTCACAGATATGCCTATACAATACAATCTACCTCAGACTGGGATGTAGCGTACAGTGGAATAGCTAAAGGACAAAGCTTGAGAAAGAACATTGCACCAGGCACTTCTGTTGCTGCCCATTAGTGCAAGATTTCCAGCCAGTCAAGGCTCCACCTGTCTAGATATGAAAGGACTGCTGGATTTCTGTGTAAGAATTTGAGGCCTTTTAATGTCCCCACAAAGCTAAGACATTAGATTTTATGACTAAAAAAATCAAGACAAATTCGGGTATTCTGTATAATGCAAAGCATAGACTTTCATCCAAACCTTCATCCACAATTTGTTTTGATTTGAATTTAATGGTTTACTATTCTATTATTTTTGTAGAAAAAGAAAAAAGAGACATAAAAGCACTGAAATTGCCAGCATTTTAAAAATCCTTATAAGAAAGAATTCACAGGACAAATTTCCCACCATAACAATATAAAATTATTGCATGCATTCATTTCCTGAGTTGATTTTCAGTATCTCACCCAACAGTACGATGCTGTATTTTAGCACATTTGCAACAGTATTTGCAACACAGCAGCACAATGTATTAGCATGGTCATTCTCAAACAGCAGTCATCACCTGGGAAGGGCTCTGTCTAACCACAGGGGACACAAGATTTCAACAGACCGCAATGACGAGTAGTAGAAATAAAATCATATGGTTTCCAACATACTTGATCCCACGTCAAGTGCAATCCAGCTAAGCTTGTGATTATTGAGTACCCAGAATGCCGTACAGGACAGTAGCCCTGAGCGAGGAGCAGGTTCTCCAGTTCACCAACAAGGAGCAAAACACAAATAATATTTTTTGTTAGGCGAGGCTTTCATAATCCCTCACCCCATGTGGCTTCTCTGTTCTCTACGAAAAAGCAAGGGCATGCGCCAGACTCTCTTGTTCAGTAGAGGTATTGATAAAGTCTTCTGTTATTAATCCTATTGTTGTTTTGGTTTAAAAAAACCAAAGGTGGCTGGCCTAAATATTTTTGAGACTTTCACCTTCCCCATCAATTGAGTTTGAACTGACTGACAGGTTCAGAAGCTTTTTGGGAGAACTGACACCTGGGTACACACAAGTTAGGAAAGCTTTCTGGTTTTATAGGTGAGAAGGAATGATTTATTTCAGAGACCAGAAAGAGAGTCTCAGAATTATACGTACCTTTTAGCACTCCCACATTCCCACACCATCTGCGTGAACAATGGCCCAGCCCAGTAGACAATTGTCAGTGATATTCCCCAAACTCCCACTGTCTGCTATTAACCCAGATCTGGGGAGACTGAGAACCCTGTTGTCTTTTATCCCTGCACCTGTCCCCTGTTTTTTACCTACTAGTTTTTATATGAACAATTTAAATATTTTTAATGTAGTTTCTAGTTGATTATCCTGTATTCAAGTAATTGTTGTAATTATATGTAACTAAATAAGGTAAATATAGGTAGTTATAATTACAATGAGCAATTATGTAATTATACCAACCAATAATGTTGTAACATCTGCATTTAAATTACCTCCACATGGTGATTCAATACACTATTTTCCACTGCTATCTAAAAGTATCTAATGTGCCTATATGAGTGCCATCTGATGAGACTCTGCACAAAGGACTTTAGTGTATTCTATATTAAAGAAAACCAAATGCGTCTTACTTTAACAAGAGTTAGAATAACAGGAATGAAAACTCAAAACCAATAAGGGCTGATCACTGAAAATCTTCTTTACTTCCTAGATCATTATCTGAAAAAGTCCTGAATGCTGATAGGCCTGCATGAAATGTATCTTCTGATTTATCACCATTTGGTTGAGAAAAAAAAAAATTTGTAACATGATTTAGAGCTTTGACTATCTTTCATCACCAAATGCTTTTAAATAAAATCATGCCAGTTCACCTGAAAGCTTGAGACTTATGGCCTTCAACAAGGTAATAAAGTCTAACGAATATACATTCTGGGGTACTATTTGGATTAATGAGTGTTCTGTTTCTTCCTAAGCCTCTTCCACCCATCTCCTCCTCTTTTTCAGTAAATGTGAAATAGTAGATTAATTTAACAAAGTTTCATAATTTTACAAAGTATCATACCCAGTTCCTACTAGCCTATTATCATATACCAAATCAGAAAACCTTAAATGTTATTTCTCAAGTTAATAAAATATACTGACTTGAGACTTAATCATACTGTAATATTATTCCCACTCATTACTTATTTGATAACCATTATTAGGTTTTATTTTAAATTCTGACTTTGTTGAATCTGCCATTCATATGAAGCAAATAAATGTAACAACTCTAAAATATAGTACTCTTGCTGCTCCTGGATATTTCTTACCTATTCCATGTAATATGTTATTTTCACAAGATGCAAAAGTAAAATTTAATTGCTAGTGCTATTGTACAAGTAACTCTGGAGATCTAAAAAATGAACATATGGCAACACCGCTAATGTATTTTAAACCAACAATAATTAATAAAAGCTTATCAATGACATTTAATTATCAAAAAATGCAGGTGATTTAATTTTAAGTGTAGGCAAGCATAGACTGTGTTTTGGTCTTGGAAGGTCTCTACCTTCAGCAACAAGACCAAAAACCTATTCCAGTCACACAAGTAGCTGAAGTGCTCAATTTCATAACTGAGTGTGAAAAGCTGAGTATGGACACATGATTAAAATCAGAAAAGTGCTTAATAAGATTTATCTTCTGGAGGAGAACTTAACTATGCAGGTGTAAGTCAGGCTGGTCTACATAAATGGTCCTTGAAAACCCATTGTGACCAGACAGCAGCAGCAGCCTGCGTGACTTCCCCATGATAAATTTGATCCTGGGTAGGATGAGAAGGATATTCATGCATCTAGGAATATGTTATTAAAAAAATCAATAGAGGGAAATACATATTTCTGAGGAAACATGCTGAGCAGTTCAGTTGATACACAACTTTGACATGTGACAAACGCTTACCTTTCTGGATTATTAAGAGATTTCAGACTCATCTGGAGAATCCTAAGCTTGTGTTTTGGGCTTAGTATAGTCTTCGTAGAAAAGGTCAAGGAAATTTTTGATATTTTGTCAATGTCTTGGTAAAATCCAGTTAGTACTTTGACTCTTTTGTATTGCTGAAACGTTGAAGCTTCACTAAAGAAAAATATTGTAGCTAGTCAGGATTTTGTTAGCTGAGTAATATTCATTATTGTTAAGCAGCATTATTAAGATCAGAAATCTTGTAAGATGTACCAACTTTGAGTATTCAGAACAAGGACACCTTGAAGTGGATTCAAATGAGTACTGTGCAAGGACCTGGGCTGGTTCATAAACGGAGAGAGGATCATTTCAGTGTGAGGAGCATTGCCTCTGACACTGAGCAATACCCAGGAAAAGGAGCCATGGCCAAGTCTCAACAACTCCATTACAATTTTTTTACTTACAAGTTAACAAGTTAAAAGTTCAGGAAACTCAGAAAATTATTCTTATAAAGTGATAAAAAAGATTCAGAGACAAAGCGCAACATACCTATTCATCTCTGATTCTACTGTGTTTCCAGCATAGTCTGTTATTTTAACTTTAATGAAACCTCTCCTAATGCTCTTATTCCAAGTAGTAATATCCAGTACGTAGTTATACACTGCAAAAAGAAATAGGAAGTAACAAGATTCAAAGAACGACCTTAAGAGGACACAGTTGTTATTATCACCCTGTTAAAAGTATTCAATGACCGATGACAGGAATAGTGACTCTACTTTTAAGTTACCAGCTCAAAGCAGAATAAGGCGGCTATTGACAAAAAATAGCTTCTACCAAATGGCTGCTTGGAGTGTAATTAGTGTATCATTTCCTACAGTTCTTACATAAAAAGGATTTGCATCAGAAAGCTACCACCAGAATTAGCATGAAAAGTTTGACCTGCCTGAGGAAAAAAAGCAAAATCAAGCCTTAACTAGCACCTTCAGGTTTTGGCAAGCTCTGCAAAGAGGAGATATTTGAGCCATTAGTGTAGCAAGACTATCACATTATCCACCAGAGACGTGTTCAGAAAACAGCTGAGATACATTGGCAGGGAGAGGGGAGGAACAGCATTGACACAAGCCTTATGTATAGGCAAAGTGGGCAGTTAGCTAGGTAAGCAGATTAACTGGGCAGTAAAAGCTGAAGAGAGACATTATTCCCATGCTTGTGCCAATGCTGTTCCTCCCCTCTCCCTGCCATTACTGCCCAGCCTGAGCAGGTGCAGCAACACAGGTCCTCCAAGCACCCTTCCCTCAGAGAAGTCAACTTCTCTGTGTGGATACTAGACACACTCATGGGGAAGACTCAGTAAGAGGAGAGGGATCTGATTGCTCTCCCATGCTCCAGTCCCTTCTCCCCCTTTCCTGGAGGCCCCACGGCCTCAGGAAAACAGGCTGGGTACCTGGGGTGGGCACCCTCTGTGCACTGGCATGGAGCTGCTCTGTCCCGCTGAGCCCTCAGAAACCCTAACCTGGCCTTCTACCACACTTCTGTAACCACCACCAGTGTCGTAACTGTGCTATGGGGACCCAGAGGAAACACACCTTTACTACTCCCAAACTAAGGAAGACAATCTAAACTTTTTTTAACATTCTTTTCTAAAAGACCAAGCCTCACCTTGTATGAAAAACTTGCCCTGCTCAGGATTACAGTTTCACTTAGTTTTAGACCTCTGGTTCATTTCTATTTCCTCGTGGTTTTATATATCTAAGAATTACAATAAGGCTTTAGTTAATAAATGACCTCTTTTTCAGACTGGTTTAGTAGACTCATTTTGCTTCTTGACTTTGCACATTTTCCCTTAAACTTACACTGTCCTTACAATGTTTCTCATTCCTCTCCATGTGCCTCCTCCTGTGTTTGGTAATATTTGTCCCCCTCTTTTCTCTCCTCTACCACCCCTGTCCCAGAATACTATACATAATCTTTTTTCTTCTGCAATGTACTTTTTCCATCATCAGGATTCTGCCTGGTTGGATTTTTGATGAATTCCCAGATTTTAGTATGTGTGAGAGTGAAAGCAAAGCTGTATTTTTCTGCCAGAGTAACAAAGAAGAGACAGACCTAGCAGCCTGTGCAGCCTTGAGAGCAGGGAAAAGCAAAGCCCAAGCACACAGGAGCAGGGGAGAACAGTGGTAGCACTGGGAATAGGAGTTATGTAAAATCTGTCACATCTTTGTTAACCTCTCCTTGGCCCTTTGGAAGAAACAGCGATGAAACAGAGGTGTCTTTTTTTTTTTTTTTGTCCCCCAGCTAGGGCAGTCTCACTTCCCATTTTTGCTCTCTGAAAATGGCAGCAATGATCATATCTAAGCAGGTTCTCTCAGTCCAGCTTTTTCCCTGCCACTCAATCCTCATTTTCTGGCTTCCTTCTTCCTTCCTGGACTTGTTGGCAGTTCATCCCATTACTTTTAAAGTCACATTTCTTTCTCAGTTCGTGTATTGCTTACTCTGCCACAATCATTCTTCTTCCTCCAGTCTGTGAACTGACACTCATGGTTTATTACACCATTTTACACAGCAGCTAACAATAACTTTCTACTCTGAACATGTTTTCACTCCAGATCAGCTAACAAATAACAGCCATAACAATTCATGAAGTTTGTTATGTATGTATTCAGTCACTCACTGCAGAATGGGTGTCGGTCCGAGGTATCAAAATAAGCTTTTGTTGATGACCTCTTTGGGATTAACATTTTTTTCCATCTATCAGCATAATAACCTGTAATCCAAAGTTTAAATATTTTATTTCAGACATTTAGCAAAATCATGACACACATATGATTACAAAAAAGAATCTCACCCAAAGTGACAGATTTGGCTTTAATTTTCTTAAATATTCTCTGAGAAAGTAAATTGACTTGGAAAATGCAAGAATCCCCTGAGTATAGTAGAATGTAGCATGTAAGTATTTCATTCTTCTAATACTTTAATATCACTAAAGTTGTCATAAGATAATAGTTGGAGTCTATTTAGTCTAGAGTACTAACTCCAAAAAACAGTGCTTATAAACTCCTGCAGAGTTAATAAAAACAAACCCAAAGAGGTAGCCCACATATTTGCAGAGAACAGTTACAGAAGATCTTCACATTACGTAAAATTTCTTCCTTTCTTTTTTGAATCATTAAATATTTTAAAACCCTTTAGTGTATAATTGTGGATATTATTTAATAAAATGTTAGATACTCTGTGAACTTCCTAAACTTATGGATGTAATGTAGAAAGAACTTTTGGTTTATAGAGTTCCATGCTTATTGTCTTTGGGACTTCACAACAGTCCTTGTTTCTAAAACGGCCCATCTTATTCTCTCCCTCTTGATTTCTTTACCTAGACTGGACAACAAGGGCTAGTTCCAGACTGCAGAGCTGCCACTGCAAGGCAGTAAGCAGGAAAGCTTGCAGCAGAAGGATGCTGCTTCTCCTCTCAGCTCCCAGATTCAGCTGCATGCCATTTCCTCATAGGTTTTACGTTTATTAAAGAAAAAGAAGAAAAAAAAAAAGGTGGCAGCTGACTGGTCAAAGATTTCTCCACCTCTAGCTTGGGCATTCTGTACTAGTGCATCAGGCATGGCTAATAACCATGCTGGGGAAGTTCTGGAGTCTTTCTGCCATAGTATAAGGTCCCGTTACGGTTGGGTTTTATTATAAAATAGCATACAGATCTATCTATGTTTTTTCTTCAAACCTGATCTAACTAAAATAGGGTGTAAATCCCAATATAAGGATGTAAAAAAGATGTGGTACAAACTGAACGTTAACTTTTAATTAAATATTTTTAAAGTTTCATTCTTGAGAAAACCCTGACAACTAGGAAACGCTCACACTATCGTAGCTCTTTTCAAACTGTCCCCAATTCCTCTCCAAAAGCAATAAAACCCCAAACAACTAAAAACCCCTCCAAATAAAAGCTGGATTCCAAAAGAAAAGCCAGAGAAACCATGAAGTTGCTGTAACTGCTATTACTGTTAAATAAAAACCACATGTACTCTAGGGATGATAACACACTGTGAAAGCCTAAAGTGATGAACCAAGTAGAAGCAGTTTCTCTGTAGAAAGGAGATCCACTGTGAATCCATTTCAGACTGGAAAGCATAATGATCAAAGATTAGGAACATTCAGCACCCGTGTCTAACAGATAACTATAAAGCAGACAAAGACACAAACTTTAAAGTACTTCAAGCAGTATGCAGCTCTGCCTGCGATCAATCTCTACAGATCCCTTAACATGATACTACAGATCTCTGGAGAAGACCCAGAAAGAGCTAGTCTGGATTCCCTGGAAAATCTTACCCAGCTCAGAGCAGATATCATAACGCTTACCCAGTACTGGACAGGACATTGGCTGGAAAGCTTGACAATCAACACATTTTCCTCTCTTGTAATCCAAGTAGGAGTCACAAGGATATGTTATTATGTCACACTTTCCTTTCAGAGATGATAAGAAGAGGAAAACAGATCTTTGATGGTCACACTTAAAATACTGAAGTCCTTCAGGAAAGAAAAAACAAAATATACAAAGAATATGTAATCATTTCTCTTAATCAAAGAAGAGGTGTTGTCAAAGTAATCCCATTTAGCTGAGTCGTTCCTAGTTACCCATGCCTTTATTCTTTGGCTACTTGCCCACCAAGTGTAAAAAGTGGATGTACACACAGAAAAATAAGAAATTGAAGACTATTTTGAATATTACAAGTAGAGCAAAAAGTCTACAGCGTTTTACATGTAAGAAATAGTCTACTAAGTCCCATCAAATTTACATATATATACATATATAAAATACAAACATATATTTTTTTGTTATAAAGCCTGAGTCTGAGTTAAAATTTGCCACGTTGCATCCAGTGCAGAACATTTTGGCAGAAAAATTGCCATAAGGAACACTTCAGAGATTCTTCTCTCTATATAAATTTCTTCCTCTTCTAGCAAAACAAACGATGAGAATTGTACAGATAAAGATGATCCTGAGTCTTAAGGGATTCTCCCATACTCGTCGGCAAGCATGTGGAAGCCCTATGCTTTACAGCAGCTCTAATCTGTAGCAGCTCTAATTTGTAGCAGCACTGTGCTGATTAGAAACAGAAACACAGACAGACACAAACATATCTTAAAAAAGTAAACAAAAACAATGGACAGCAACCTTGTGTAAGATTTATGGAGGTTGAAATAAGAAAAATTCTCCAACAAAAGATCGTGTTGTAAAACTGCTTTCATCCCAGAGCCTAAAAGACCTGTCCAAACCCTAGTTCATCATTGCCAGCCAGGAGGAGCCTAAGACACAGTGAAGACTTGAAAGCCTGGCCTACCATGTCATATGTAAGTGATCCTGTCCAAACCACTTGGACACAAACATCTTCCCCCATGCCTAGCCATATATGAACACAGAAGAATAATGACCACTGTATGCAGACTGTATATGTAATAATAATTCCATCATACCAATAATAATGGTATGGTGGAGTATGTATGCTTATAGGAAGATCTTTATTTAAATAAAAGATGTCAAATGTCTCTGTTATTTCTCATTTGCTGAGTGGGGATGAAAAAGAAAGAATACAATGGCCTCAGCTGCCGTATTATTGAATATGTGCATTGTCCATTGAATTCAGTTTACCCTTTTTAGATTTGATCTCAAACTCTTTTCTCAGTAATTGAACACATTTTTATTTACCACTGAATACTGTTTGTGGACAACCAGGCTGATCCATTCCACCATTTGGATAGAAATCAATAGTTCCTAAAGGTTTCTTGAAACCTAGTGCTAAAGTGAAAACATCATGAATCAGAAAACCATAAACAACGTTATGCAGTCAATCATTTATCATTACATTCATTACAAAATAACATAAAGGTCTTAAAGAATTTTTTTGCAATCATACTTTTCTTTAGTTCTGTAAATGCAAGTCATGTTATGAGTTAAAAACCATGGTTTTTTTTCTTTTTGAGAAAATTATACACATGTAAAATGCTGTACACAAACGTATACAAATGTGTGTAAGATTCCTACTGCCACAAAAGAAAAAGAACAGAAGCAACTATTCAGTGCTGTAGCTGAGACATTATTTACACAAAGAAATTTATGAAATTCATGTTCTCTCCAGCAACCAAAATTCTTTCCCCAATGTAATCTTCATTAGAGTAAGATTTTCCATTTTTTGCACATGACATTGGATTCTGAGCTATGCTAATATAAGAGCATATCCAAGTAGAAAAATCAGTATCTGTCCTACGGAAGACCATGAGTAAGATTTAGCTCAATCTCAGCTACCTTCCTTTTTACCACATTTTAATCATATAACTAGAGCATTACAAGAATTGGTACTTTACAGCTTCACATATAAAGTTGTATAGTAAAATGCTTAATTTTTAATATTTTTAAAGAAACTGATATGAAACCACACAAATAACGGGACATATCTGGTCGGTTTGGAAGGTTTACTTATGCTTTTGAGAAAAAAAATTAAACCAGACTATAGCATGGATGATGCAGCCTTCACAATGTTCTTCACTTTAACGCTACAGTAGTGTGATTTAGAATTTTAAGCAGTGGATCTGTAGTGTACTAATGTGATACAGCTGAGACTGTCTGTCTCAAAAGGGACCAAATCATGTGCTTACAACTGCTATGTTCATACACACAAGCACAAAAGAATGTTAACACTAAACTATTTTTCAAATAGCAGTATCATAAATGAATGCAATAGGTACACTTTATCCAATGTGCAGACTCGGGGGTTTTGTATTCAGAAGGAATATACTATAACAAAGACATAAATGACAGTGGTGTAATTGCTATTTTTGCATGAAAATAAATGGACTCATGACTATATGGTTATCTATATATGCCTTCAGTTAGGTGTTGGACATAAAAGTTATTTTGATATTTTCAGGTTCAGTCATGAGATTTCACTCACTCAATAACATGGCTACTTATGTCAGAACTGAAAACAGTTCATCATTGCTTAAGTCATTAGCAAAGATGACTTTCAATTTCTTGATGAATAGGTATAATAACATACAGTACGGTTTCAAAAGTATAGATACTGTTAGAAAGCAACCGCACAGGAATCCATCTAATAACACAAAATATATTTCTGCAACACAGTTTTGATGTTACTGAAATAGTTTATCCCTTCTCTTTTGCCTTCCTGCCTTTGAGTGGAAATAGGAAAGTTAAGGCTATGTCATTACCATCACTATCTGAATGGATTACATCAACAAATTGTGCATCAGTACGATCCAGTCTCCCCTCTGGTGGTTGTCGAGTGAACGAAGGGCCCGCTGGATCAAGTCCTGAATGAAAATAACGCTAGCATTACAAATCCTGGGGTCTGTTTCTACAGATATATATAAGACCAACATTTGAGCATTATTCGTCACTGACTCTTCATTTTTCTGGGATAATAATAAAAATAAAAAACAGCACAATCCTTCTGAAGTTTCTATTCTTCAACTTGCTAAGCAAAGCAAGGGTCCCTACCACAAAACTGATCAACCCATGTCTTTGAATTTCTCTCTTTCCCTAAGTAGTTGTGCTCGTCTCCCAGTTGTCCAGATGAACATAAGCCAAAAGCATTAGGGACCAAATCAGACGAATTAATTTTGTTCTTTTCCCCAGAAAATGCCATAGCTGTTATGTACTTCATAAAAACAAAATGCACAATGTAACTACTCTCACCACCAGAACACAAGACATCTTGGATGGAGACAATTTCAAACATGCTTCAATCATTTTATCAGCTGCTGTTGCAATTACTTATAGAAAAACAATTGTTATATACAACTAAGTGAAACACTAGGTTTTGACCACAATTTCACCTGAGGGAGGTTTGGAAATATTATATTCAAATCAAAACTCAGCTATGACAAAAGAGATTCCAACTGAGATCCACAAAAAGCACTTTATATAAAAGAGGAGGGGATTTGGGTGACAAAGTATTTGAAGTATAAACACTGCATATTGTCATTCATTTTAGGGATAGGGAATTATTTTTGTGCAGCCCTGAAGCCTGATAATTTCCAAGATGGTAATTTCTGTCCTTCACAGGAAAACGAAATTGTTAGCTGAGGTTTGCTCTGCTCCTATTTTCTTGACAAGAAAAGCACAAAGACGGGAAAAGAAAAAGCAGACAAGATGGAAAATACAACTGTCAAGGCAAGACATATTCCTACACTTAAATGACTCCTAATTACCTTCTCGCTGACTGAGAGACAGGGACAGTGTACGACCTCGGATTATCAAAATTTGTATTATGATTTAACTGGCAGATATGTTGTAAGAACTAGTCTAGGAAGGTTCTCTCTCAAGATTGAGATAACCAAGACTCAGACTACCACAGAGGATCATGGAATGCCAGGAATTCACATTTATAGTACCCCAGGTGACAAAGGTCATTGTTTTAATTGTTTATAATTAGTTTCGTATTTTCAAAACCTCCAAACAGTGATGAATAAAATATATTTTTCTTTTTAAAATTTCACTTTTCCAACATCAGCTTGGGACACTGGCTCAACTCGTTCGAAAGAAAAAGTATCAAAATAGTCACACAGGTTATGAGCCTTGTGGATTTGGACTACTCAATCTTTGCCTTTATTCATGCATATCTGTAATTATAAGAAGGTGATTGAAACATTTCACATAATTTCATCAGACTGTGAGCATCTGAGTTCAGAAATTACATGGAACTGTTAGCTTCCCAGTGATTGCACAGAGAGGATGCAGACCTGCTAGCCTAGCATTGCAATGACTGTCCCCAACCAGTGATGCCAACTCTAGGAAATTGTGTAAAGTGGCAATGAGTATTCTTAACCAACGGAATATAGCTGGAGCCTATCATACTCCTAGAAAATGCCCTGACTTTCAGATTACTGTACAAAAAGAGGAGGAGTCCCTAATTCCCTTTCTTAAAGCTGGCTACTGGCTCCTCTTACATTTGAGGAAAAAAATTACTTGAGTACCTGAAGAGAGGGTTTGGAGCTACGAATCTCAGGGACAGGTAACTGTCTCCTTTCAGCCTGAAAACAGCCGCTCTCTTAAATCCTAAATGCTATTAGGATCCAACTGAGTCTTCTCCCCTTAGCACCTTTTCTGATAGTTAGCTTAGTCAACTTCCTTCTCAACAGGCTAGCTGCAGTGAGTTTTGCTCTTTCACAAGAAGTATCTGGAGCCTGTGCACTCAGATCAGCACTGTGGATTCTGCCTTAGGAACCAGCACCTAAAAGTTAATCCTAAACTTCGTGTGGTCCTGAAAATTGTACCCACATGAGGGTATTTCAGTGTTCACTGTACGCACCACTCCCACAGACGGCAATGCTGACAATGCAACAAGGATGAGGTAAAATTTCCAGCATCCATACACAGGCTGCACACCTGATCTAAGCTTTCTGTATGAGGCAGCTCAAAGTACTAAAGCCTACATCATGTTCAGATACCTCAACCTGAAACTAAATCCTTGTGCCCGATTCCTGTGGTCTGACCAAGAGCTTCTGAACTTCCCTTCACAGGGACCTGACTTGCTCTGTCAACTAGACAGAAACTCAGGTAGCGTATCATTTAGCTTCAGTGGCATTTGGATGTAGCACTCAATTCTCATTTGAGAGACTAGAGGTAAGCAGGTTGGAAAATTTCAGCTTAGATCCTGAAGGCAGACTTTCGCAGAGATACTTCTACCAGGGATACATTTTTCCTCCTGTATGTTACTAAATAGTCAGTTCTCATTTGTCGATAGTGCTAGCGTATCTGTGATTTGTAGCTACAACAACAATAGAAGGTACATTAGAATACATGTATCAGGATTAAAAGCCTTACCTGTAATTCTGCCAAGTTTGCCATTATAATTCTGGCCAACAAAACCAGCTATATGAGCCCCAAGACTAACTCCAATCATATACATAGAGTCAAGAGAAGCTCCGTCCACCTATCAGGGAAAAAAACCCCAAAGCCACAACCATAGTTAATTGAACAGACATCACTAGACTGATTTAGTTTTTATTTGTTGTCAGTACTCTAAGTTATATCTCTAACTTTCTAACTTTATAAACAAATGGAAATTACAAATTTTTTTCAGTTTGCCATTCTGTACTAGTTAAACAGTGTAGTAAATATGAAATTCTTTGACTAGAAACATTTAAAAAGGAAGCTTGAATCATATTTCTCCCCAAATGTCACACTAGTTAGAAGGGGAGCAGGGGAGGGAAAAGGAAGAAATTTACCAGATACAAGAAAGATGAACCAAAACTATGAACTAGGAAAAAAAAAACACCTCCCCTTGACTTATCTTTCCAAGAAAATAAATTAAACATACCATTAACAAAGACTTATGCCACAGAACCACTGAATAATAGTGCCAAATGCACACCTGTAGGAAAGCCTCAAGATTCCCATTCTACAAAGCAGGCAGTATTTAAAAAACCCAAAACTCTGAAGAACTCTGAAACAATATCAACAGGCCTGCTGGAATCTCTGCAAAGTGATGGGATGATATGTGGGATATGACATATTGGTATGTCCTAAAATGAATTAACAAAGGCCTCATGACAGCTTGCAAGTATGAAACTGATAGCTGAGGGACACAACATACCCCACCACCATCGCCTGGATGACTCGCACAACAAGATTGGCCCAAGCATGCCCTGCTGTCATTGTTTTGCCAGGCAGATCTGTAATCAGCAATTCACCAAAAATCTGTATCAAGAAATTTGCAAAATACACCTTTTTAACCCACTCTGGATTGGAGACTGTTCTTATAGCCCTTTTTTATTTTTCAATCCCATAACAATAAATTTACTGTCATAATTACAAATTGTTATCACTGTATCTAGTCTCAGAGGATAGATTCTGATAGGCTTTCTCTTCTTTCACCCAAGCATTTCTCAGAATGCTGGGGTTTTTACTCAAATTCCACATGAGTATTTTCTTACTGCACAGCATTCAAAATTTCAGAGAATATCTGGGAAAAGAAGTGGTGAGAACAGAAGAAAAATCAAGTGATAAATCTAACAATGGCACAAATGAGATGATAACATGCTTTGTTCATTTGCTTAAGCAATAAATCTAAAGCCCAGTTAAGACCACTGGCATCAACAATTGTTTCTGCAACTCCCTCTAGAATCAAGAAGTTTATATCATGTTGGAACAAATATTTATATCTCTGCCCGTGATTTCTTTGTCATTTAAAATCTTTAATTATAATAGTTTAATAGTAAAAATAATAGTGCGATGCTTTTGTAAAATTTTAATGCTGTACACCATTTGAGCATCTCTCACTTCACCTCCCCACTGGTGCATTCACTCTTTCCAGAAGACCCAAAACTTCCAGCTGGCTAAAGAAATCAGATGCTCTCTCAGTCATACTTCAGCGAAAGGGAAATAAGAGTTCAGGTGCAATTAAAGATATGCAGTAATAACTGCATGCAAAGTTGTAAATACTTCAGTAATTTGATATTGTTCACTGGGCTTCTCTTTAGACATATTTTAAATATCCATTCCCATTCAAACTATGCTATTTAAACTTATTCAGAACAGACACAACTCTGCCTTACCAGCATCTGGTCAACATAGTTCTTCAGTATTTCTGCAACTTTTCTGCAGTTTTCAACAGCAGTTATGTAATTCACAGTTGTAGCACCACGATTCCAATCAACTATAATGAGATTAATATCCTCTGAAGACAGTAAAAGCTCCTTCATGTCACCTAACCATGCCGGTGGAGATCCCGTTGGTCTGAAGCCATGAATAACAAAGACAATTTTCTTGGAGTTATTAAGGTACTCAGATGCGGTAACATTGTGTTCAATGAGTCTCTCAGAACAATTTGGATTTTCCCTTGTGTACAGCAGTAGCTGGACTTGGAGTTCTGTTCCAGACAAAGCATTGCCTATATTAAGGTCTGTAAATTCAGGACACTTTTTCTCCTCATCTGAAAAAGATGAAAATGTTAGACAGTCATTTGATAAGTTAGACCACTGGAAATACCACCTCTTCAATTTTCTTCCCACATTTTTCCACTAAAAGTGAAGAACTTCCATTTTCTTCACTCCAGACCTTTGGAATGAGGTGCCAGAACATACAGTGAACAACGTGGAGCCACAGTTTAACTAATGGCTCTTCAGAAACCACTACGCTCCTCTGAACTCTTCAAATACAAAATTAACCTTTCTAATTGTTCCTGAACAATATATTTTCTGCATACCAAATACGAATTAGTAGTCAGTGTTGATAAGATCCTCTGCTTAACCATCAAATTTAGGTTCTCAGAATTTTGTCACAACTAGTGCGTGTTGTATGAACAGGAAGACAGACCATTGTGGTTCTTCCTTCCTCTTTCGGCCAGAGTGGCAAAGTTGCCAGTCCTAAGGCCTTATTGATTGATCCAGCAATAAGAAACAGCTGCCTGACAGTACAGGGATAATCCAGAACCCTTCCCTAGTTTTGGATCACCATAAGGACACCACTACCAAGAAACAAAGAAAGAAGAAACACAGGATCTTGTTCTGAGTTTGAAAAAATAAGAATCTGTAAGGTCAACATACATAACGGCACAAGAAAAACCGCAGCATTTAGCATTTCTGTCCTCAGAGAGTTATGGTACACAAGGCTAAGCTGTAGTTCAGTCAGGATCAACAAAAGAGTTGAGATTTTTCAAAACGGTCTAAAAAAGACTTGATTTTTTCCTCTGTGTGGTTATCAACAGCAAAAGTTAACGCTTAAAAAGTACCCTTTGGCTGCTGAGGTCACATTGTGTGGATAAGCCACCTCAGCATTCTGGGCACACCATCAGTGTCTGGCATGGCTGCTCTGTATGGCCTCTTCACCTTCACTATGGTGTTAGCTGGTTTACGGCCAAAGAAATTTGGGCCCATCTCTTGACTTCTAGTGGGCTGCGCCACTTTACAAAAGGCTTTTGTCTGATATTTGATGGCGTCTTTCTCAATGTTTCTGTCACTAACAACTTTCTAAAACAAGTCAACTTCTAGAAAGCAAAAGTAGGAAGAGAAATAGTGCCTACTCAGTTCCTTAAAAAATAATAAAAAAGTGACCTCAATTTCTCAAGAATTTTTGAGTTATAGGAGAAGCAGCTCTAGCCCTTCTCCTTTTCCCAGCAAGTGGCTAGCAGGCAGAACCAAATCCACCACATTTGCACATCTGAGACAGACAGTGGGCCCTCACCAGTAAAGGGCAAGTGCAGGGGCCTGGGGTACAAGGTACCTGAAAAATGTATTTGATGCTACAGTGCAGATCTAAACAAAGGTAAACAATGTGAATTACAGCACGTAGGGTGCCGTAAAGGTTCAATAAAGACACTAATACACGTAGGAAACTAGACCTCAAGGAGAAACCATGTATCTACAATGATTAGACCGGTCACCTCTGGACTGGACATGATAAAAACCGATGCGTATTTGAAAACTGGAGCAGGGCTGAAGTTACAGAGTGTTAGAAATGGCCTGAAACTTCCTGTCTCAAGTCAAACAGACAAAAATTGTATGGCTATTGTCACCTCATCACAATAGCTACAATTATTACATGTGGGAAAAGTCAGAAATACTCATATTTAAAAATAAATATTATCATTCTCCTCATTTAGACACTGAATAATTTAAGTAACTTTTACTGAGGTTACTGGACAGGTTAACTAACTAGTGATACAGGAAGGCAACTCTTTTCATTGCTCAGACTTATCCAAGAAGTTCTGAAACTGAGAGCTATTCAGCTGCAGTTGCCTTGAATTTAATGAAAATACTATTCAAGAACCTGAACCTCGTAAAATGCCATACATGTGATATGATATTAATATATTAAGATGAATGTGTCGCATTTAATCTCTAGTTTTCATCTAATGATATACAATGAAAAAACTAGAAGACAAATTCTGTTACCCAAATGTCATACACAAAGCTAAAATAAAAAACAGCCACTTGATTACATTTGCTATTCAGATGCAAAGCTACAACAGGAAACTATTTCATTTTTGCAAAATATTATTCTTAAATCCAAGTTTAAGCACTGATCCATATAATTCACTCCTACGTGTCTAACATATAAAAGATTCATGGTAAGATACTGTTGAAATGCTCCTCCATATCCATTCAAATGTTTTGATTTCTTATCATTTGATTGGTAGAAATAAGAATTCTTCTAAAGCTACTGGAATGACAGTGACATAAAACAGAGACACAGTCTGGTCCATGGAAGTGAGAAATCACTTATACATAAAATAAAATTCCAAGGAAATTATTTTAACTGATGAAACCTATTTAATAATTAGCAAATGTCAAAGGGAAACTACTCATTTACATATGGCTGTGAAATGACAGCAGTTATTCTTTGAAAAGTAAATAGAGAAATAAAAAGAAAATATTATGTCTTTATAGTACTTACCTAATTCCACAGTAAACAGATTTACAGATTTAATACTTTGAATTCTTTAGCAAGGAGTCATTAAGGGGAGTTTTTCAAACTCCTATTTCTGATTACTAGAAGGAATACCCAGCTGCCCTTCGTGCACGCTTGTGGAAGTAGTCACATACACTTTTCTGTACAGTCAGAACATACAGATATGCGTTGGGATGTTACATATGCATCTTAACTCAGTTAATATAAGATTTTAACTTTCCTGTGTACGTTTGTAAGCGTTGTATCTTCTGTGGTTTAAAAGGGGAAAACCGTAAGTGCACACTGACTTTTTTGTAACAAAATTTTACTATTTAAAGCATAACACATAACTTGAAAACCTGTCAACCTATCAAATAAGCAATAAACAAACTTACGTTAACACGTTAAAACTATTTCTCAATTTCCTCTTTACCTGGTACTAAGTGCACATACCTGAGTGTGTCTCTGTGCAAAGTACAGCCAGAGATAAAGTATCAGGCTTTCTTCTATTTACTTTAAAATGAAAACCTACGTCCCAGTTTCAAAGTGATCAAATTCTCTTTACTAATCATCTGCTCCATTAGGCATAATTCAAAAGGTTTAATCTTTTGGTTAATTTAAATGAAGGAATATTCATTTTTTGATGGTTGAATAAAGCCGAGAGACTACATTACAAATAAACTAATGGTTCTTACCTGATTTCACCCAGTATATCAAACAGATGAAGAGACACAATTTCAGCATGTGGAAATGGAGAAAAGCAATATGTAATATCACAGACAAGTGGCAAATCGAATGTTTCTTTATAGTATGCTAGATTTCTAACCCAACTCAATGCCACTAACGAACTAAGTGACATGTACAGCAGGAAGCAGAAAGCAAAGCTGTGTTCAAGCTTCTGCAATTCATGACTCCTCCTATTGAATGACTTCAGTAGGTAGGGTAGTTTCTGGTCTTTAAGGGTTGGGACTGGGTTTTAGTCCATTTCCCCCTCTGGCTATCAGCAGATTTACACAGAAGCAATCGATGTTATGTATTACTGACAACTCTGTTACATGTGTGGAATTTAGGAAACAGAATGACTACAGGTACACAACATTCAAGACCCACCATGTGTCTTTTTCTAACTGTGTCACTCAAATGCAGTTAAAGGCACTGAGATGGGCACAAGAAACTTAGAACAAAAAGTCATTCTGGTGACAGAAGGATTTTTCTGTAAGAACTTGAAAATACTTCTGAGAACTGTATCTATGTAGATTATTTTTGCACAAAATTACCTTCTAAGCTTTTTCCAAGAAGTCACTCTATAATCTAAATGCAGAGAAGGTCTGTGAAAGCACTTACATAGGAGAGAGGTGGAGCTTAGAGACCCACAAAGCTCACCCAGAGACTGACTTGCTGGGTGTTCTGGGTATATCCCTTAACTTCATTCCCTCTGTGTCCTCAAGTACAAAACAGATGAAGAAACATTTATTTTTGTGAAGCTCATTTATTTACAAACCAATTCACTAGGTAAATACAAGAAGACAAACTTCAGTTTCTTGGAGTTAAATAATGCAGATAAACTCTGCATTATTCAGGTGAGAAGTCTGGATGCTCGGTTTGCTTATATCTGGCCCCCAATTATTTCCACTGCAGGAGAAATAAAAACATAACATAACCATTCAAATATGAGGCAGACACATCCCAGAAATGTTTCTTGCATAGTGTAACCTTCACAGTCCTTCTAAAACATTAGGTCTAGGTCTCCTTCTCTTCCCTCCACAACAGTTAAGGGTCGTGGTGGTGTGTGTTTGTGTGTTTTGTTACTACTTTTAAGTGATTGGTCTCTTCAGCTAGCTTTAAGATTCTGAGCAGCTCAACAAAGCTGCAATACACAAGCTTCTGCAGTGGATAGCCTTTGGGAGGGTTCTTCAAAGGCTTTTCTGCTTTGAATGCAGCCACAAGAAGAAGATGATGCAGTATCCCTACTCATATGAAAATCTACTCAGCTTAACCAGTGACCTTTTATTACTTTTTTGCTTCCATTTCTCAAATTTGTCACCCTATTCTGAGTAAAGTTCACTAAAGCAGCTCTTGTTATTCCTTTGCATTCCCTCTTCATCTCAAATCTTTGACACTTTGTCCTACTATTATTATAAAAGTACAGCCCTACTGACTTTCCATTTTACTTAGAACAAGTAATGGTGCAGTGTCAATTTGGCTCTTTCCCCTCCCTACTTTTTAATACAGATTACTGTTACAACAAAAACTTGGTGTACCCAAGCAACCACCAGTTCGGCAGCCTCAGCATGCACTCAGTATACAGTATGCATTCATATACAAGTTAAAAGTATGCAGAGCTCGACACCACTAAAAACAAAGCAGTAATAGCCCTTGTACAATATCTACTGCGCTTAGCCAAGAGCCAGTCACCGATCTTCTAAGAAAATCTTACATATGTACCTTACATACACCTAATGCCACTAGTTATGAATGAATTGCATGTTCTTTTACACATGAATGTGGAAAAGAAAGGGAATTTTAGGTTCTCTCTTGAACTGAAAATCAATAAGGTCAGCTTACATGTAAGTAAAATACAGTGCCACCCATGTCGAAATAACAATCCATGAAACAGATTTAAAGCCCTCTGAAACCAGTGTCAGGAAAGGACTCCCTTACTAAATCAATGCCCAGAAAGTTCTGTGGTATTAATCAGGATGATGAACTACTGCCTGTTGGACTCACCTTTCTGTTGTATGCCAAAGAGACTTTGTTCACCACCCGTGGCACTTATGCCACTTAGAAATTCGTAAATCTTAACAACTGTCACTGTTTACACTGTAGTTTCTAATGACATCCTACTGTCAGGTAAATCCTTCAAGGTGACTCAGTTGCAGGTGCACTGTCACAAACAGATGTGAGACCCTCAAAGTTCAGCTACTGCCCATTCTGGTTCACTGCATATTGTTATGTCCACTGCTTTTCTCACAAGGGTACGCTGCTTCTCACACTGGAATTCAGAATTACCTGCTCTGAAAATGCCTTCTGCAAACCAGTGGAGGATGTTAGCACGGCCTCTTCAGGACTTTGACAGTCCCCCACGGTGCTCAGGACTGTTGGAGCAGTACCTCCTGAACGAACCCTGATGCATTTGGGGGAGCCTACAGTCTGCCAGCTGTTAAAACCCCCTCAAGACTGGTCAAGTATTTAAGTTGAAAAAAATAAAAAAATTTTCATTTTATTACAGTACAAGATCACTATGATTTACAGGTAATAGAATGGCACTTTTACAATTCAGTTTTTCCCCAAAAGTTTCTGATAAAGTAACAGCTAAAAACATTAGTGTGGTTTTCAAGACCAAGATCGGCGGTCACATGTATTTCCCCTTCTAATCTTCCCTCTACTCTCAGGGATTTCGTAATCTTGGGAAATCCCTTTCTCATAACAATTCTCATTTCTCTTGAGAACCAAGCCACTTCTCTAGAAAAATTCCTAACTGCTAGCTCAAGAGCACTGCTCCCTTTCAGGCAGGATGAAATCACACCTGGGTTTTGCAATGCAGCATATTTAACAAAAAAAGCTGTCTGAAGATTACAAAGGGAAAAATGATTGAAGAAATTAAAGACTCATTGTGTATTCTACACTGAGGCTTGTAATTCCTGTAAATTGATAACCCCTTTCTAAATAGATTTGACAAGACAGTAAGTAAGCCTCCATTAGAAAATAATGGGCACTGAGGCATAGCACACCATCTATGCTGGGGGGGGGGGGGGGGGTGGAGAGGGAAGCTTCAGTTACATGTTTTCACATTGCTGTCCTCAGGCTAAGTTGTGAAAACGTGTTCCTTTGTAAAATAACACTTTAAAAAGATATACCGAACATCAAATGTATGTGCTGGAAACCAGTCTGCAGCAACCCCACAACAACAGGTTATAAGGCAGGTAGAACTCCGGCTTTAAAGGCAGCACTCGTAACCCAGTTCCCTCTGAATACCGCGAACCGTACAACATCTGACACTTTACACGTGTCTCTTACTAGTAACTACCATAAC
>JAVJGI010000014.1:107938371-107948597 GCA_035590275.1 Ibycter americanus | reverse complement strand
AAAATATCTAAAAATATTTAAAATATGTTCTGAGGAAGAAATCAATAATTTGATTAAGAGAAATTAGTGTAAAACGTGTGGAGCAAGGTTGCAACTCGTTACCAGAGCATGAGAGGCAATAGGAATGAGCTGTCTGCAGGTGGGGCTCTGGACTTCCACTTGTAAGTGACCTTTGTATCAAAATGTCTTTATGTTTTAATGCTTGAGAAGATATTAAAAATTCCATCGGTGAGATTTTCAGGGAGGTGCTGGGAAGATACTAAGTAGCTGGACCTGTTTCAAATCTGAGCTTAATTCTTTTTCTTTGGAAATAAGATATGCCAGGGAGGAAAGAAAACAGCAAAGACAGACAATGTTAAAGACACTGACTTGGCTTCAGTTCTGGTCTCACTTTGACAGCATCTCTGGCTAAGCCAGGCTTATTAACTGGAAAGGAAGAAAAAAGAGGGCAGGGACCATTGTATCACTAATGCAGGCATCAAATGACAAGATTTATTGACAATAGTTGCTGATTTTGGGATTTTCGTGAATTTGTTCATGGTGTGTTTTGGGGTTTGGGGTTTTTCTTTCTTCCTGGTGTGATCCAGTCAGCCTCTGTCAAGCTAAAATGTCCCTGACTCTGACTGGATGGTTTAGATCACAGCATGGTGACAAACTTGCTTCTACCAATCCACTAATTTCTCCCCAGTCTCAGAATGAACCTTGCTTCCTTCAGGTGAGTTTGGAAAATAAAGAATACAGAAAAAGAGGTGGGCAGAATAATCTGTTCTCTTCCTATTTAGTTTGCTAAATGGAACTATTTCTACTCACCAATTTTATTCCACTGATTAATCTGATACTTATAATCTGATATAGGCAAGACCTCAGCATGCTACCCCACTTGCATCAAAAGGCCTTTCTGTCTGGCGTATTCTAGTCCTTCGGGTTTTTAGCTGTTGCCGTCTCTTCCTAAGTTTCAGTTTTTCACTTTTCCCTAAAACTAGCTGAGAAACAGTTGTTTCTTCTTCCCCCCTGCCTCGCCTCCTTATTTTCTATGCAGTCTGCTGTTAAACTGTAAATGTTAAGTTGAGAAAACTTACCTTACCAGGGGACATGAGTAATACCATATATCTTGTGTTACAAAAGTGATAAAAGTAAGTGGATGTTCTCAGAATACAGTTTTGCCGATCTCTCTGCATAATCTGCAGCAGTCATCCAACTACTGACTTTTTTCTGGGTCTTTAGGTCATCCCAGTAACACCTACTTATCTTTTTCTTTCTCTTCATCTTGTTCTCACTCAGGTTTCTCTGTCTTTTGCTGCAACAGCATATGCTTCTCATGGCAGTATTGTCCTTTCTTGAAAAGTATACAGTTCAATATTCCTGCTGTGTCATAGTCCTAAAGATGCACTCCTGACCTGTAGCATTTCCCTCATCAAATTATAAGCGAGTATCTATTATTACTTCTAAACTGTTAATATTTTTATTTATGAACAGAAAGACTACATATTTAAAAAACTGATCTGCGAAGGACTTGAGTGTGTTGCTTCTAGTTCTTGAAGAACCAGATCTGCCTTGTTAGGCAAATAATCAGAAGACTGGATATGTGTAATTTCTTTTACATCTGCAGTGTAGAGCAGACAACAACAAAAATGCCTTAAGGAGTCAACTAAAGCAAAACTAAACATGTTCGGAATCTTACTGAAATCCCTTCTTTAAAAACAAACAAACAAACCCTCCCCCCAAAAAACCCCAAAACAAAAGAAAACCAAACAAAAAACCCCAGCAAACTCAAGATATTTGGAAAGACGAGATCAACATTTTGAAGATTCCCTGCACAGGACAACCTAGGTAGTATCCATTGCTGTATAGCCTGATCACCTTCTGCACCAATAATAAAAAATGGTACATTATTTTTGATTCTTTGTGTTTGTCTGTATGACTTACCTACTTTTACAGGTGGTGGGGGGTGGGGGGTGTTTCATTTTTCAGCAAAAGCATCATATTTAATTGAGGATTAGTTTATACACAGCTGGCAAAAGCATACAGCAATCAGGCATGATTATCACAGATGACAATTCTCAATATCTGCAGTCTGACAACATGGAAGGTATAATAAGGGAGATGGCTCCACATCATCACTAAATGTTCTCAGTAGACAAACTGCAGATTTGTTGTTCAACAGTAATCATTGAAAATGCAGAATAATAAAGTAGATTACTTTATATAGCTTATTTTCTTCATCTGAGCATATGCTGTGTGGGTGGGTTTTTTTGAATGTTTAACTGTTTATGCTGTTTAATTGCTGTAAAGCTGCTGTGAGTTAGCTTGTGTTTGCCTGAAGCTATAGATGACTCCTGAGTGACTTCTACTGAAAAGTACATAGTGTATCTATCAGTAGTAGTAGCAGAAGCCAGTTCTACCGATGAGTGCTGTCATTTTATTCAGAACAGTGAATTAATCTACTACAGTAATTTAGACATTCAGTAATTTTTTTTACTGATTAATTTTTTTGTAACTTACGTTCACTTCATTGCTTATCTGGATATTATATCCTCCTAATGTAAGTTGTTGCATCTTTAACACTCCTGAGCTGTGGCAGGAGATAGCTGTTGCCCACTTATTTTCACTCTGCTAAGTCAGCCATGCAGATGCACAGTTTGTTTTGATGAGGAAGTGTTCATTTCGTGACTAATACACTGATTCCGTCTTGTGTAAATTCATTATATTTGATATTTATTATGAAAATGACAGTTTCTTTGAAAGTGGAGCCAGTATTTGTGGAATATCACTACCTTAATTTGGTTTTAGATGTACTTTGCAAGGATTAAAATGGAACTCTTCAGTGAAGGTATTTCAGTCAAAGAGTGTGGGTTGGAGTTTTCTTTTGGTGGGGTTTGGGGCCTTTTTTGGGGGGCTGGGAGGGTGGGATGGGGCAGAAACAGTATGTAATCGCTTATGAGATGATAGGGTCTCTTGATTCCTTGCCATGCAGTTGTGATGAGGGTCAGGCAGTACAGAAAACTTTTTGTGGTGGTTCTGGAAGCACTACTCTATTCAGATTTGCTTTCCCACAGTGTTGCTGCTGCCTATTTTAGGAATTTAAGCAAGAGTAGAATAGATGCATATTAATAGGGTAGGTCACTTCTACATAGCTGATATTATCAATTTGCTTAGTTATGTTAGCTGTGCAAAAAAACTGTAATAATTGTACTAGCAGCTGTACATGCATAAGATAACTTTTGCTATGGAGTCCATAAATTAGTCTTCCCCCTTAGCAGCTGTCATCATTATACTTCAAAAATAATCAAAAAAATCTGATTATCAAAGATTAAACATCACCCATGGACTGATGCTTTGTTCCTTTTTAACATCTGTGGAGCTGATTTTTGTTTGTAGAAGGCTCAGAATTTGAGTTTGGGGAATGTGGAGAGACATTTTCAAAATTAGGTAAAGATTCTTACAGTGAGAAACTTACACTGTGTCTGACTGGCAAAATATACATCATGAAATATTCAACATAGAATGAAGTGTCAATCTGTTAATTTCCGTGAGAAAATAATACAGATTTCTTTCAGGCCGGACCATTAACCAAAGTGACAATTTGTAAAGACAAAGAAGGAAAACCTAAGTCTTTTGGATTTGTCTGCTTTAAGCACAAAGAATCAGTGCCTTATGCAATAGCTTTGCTGAATGGAATCCGTTTGTATGGAAGACCAATTAAAGTGCAGTATCGGTTTGGTACGTTTAGTAGTGTCAATGATTTAAATCTTTGTAAATATTTGGGTTTTAATTACTATTTTTGAATCCTACAGGGTTTTACAAAGATGAAGTTTTACAGTTGTAATAAATAGCAGTCCATTGTTTTTTTAAGAAACAAAAACTTCTCGTGGCTTTTGCATAGGGAAGGATTCAATCTTTGCATTTTTTGTTTACTAAGAGAATACAGTAGTTTGGTTCAGGACAGCATAACTTGCAAGCCAGCTCAGACCATGCTGTATGGAAAATACAGCAGCATAGGTTTTCGCACCAGATTACATTTAGGAATCAAGGTGTAACTTTAATTTGCACTCTGGCAGGAGAATTTGATTCAGTAAGTGCAGCAACTATCAAGCTGTTTGATAGTTTTTATACGAAAGCTACAGAGTTATCGGAGCTGTTTTAAGAGGAAGGGATTGTAATTCAAAAAGTATAATCACATTCTTCATGTTATGTTTATGAAAATAAACTTTCTGGCAAGCTAATAATCATGCAGTGTTTGCAACCTAAACATTAAAGACTCGTGTACCACTATGCACTCTGCTGCTCCTTACTTCAAAGGCTGTACAGAGCAGTTGCTGGGTTTAAGTAGAATGGGTGAGGTTCCTAAAATCAGAAGCATCTCCCGTGTCTGTAACTGAATGGGAACTATTCTTTTCCTTATTAGTTCAACAGCTCTGATTTATGCTTCTGTAAGTGAATAAATGATAAATGAATGTTTTCAATTATTAAAATGATGCTATAGATTATCTACAATAAAATGGCACCTTACCTTTACATACTACCTTAGATATACTAGCACACTGCAGATGACACAGAACACTTTCTGTGTTTTTATCTTGTTAATTGAACAGTTGTAACTGAATAGTCATTATGCTCTTGTCTTACTTACAGGGAGTTCTCACTCATCAGAACTAAACAGCCCTACACATGGTTTTGAGAACTATATTGACTTATATTCACCTTCATATAGGTAACAAAGATCACCTGTGAATGATTATAATTTTTAAAAAATCCTATTAAGAAAATGAGCTGATGTGGTAGACCAATCTTCAGGCTTTTCATTAAAACAGCTGTTGCATGCTTTAATTGCATACTTATTGATGTCTTGCAACGGGCTGTAGTTAATTGTAATGTTTAGTTGTTTAGCTTGTCAGAGGTTAGCTTGTTTTTCCATTCTTTATTTGTTTCTGCAGGATAGAGGACTATGAGAAAATATTGAAATACGGGTTTTGTGCTATGAGTGTTTGTAGTTGGGGGAGGGGGTGTGTGGAAATATGACAATGGAGATAAACTTTTTAAACCCCACTGAGTTTATATCTATTTTTATATGTTTATGTGCAAGCAGCTGTCATGCACATATGAATACACAGTTATAAACCTGTTATAATGGAAGTCTGAACACCTCAGATTCCGTATTTTTCAATGTTTCAATGTTTTTATTTACAAATGTGACAAAACTCTCTGTGGAAGCTAAACTCCCATGGTAAAATCCAGAACTCTTTTGCATCTGCACTGAAGTACCTGTGAGGATTGCTCATTAATTGAACCTTTGGGTGTATGTGCCTTGTTTTATCAGTTTTTTCATGGAGGTGCAGTTGTTAATATCTCGATTCTCCTCTTGGATATTCTCATTATAGCCCAAGGTGGACATCTAGTATTTGTACGTTTGCTTGTTCTTCCTAGGTGTCAAGAGCCTTATGGAAATCCTCCATTTCCTGTTACTCCCTTTCCAGCGAACAATAGTTTACCTCATGAATACTCAGGCTTTCAGAAGATGGTGAGTTTGTGTTAAAAGTTAAAAATTTGGGAGCTTTTTTGTGAAGTTGATTGTATTATGCATTTCTGCAAACAATGGTGCTTATTTAATATCTCGAAATGTAGTTTAGGCTGCTAACATTGATGGTATTAGATGTATTTATTTTAGCACTGAAGGGTACTATAACAGGGGATCTACCAAACCAAACTATTTTCTTACTGCAGGAATATCTTAAAGGTGTATATCTTAGGAAGGCTAGAAGTGTCAAAGTCTACAGACGGAGCTCTCTCCTATACTGTGTTCCAAATCAAATCGCCTTGATGAGACAAGGTAACCTGGTAAAACTAAAACCATGCAAACAATAGCTTCTTCATATACAGCTAATTCAGTCAGGGAACCTTTTAGCTCTTCTACTCGACATAGAAATGCCCAGAGAAAGTTTGAAATGTTCTAAAACCAAACCTAAATGTGCCCAACAAATCACCACTGCCCAAGTTAGGGCAACAACAGTTTGAGGGTTCTGGCCTGAACCTTTACATGCCCCTGCAGTTTTCACATTCATGATTTACTTTCACAGCAGTAAATTGTGAGAACCCGTATCCCACTTACCCTCTAACAGACTCTGTCACACCTGGCCATTCTTGTCCTCGTGTGTCTTTTGTCTGAGGTACTCCACAAGGCAAGGGAACTGGTCTCTTCAGATGACAACCTGTGGGCCAAGCCCTACTCAGCAAACACATCATGAAGCTTCTGAATCTGATGAGTATGGATTGGTAAGACTGAAGAAACCCAGCATTTAATGTGAGGTACCAGCTGTGGACAGTACTGCTGCCACCCAGTCTGACTGGGGAATGGCCAGCCCTTTGTAACTATAGAAGGGGTGAAGTCTGGACAGATTACTCTTGCTAACTGCAATCCAAGTAGGAAAATGGAGAAGGTCTGTCTGTGTTGCACAGGTGTGGTGGTGGCCTGCCTCCCCTCTTCCCAGGCTGTGCCCTTCGAGGAGCTGGTGCTAGCGCAAGCTTTCCCATTTTCACAGTGTCTGGAAAGCTCAGGAGTGTACCATCTCCCACAGTGTGCTCGCCGATGAACCCACTCCTCACTAACAATGCACTACATCAACGCTGAGAGACCAAACTCGGCAGACCAGCACACATAACCAACTTCATCCCTTTTTCTGAGTGTTAGAAGGGATGGCATTGCAGTGTGTCTCCAGTGATAGTTTGTTGCAGCCTCAGTAGGAAGTGATCTTGTCACAGTGTGCCTTCACGCATATACCTCACCTTTATTTGGGTTAGCCCAGCAGGCAACTCACAGTCTGCCTGCACATACAACATACTCAAGACATGCTCCCCATCATTTTTCTCATTACTGTCAGTCAGTAGAAAGTGGCTCTTTTCTGACCTTTGTAATTCTATGCCTGTATTTGGGCTGTGCATTTTGTATGAGAGGTACTCTTGGGATACTTTAGGGACTGTGGCAATAAGCTGGGCACTTACTGTGTTGTCCCAAGTGCTTTGATCTATGGAATCACTATACCTTGTTGGAATGCCTTGTTCCATATTAAAATTAGTTTAACCAGGTTAAAAAAAATTTGCAGATGTGTATGTCTTTACATAAACAGTAGGCGCTGCAGTTACAAATGTTTATAGAATACATAGATGAAGAAATGAAAGGAATGCCATGTTTGATTACCTTACACAACTACTAACTAGCAGTTTAATCTTAAATCAGGTTATGTCTCTGTTCTAACTTTGCCATGAAAAAATTGTCTACTGTTTTTGCAACTATACTAGTTGATATAATAAAACATATAAGCTTTATTCTCAAACATTCTGTGTTGTTATTTTATAACTTACTGGTATTTTCATTGTATAAGCCATAATGCATGCAAAATTAAATTCTTCAGAACTTCCTCTTTACAGTGTTAACAACTCAGATTTCTGTTTCTCTAGACGAACCACTTTTTAGCACAGCAGTACACAGTACAGAGTCCAATGGGTCAACAGTTTCCTTACTATCAGATGACTCCACCACTGCCTTCAAATTTATACTTTTCTCCCAATCAGAATCAAGCTGCAAATTTTAAGTCTGCACAGAGTTCTTTTGAATTGGCCCTGCCACATGCAAGTGACAGTCAAGTGCACCAGGTGGATGAAGGCACCTCTAAAAGAAAGAGAGAACAGCAAAGTTGTGACAGTGACACTAGTGTTGAGGATGACAAAATGAAACAAAGAGAGCGTGACCAAAAATACAAGAAGTGCAAAACTAAGAAAAAGACGCATTAATACTGTACAACTGGATTCATCTTTTTTTCATTAATTTGCTATCTTTATTTGAGAGAAATATAATCTTTCATCTTTGCACTTTATTAAAAAAGGAATGTTCAAGATCCATATTATTTTTGAAATGTGTTCTACATAAAGTATACTGATACTTTATTTAATCTCAACCTATTTAAAAAGGAAAGTACTATTTCAGGTATAGGAAACATTTAAGAAGCTAAGGTTTTCCTAATAAAGGAAAAAACCTTGTTGGTGTCCTGTTTGCACCTGCCCCCAGGAATCATGGAAGGCAACTATTTCACTAACGTAGGAACTGTATGAAAATACATAATTACAGCCACTCATGAAGCATATGTATCATTTCTATCACTTACGGAATGTATTTTTGTGAATGGTGTAAAAAATTTCTGGAGCCATTTGAAGAAGTGAGAAGGCTAGAAATTGTAAATGAGGTGTACTCATCACTGAAGTATCAACACCTGTAACTTTTTTCTGATTTAGCTCTGTTGTTACTTTCAGTTAGGATCACCTTGTATGGTTGTTGGGACTGTTTTTTTCCAGTAATAAATTTGAGATAAAATACGTGCATTTGCACTAACTACAAGACTTACATATGTGTCAATACTCAAATGAATGTACGTTTAAGAAAAAAAGGATTTTGGTTTTATTAAACTCAGTTTTATTGGTTATAATATTGGTTGCTTGAAAGGAATACTTTTCATCCTTACACTGGTGTTGAGAAAGAATATCCAATTTTACTGGTTTAAAGGTGATGTGCTTTACAAGCCCAAATGAATTTCAGAAGTGGAAGAACGTTTAGTTTGCAATGATTTCTCTTTTCTCAGATAAGATAAATCACAGCTAATAAAATCACTTTCTTTAGACACTGCTTTTAACTTCCCAAAGGGATTACTTCTTTAGCCTAAGAGACATTCCCATAATGCCACAGTATGGCACCCATGAAATGACATTAGCAACTGCATTCAATCTTCTCTAGAAAGAACTTGGATAACAGAGAGTTGTGCCTTAAATAAGATTTATATCATCTGTTTTAAGAAACTTGCTAAGTCTGCCCAATCCCTTTCCCTTTTCAGCTCTATCCTTCCACACAAACACTTGCCCATTTTTTGTTAACCCCCCCCCCCCCCAGTAACTTCAGGACTAAGCTATGTAGACATAATCTAATTTCTATTGGAAGATACTGCTGACATTATACCAGTAAGTGACTGATCACAAAAGTTGCCACGATAATGGAAAAAGTTAACAAGTAAAATACACTGGATTTCTTTAAACCTATTCCCTACATTAAAGAAATTTAATCAAGTAGATGAAGAATGTTAACAGTAGCTTAAGTTAGAAGTGAAGTTCATCAAATGGAAGAGAAAACAGATGGATGCCCAAACCAGAGGTAGCCTACAGAAAGAGCAGCTTAGTCAGGTCTATGCTAACATGTCCTTCCAGACTTCCCCGGTGGATAGTAAGTTAACCTGTTTTATGCAATTACACTCTACAAAAGGAATGTCAAGGAGGATCATATTGCATATGGCTGATAAAATATCAATGCAATTCTTCTAAAGAAACAATTTTTCTTACTCTCTTTCTTCCCAGTCTTTTTGTTTGCTGAGGGAGGTATGGATTTTAACACCTCTCAATATCCATTTACCTAGAACTCTTTGGTGTGTTAAATGCAGAAAAGCTGGGCATGTAGCAATGTGCTAAAACTACTTTAGCTGTAACTAAATTTCTTTTGCACATCTGTAACTTAAGACATCACTTTAGTCAGGGCCCTGTTGATATTTTAATCACATTGTCACCATGTTTAGGAAATAAAATACTGGAAAAAACCCCAAGACATTTGAATTTGGCCTTGACCAGTTATTTCTTCAACCCCCTAGATGTTTCAGTCACTAAAAAATCCTTATGAGTGTGAAATTAATGTTTTCTGTGTTAGTTCTGATTCTAAATTACTGTTATTTTGTCCTGGTCTTTTATTTCCCATGCTACTGGCCTGCCAGAAGACCTTGCTTTCCCTGCTGTCATGCAGGTCTTGCATTTATACTTGTTTCTCTGTATGTATCATATGGAACACAGTGCATGGTTAGTTCCGTTACAATCTCCCAGACTTGGGACAAATCAGTATCACTGTGGTCAGTAATGCATTCTCATTTAAGGTGGCAACGTGCCAGGTCAACAAGAGCCAAAGGGGAGGTGCCATATTAACTACAGCATAAAATCAAGATACTGATTTTTAATAACTTCAAAAAACTTTATGTTCAAGAAGAAAACTACAGCAATGGAAATTGCTATTATAGGTTTGTTCCTTCCTATGTCTACGTTTAAATACTTGACGTGCGGGATCGAACTCCGTAACTCGAGGAGAGTTATAAAGCAGGCATGTTTATTGCGGCGCCGGGTGCAAGGGGGATTCTTCCTCCTAACTTGCA
>JAVJGI010000014.1:107886311-107937288 GCA_035590275.1 Ibycter americanus | reverse complement strand
CCCCCCCCCCCCCCCCCCCCCCCGCCCCCCCCCCCCCCGCCGCACGGGCTTGTTTCGGATTTGCTTCTTGGGTTATCGTTTAATTCATTGGCTTTTCACTGAAAGTACAAGAAAAATCGAGCGCCTCGGAGCAGCCGCAGCACACAGGTTTGGTGGGTGGGGTTGTTACACCACCTACCGAAAAGTACCGTAACTGCATCTTCGGTTAGAAACTGCTCTAAGACTGTAACTGCTGAGGAACGGAATTTGCTGCCTAGGTGTGCTGAGGTCAGTCTTGGGTGGGGACTCACATTCCTCGAGAAGTATGAGAGAGTTCATATGTCTTCGCCTCTGTTACACTTACCTCCGATGGCTTACAACATTGGCAGCAGTGCACCAGCCTCATCTTCTTCTCGTCTACGTGTACAGAACACGTTAGTAGTACTTCGTCTCTCAGGGTCTAAAAGGAGTTTGCTGTTCTTTAGGTATTAGCAGTTGATAACTTCCAATAGCTAGGTTTTCAAAGGGGGGGGGGGGAACACTGCAGGATTTTAACTGTCAAAGGTGTAAGAGGGGTTTGCTTGTTTTGGACATAGAATCAGAGTATCTCAAGTTGGAAGAGATCTGTAAGGGTCATCAAGTTCAGCTCCTGTGCTTTACTGTTGGCATGATCATACTCATACGTGAGTATGATATACTCAAGGTATGTGTAAAGGGTGAAATCAAGCTAAGGTGGTGGTTAATATCCTCTTACAGCAAGTTAGGTTGTTCATCTAGTCATGAGACTTTAAATCTCTCATTCTTCGTACCTGGTGTTAGAGTGTGTTGGTGGGAGAAGATACCAGACAAGTAAGTGTAACTATAGACCTTATTATACCTCAGAATTAAATAGCTCCTAAAACCTACATGTTTAGCAAAAGAAAAGAAAAAAACCCAAACCAACTTTTTCTTCAGTCTTTCAAGTAACATTGATACTTTTTCCTTTTTTCTTTTCTAAACAGAAACGCAGCCCCGAAGAGAATGCTTTTTTCTTCAGTAAATTAACATATTCCTGGTTTAGCAGGTGAGAATTTAAAGTGCTTGTTGATGTTCAATGATGCTCACAGAATTACAGAGCACCCACTTACATTCCACACCATGATTCTGGCTTGAGCCTAAGCCTCAGCCTGAGATTGCTGTTAGCTTTTTGTATGCAAATCAAAGCTTACAACTTTTAGAGCTCGTACTCAAATATTTTATGGAGTGCTGTTTCTACATAGTAACAGTCATTATATCTGTTATCTAATGGCATTATATAGAATATTAATATTTTGATAACTAAGCACAATGTTCTGATCATAGAGTCATTCAGATTGGAAAAGACCTTGGAGATCGTGCAACTGGTAACCCAGGACTGCCAGGTCCATCACTAAACTATGTCCCTAAGTGCCACATCTATGTGTTTTTTAAACGCCTTCAGGGATGGTGGTTCTACCACCTCCCTGGGCAGCCTGGTCCAATGCTTGACAACAATTTCAGTGAAGACGTTCTTCCTAATATCCAATCTGAACTTCTCCTGGCACAACTTGAAATAGTTTCCTCTTGTCCTGTTGCTTGTTGTGTGGAAGAAGAGACCTGCTCCCCACCTGCCTACAACCTCCTTTCAGGTAGCTGTAGAGAGCAATAAGGTCCCCCCTTGAGCCTCCTCATCTCCAGACTAAACCACCTCAGTTCCACCAGCTGCTCCTCATAAGACTTGTGCTCCAGACCCTTCCCCAGCTTCGTAGCCCTTCTCTGGACACACTCTAGCACCTCTGTGTCTTTCTTGTAGTGAGGGGACCAAAACTGAACATGGTATCCGAGGTGCAGCCTCATCAGTGCTGAGTACAGGGGGATGATCACTGCCCTTGTCCTGCTGGCCACACTGTTTCAGATACAGGCCAGGATGCTGTTGGCCTTCTTGGCCACCTGGGCACACTGCTGGCTCATGTTCAGCCAGCCATCAGCCAGCACAACCAGGCCCTTTCCCACCAGGCAGCTTTTCAGCCACTCTTCCCCAAGCCTGTAGTGTTGCACAGGGTTGTTACTACTCAAGTGCAGGACACGGCACTTCTCTTGTCACAATAGACAATATTTTTAGACAGCGGGATATAAAAAGACAGATTAGGCTATCCTTTTTTATTTATTATCTGACTGTGTAAAGTTTGGCAGTAGACAGAAATTAATATAAGGTTTCCTTTATACTCCATGTAGTGATACAACAGTTTGTTAGATATCCAGGAACAAATACACAGTACTACATTGAAGGTATTTTCCAAGTAGCCAATTTCATGCTCATTTTTCTCCCTCTTTTATGGCAGGCACATGTTATTACTGTAGATAACCTGCTCATAAACAACAATGATTCTTGGAAAATTTTCTCCTGAAGAATAGGAACTGAAAGCTCAACTCTTATCAAGTCATGCAGCTTCCTGTCACTCAATATTTTGGATGTTATTTCAAACAATTTCATGTGTTATGTCTTGTGACCATTACTCATTTTTAACATTTTTCTTTCTTCTTTAAAAATCATTTGAGTCAGATATATACACTTCAAAAATCTAAAAGTGAGAAAAAAATTTTAAAACTATTATAACTGTTTCTTGCTTTATTCAATATTACTAATTTTAAGGAAGAAAGGAAATGATATTTGCTATTCATAAGCTGAGGCAAAACAATCTGATTGTTTCAAAGATTCAGAGTATTCAGTTAAACTCTGGTCCTGTTGAAGTTCATCATCAGTTTATCAGTTTCAGAGTAGCTTTGGGTTTTTACCAATCCTTATATTCTACACCATAAATACAAATTTTCAGTTTTTCTAGAAAAGTTATGCAGTATACTGAGTACAGCGTTTCTGTATGATATTTATGTGTTTATTATGTCAGTGTTCACCCAAATGTTCAAGCTAGGCTATCCTTTGTATTTTTTAACAAATTCTACAATGTTTAACAAAAGGGGAGGAGGTGAAAAAAAAAGATTTCAGTTCTGGTTAGTCAGAGCTTATTTGGCTATGAAATAACTGGATTCAACTGAACTAATATTGTGAACATTAGATATGTTCCCTCTTTCCAGTCACAAGCAAACTCAATAAATTATGGCTAATATATACTCACCTTAAGTGCTTGCAGCCTAAATGAGGAATTCTCAAATTAATTGTTACATAATAAACCCATAGGCTTGCTTTCCTCATCTGTCTCAAAAGCTGGTGCTTTTAGTGAGAAGCTATGTTATTTTTGCCTTAATTTATAAAGTGTAAGGCAAATTCACTTTTTATTAATGTTACAGTGTAAGTAGGTGTTTGGGTGGCCCTTGGGGATAGTGAGGTCCACCCCCACTAGAACATGACAACCTGCAAAAAAGTGTTTCTGAGTCATTTTCTGTCCTGTGATGAGCACAGTGGCACACGTTAGCCCCAGGGCCAGCGCTGGCACTGACCGGCACAGGAGCAACATGCTGGAAGTGCACACTAGAGAAGACAGACTCTGCGCTTGTGTTGCAGGCATCAGGGAAGGAAATCCCCACCAGCTGGGAAGTGTTAGAGCTGCCACTGACAGGGCACTGCTCCAGTGTCTATGCATGTGTCTCTTGTTGATTCCTAGATGTTGGGACTTCCTCTAAGAGGACATTGTCAACATTAATCCTTTTGCATTTTCCCCACCTCAGAAATGGTATGGCACAGTTTGCTTTGACTTGTCATAAATCTGACATGCTTGTCGAAAATTCCAAATCATCTAATTTTCTTCCACAGTTCACTCATGTTCAGTGTATTAGTCAGCCCTATTTTGCCACTTTTAAGACCATCTTTAGGTTTTGTTGACACTTAACTGGGTGAAAGCACTTTTTAATAACAAAATTTTAACAGCTGAAGATCTGCTACAAGGAAACTTCCATTGTACTTGTGCCGAAACCCAGTAGGTTATGTTACCTTGGTTAAACAACAAGTATGAGTAGCAACATAATGAGTCGACATCCCTGGTGGTATTTAAAAGACAGGTAGACGTGGCACTTAGAAACATTGTTTAGTCCTACACTTGGTAGTGTTAGGTTAACGGTTGGACTAGATGATCTTAAGGGTCTTTTTCAACCTAAATGATTCTATGATAACGCAGTCCTGTGATAGAAGTAGTATTTCATTCCAGATCACAATAGTAAGTGGGTAATGATGCTACATGTTTGTTTATGAAATAGTATATTTTCCTGTAAAGAAATATGGGATCAGAAATATAGACAGATTCTGAGGTACAAAGGTTCCTCAGAATTTGCCGTTCGGATGTGACAATCTGCTTGGGCTCTTCTTACTTCAGGTGAATTTCAGTGTATTTAAGGTGACTGTAAGTATGTTCCGCTGTAGTTTGTGGCCTTTATAGGATTGCATATGTTATTTGGATTATAAAGTTTATGTATATACACTAAATGATATCATTAGCTTTTTGAGTCAGTAGTTCTGCTTGTTTTGGCGCCTGTGTTTCTTGCTGTCTAAATTTATTGCTTTCTTTCAGACTAATATCTATAGGCTATAAGAAGCCGTTGGAAAGGGATGACCTATTTGAACTGAATGAAAGTGATTCGCCATACAGTGTGTGCCCTAACTTTGAAAAGCAATGGCGAAAAGAAATCCAGAAGTCTACCACAGGATTCATGGTAGCTATAAGTCTGACAATAGGCAATATCCTTTTCTAGTTTTAAGGAGTCTAGAAGCTGGAGAAGATTTATATAATCTTGTTTATTAAACAGCCTACATTTTGTATATCACAAAGGCCACTCAGTGTTGTGGTCAGTGATCTCTAGTGTGGCTATAGGATTTTTCTAAATTGTTTGTGTTCAAACTTACCTCTTAGAAAGATATCTAGTTACATTTTAACACTTCAACTGATACAGAGTCTACCATGACTTTTACTTTGGTGATTAATTACCATTTGTCCAACTAATTTCTCTCTAAATTTGTCTGTTTCCCCATGTCTTACCTTTGCATCTGTATTTCAGCTTGCTTATCAGTAGACACTCTGGCTTACAGAACACACAAAACAGGCTTCAGTTTTCTTTAATTTTAACAATATTAAGTTTTACAGATATTTGGGGGTTTTTGCTTAACTTACCTGTGTGATTTTCATGTAAATCCTTGACAGTTTCAGTCACGTTAATTTTTTTGTTGTTGTAGTTAAAGTGCACTAGGAGCTCTGGGAATTTAGGAAGCTCACAAGAGAGAGGACCTAACCTCTGAGTCCAGTAAGAGTGTAGTTTTTGGGTTTTAATGACTTACCAAGAAAAGGGCTCTGCAGAGTTTGACCTTACTGCATCTTTTCAATATTTTTCTTAGCTATTTGTAGATTTGCTCTTTCTTCCACTGGTGGTATACACACCACACCTTTTTTACCAAAGTATTTTTCAATAAGGATAATTTTTAATTCAGATACTGTTTTTATTATTCAAGTAATATATAAAAAATATCCTGTCCTTCATCACTGTGGCAATTAAGAAAGTTTAACTTTTTTTTTTTGAGTCCTTGTAAAAATATTTGCAATTGTTTGAGATAAATTGAAACTGAAAAAAATAATTATATGACAACTGAAAATACTCTGAAATAATAGAAGGGTTATTCAATCTTAAATATAAAGTTGCTGTAAACTTGCTATAAATGATAATGCATTTATCTTGAAGCTTACCTCTGTTTTTCCTACACATTTTTTTTGACCTGTGATAATCATTGAGGATTAAATTATTTTCTGATTATATTCATGGCTGGTTGGGGCAGCCCTAGAAATGATATTTATCCTTTCCTGAAAGACTGCTAGCCAGGCTAAATAAAACCAGACTTTGTTTCTTATCCCAAAGCTTTTCTCCTAACTGTAGGAAATGCGCTTTTTCAGATCATAACTACAGTGATGGCTTTAGATGGACACTCTAGTGTTAAATATTCTATATTTGTAAATGTGGGTGAAGTTAAAAAATATTTTTTTCTCTTATTTCTGTACATGTTTTTGTAATCTTGCAGGCTTCTTACATCAAAAGAGTGCTATTTAAGAAAAAAAATTTCCATAAACCATCTTTGATATTGCCGTTATGGCAAACATTTAAATTTTTATTGATTAAAGTTGCATTTCTGAAAGTTACAGCTGACATTCTGGCTTTCACAAGTCCACAAATAATGAAGTAAGTTTTTAATGTGTTTCACTTTATGTTTGGACAGTAATAGTAATAATAAAGCTAAAGGGTTACCAGTATCAAATCCAAACTAAGCAAAAGCTTAGATGTGTAAAGACTTTATTCCCCTGTCCGGTCCCCGCCTGCCCTAGTGATTATCTGAAGACGCTCTAATGAGGGAAAGCTCAAAGAGATCAGGAATTTCTCAGCCAACGGACTGAGACAAAACCAGCAGAAGTTCAATTCCGCAGTATTGTATTTAAGTATTTAATACTTAAATATAAAATCAAATGTTAAGAAAAATGGAGTACCAATATATTTAATTTCCCTGCCTTTTTGTCATCTCTATTTTTCCATCTCTATTTAAAAAAACCCCAACACTTAAATATATAATAATATCTATAGCTTCAGCATTTAATGGAAAACTGCAGTGACTGTTGTTACCATGGTTGGTACCATGAGATTGATGGAAATGGTTTTTAGAAACTGTGCTTACCACAGAGGTGCTAAGAATTTGTCAAATACCTGTGTGTTTATAAAGAAAAGAGTTCATGAACATAATTATTGTTAACCTCCAAGCTATACCCTGCATCAGTGTAATCCTGAAAAAAATTGTTACCCATAAAATCCATTTAAAGGCATCACAGTTGCTGGTTATTTAAGCAAAAATAAGAATTTTCCTCTAGATTTTTTTTCTCTCTCACTTTCATGGTTGGTAGTTGCAACCTTTCTAAGTATGAATATCTTTTTCTTTTTTTTCTTTTCTTTTATGCCATTCTTTATTTGTACTACATTGCCAGTGAAGTCAACAATAGCACATTGATGTTTAAAATAGTGTTTGAGAATTGTTTCTAGGGTAACATATTGGAAAACAGAGATAAGACCTGCCTTTTTTCAATATTGCATGTCTTTGTGACCTTCCACCATATCTGGATTCAGAATTGACTTAATTAAACAAGTTGCCAGTATGTCAGTTTATTGAACTTTTTATTGTCAGTTGGTGACTTAATGCACAGAATTTAAAATCTATTTTCCTTCATTTTCAGAGCAATGGTAATGGTCAGGGAAAATCATCCTAGTTCAGATGAGAGTGGATATGGCTATGCTATTGCCCTTTTTTTTGTAGTTCTCTCACAAACTCTTCTCCATCAGTTATATCAGCGTAACAACATGCTTACTGCAGTCAAAATCAAGACTGCAGTTGTCGGCCTCATATACAAAAAGGTAATAATGTATTCTTCTACTTTTCAAAACAAAAACTAAAACAAACATACAGTGTTAAAGGACAGTATGCTTACTAGCATGATTAAAAGCCAGGATGTTATACACCAGTGTCAGGCTAACAGATTGACTTTATATTTTAATGATGGTTTATTTATAATAATTCGGAATTTCAGTAGCATTTCTGTTGTAAGACTCTAATCTTGAAATTGCATACTTTGTCAGCCACCTATACAGACATAATATTGGAGATACATGTAGAAGCTGAACTCTTCCTATTTTGATTATGTGTTAATTTCCAAATTTACTGAATAAACTGGCAAAACTTTTTTAGGTTGGATGTCTGGGAAAAAGTAAGGGTATACATGATCACTGTTTTTACTATATAGTAGTAGTGAATATGAGAAGCTGAAGTTTGCTGCATTGTCTCCTTTGGAGGCTGAAATTTTCCACCTGATTTTAGTGAAGCTGGTTTTCTGTTGAGTTGAATACCCAGTAGGTTTGTTGTTCTTCAGATGTTTTAAAAGATAGTTACGGCAGAAATTTATGCATAACTTATCCCACCTTAGCAAGATATACTGAGGTGGCAACATTATCACCTACAAGAAATGCAGGTGCTAGTAATGTAGAAGTAAAAGTAGCTGTCTGATATGGAAAACATAAAAATGTTTATTTACTATACTGTTAATACGTAGCATATGAAATGAAGCTGGTTTCTCAGTGCTGCACCTTTAGTTTACTTTGTAATGAACGTGGCACATTGGTATTTTTACTGCAGTATTTAACTGTGAAGCACAAGTTAAGGAAGTAAAAAAATAATCCAAATCTGAAAGAAATTACTGTCTTTGTTAATTTAAAATACAGCCTCTTTTCTCAAGAGAGTCAAACTGATCTTTTGATATAGACTGCTCAGGTATTTTCTGAACCAGTACACAAAATTTTACTTTTAAATTGCAAATCAGTTAAAGGAATTCATTCTCTCAAGTCACGTATCAAGCTGTCAGTTCATCAGATGATGAACAGGGGAGTAGAGGCTGCAGTTGGGGTGGGCATGTCTTCTGGCCAGTTTTCACATCTGCAAGGTAGAGATGCAGCTTCTCCCTCTCTCTGAGCTGGTTAGTGAATGCTGCGTCAGGTTGTGCTTTGCGCATGGGGTGGGTGGTGGAGTGAGTTGCTGCAGCACTGTCTTGTCACACGCAGGAGTTGCAGGTGACACAGTGGAAAAACGTGAGGCACTAACACAGAGGGAGAGGGGAGAGCGTGTGTGTGTTTGCCTGGGTGTCAGTCCCGAGATATCGGGGTGTCAGTCCCGAGACACTTGTGACTTGTGCTGTCTGCCGGCCACACTGAGGTTACACAGGGTTGCAGTGAAGCCTGCTGTTGGTTCCTGCACTGGGGGGTTCTAAACTAGGCCAAAGCTGGGGCTTGCTGAGCCCTTCTCGTGCCAGGCTCTCCTGTTTATTTGCTATCAAGAGTTGCAAGTCAGTTTTAGCGAGCTCAGCTTTGCTCTAATTCTTGCCTTTTTAGCTTCTCCCGTGCAGCTAAACCCATCAAAATTGTGGATTTTTGTGACCACTGTATTTTCTGGTTGCAGGCCTTAACTTTAGCAAATTCCTCACGACAAAACTATACGACTGGGGAGATTGTTAACCTGATGTCAGCAGATGCTCAGCAACTCATGGAGCTAACTGTAAACATCAACCTGTTATGGTCAGCGCCTTTTCAGATCATCATGGCTGTCATCTTTCTCTGGAAAGAACTTGGCCCCTCAGTCCTGGCAGGTGTTGCACTGCTCCTTTTGGTTATACCTGTAAATGCGCGCATTGCAGCCAAAGTAAAAACTCTGAAGGTGAGATATTTAAATAAGTATAGTAAGGAGAGGGTAAGTTGTCAAATAGACGAATGAAGGGAGGGGTAGATTATGCATGTATAAGAATAATATTAGTACGTCTAAATTAAATCCAAAACGAATGAGCAACACCAAGCTGCAACTGTTTTTTATTGAGGGAGGAGGCATAACTGCAGTAAGAAAGCCATATGTTTGATAGCTAAACTAGTTTTTAGGTTGGATAGCTAAATCTTCATTATACTGAAACAATACTTTTGTATTAGTAAAAATTACTGTATAACTCAATTTTGGAAACAGCTATGTTTTTGCATATTATATGAGTTGTTCCATTAAATAAGGGATTTTGTAGAATTATGGCTCTCTTCCACTTTTACTACTCAGGCTAAGCTGCTCACTCAAATTTAGCACATTCTCCTGAGATTATGGGAATTCCCCTAGAGGTGCTGCATGTGTTCTTACTTCTTTTCTGCTTCTCTGATGCTACAGTTCTCTTGGCACTGTATTGCCTGTTACTGTAACAATTTATGTGAGTTCCACTGAAAAAACAAACCCCAACCACAACCCAAAGTTTTGCACTGCTGTGAAGCCAATTATTTGTCCCTGTTTCATTTTGCCTTTGATGGTGCAACATTCAGTGAAGACTCTGGGTCTCTATTAATTCTTTTGTAAGACTGTGACAGTTTAGAGACATTGGGGAGAAAAAAAAAACCCAAACCAAAACAAAACAAAACCCCTCTCACCTCTTTTGCAGGTGAGGTGCAGCAGCTACATATGCACTTAGATCCCTAATGTGATATGAGAGATAGATAAGAAACACAAAGGACAATAAAATCATTCTGTCTAAAAGTTTGCAACTTCTTTTGTATGAATAAGACTCAAAATGTTAAAGAGGTTGTGAATTGGTATTTTAGAAATATGAGATGCAGAAGAACCTGAGTGTAGCATAGGAGTGAGAAGACTTTCTGTGTTTCTTTGATTGGTTTTTTTTTCAGTAACAATGTATTAATCAATAACAGAGGAAACTCTCTTCCTAGCTCCTGTATATATACATATACATGTATTCAGTGTTTTATATTCATATACTATTATGTATATATTCATGTATGTGTGTATATAGTATTATACTGTATTGATATTGAGTCTGTATTTACCTGCTTAGCGATTTTGAAGATTAAAACCATATTATCATTCCTGAACGCCCTGGGTGCTGGAAGCCTCTTAAGATTTTAATTCAACGTGAATAAAACTAAAAAAGACAAAAAATTAAAATACACTTTTTACGATATTTTAGGGTGAAAATGTTATTTAGATGTACTTAATTCTTTATCCTGTCTATTTTTTTTTCTGCATGTATATCTGAAAAAGGTATAACTGCAGTGCTAGTGTGTTTTTCAGCAAGGTAAAAATAGCATAAAAAGTATGTATTGCCTACAGTTCACTGCGTATTTTACTTTCCAAATTTTTTGCTCATTGAAAAATGAAAACATTGCTGTCTTTTAAGCAGAAAAGCCAAATGAGGTATTCGGATCAAAGAGTCAAGCTACTAAGTGAAATGTTACATGGAATAAAGGTAATGCCACAACTAGTAAGTGTTTTGGGTTTTTTTGTAAGGTCATAAAGATAAAAAGTAAGTGATTTAAAAGACTAAGGTTTTATGACTAATATTTCAGCTGATAATTATAAAAGTTTAAAGTGAAGATGTTTTAACATAATGTGCTTAAAGTGTTTTTGTAAAATATTTACTGGTTTAAGTTGAAGTGAAAAACTTAATATCCATGATGCGTTAATTTTACTACCACGTTTTTAATGATAATATAAAATATGTTATTACATGTCTGAAAACATGTATCAGAGTGAAATGCTAGCATAGAAGAAAAGCTTTTTTGTTATTTATCCCATTTTGAAATAAACCAGCTCATCAGTTATGATACCTAAGTGACAAGTTGAAATCTGAAGATTAAGAATGACTAGAGTATATCTTGCGTAAGAACAACCTAATTTAGAGTTGTCTTAGGTCTTGCTTTCTTTTGTAAAACATCTAAATTTTTGTAGTTTGGCGTTGCTGAATGTTTGAAATTGACATTTGGAACTTAAGCTGATTTTCTGAACCATGGTCACTGCTTTTTTGTTTTATTGAAATATGTTTGTTTGATTGTCTAGATCCTCAAACTTTATGCGTGGGAACCTGCATATCAAAAGAAGCTCATGAGCGTTAGAGAACATGAAGTGGATGTTTTGAAGTCATCTGGGTACCTGACGACTTACTCCATGCTAACATTGACGTGTATTCCTTTTATGGTTTGTTTTATAAAAATACTAATTTATGCAGGATTATTTCTCATGTTTCCTGTTGCTTTAGTAGCTGAATGGCTCACAAATGTTGCCTCACAGTAGCTCAAAACATTAAATCAACACAATGTATTTCAATTCTCAGGTTCTAATAGTATGTATGTATATGACTGAGAAGAATGAGAGAGATTATGAATTGACCAAGCTTTTAAAGACCTCTGTTAGAAAGTTAAATCAAATCCAAAGCTCCTGAATCTCATTTCACTGCTTCAACCATACTGTTTCTATCATATAGAAATCACCTACCTTATTTATACTCCTTTTTTAAGTTTTAAGGAAATGCATTTTTGATCTGTAATTTTTAGCTATCCCTTCTCAAACACTAAACTTCTAAATACATGAAAAAGAAAACCAAAAAATATGAACCAAATTCATCGTGGCTTTATTTCATTGGAATTCTATCAGGAATGCGTTCAGATTTTTGGATCTTTAAGACCCTCTGTTAAACTCCATTGGAAGGTAAATGGAGTCTTCAGGGCTTTGGGACGACTAGTTAAGGGATCAGGAGCACAAAGTTGCAGGGAATGATGAGGGAAGAAACAGGAGGAGCCAGCAGATCAGTGCCTGGCTCTGAGCCTGGTGTCACCAGCAGAATTTTGTTTATTTCAATTATGGGTCGATCTACATGACACCAGGCCTGCTGGCAACAAATGGGGTACACCTGTCTCAAAGGGGTGAAAGGATCTTTGTGCAGGAGTTAGCAGGGCTCATTGAAAGAGCTTTAAACTAGATTTGAAGGAGAAATGGAGTAAAACCAGGCTCACTAGAGATAAGCCTGGGCTCAACACGGCAATGTTTGAGGGATGGTGTGCTAGCGAGGACCTTTGGCCTGCCATCTCAGTGGAGGTAGGGAATGGAGATCCATGTGGCAGCAAAGATACAAGGTGATGTGTTAGAAACCATGGAAGTGCCTGAGAACAGTCACATGGGAATTAGGGCTTCCCCCCCCAAAAAAGGTGACCCAAGTGAAGTGCACCTGCACCAATGCATGCCACATGGGCAACAAACAGGAGGAGCTGGAAGCCATTGTGCAGCTGGAATACTATGATATAGTTGCAATCACAGAAACATGATGGGATGACTTACACAACCGGAGTGCTGCAGTGGATGGCTATAAACTCTTCAGAAGGGATAGGCAAGGAAGAAGAAGCAGTGGGATAGCCCTGTATGTTAGGGAGTATTTTGACTGTATAGAGCTTGATGATGGTGATGAAAGGGTTGGGTATTTATAGGTAAGAATCAGGGGAAGAGGCCAGCAGGCAGATATTGTGGTGGGAGTCTGTTATAGACCACCCGACCAAGATGAAGAGGCAGATGAAATATTCTGTAAGCAGCTGGGAGAAGTCTCATGATTGCTAGCCCTTGTTCTCATGGGGGACTTCAACTTCCAGATGTCCCCTGAAAATATAACACAGCAGAAACAGTCTAGGAGGTTCCTGATAACTTAATGTTCAAGATGACTTCTTGACACAGTGGGTGAGTGAGCTAGCTATGGAAGGCACCATGCTGGACCTGTTGGGTGTGAATAGAGAAGGACTTGCGGGTGATGTGGTGGTTGGAGGCTGTCTTAGGCATATTGATAGTGAAATTTTTTGAGAAGTAAGGAGGAGGGTTAGCAGAACTGCTTCCATGCGCTTCTGGAGAGCAGACTTTGGCCTGTTTAGGAGACTGGTTGAAAGAGTCCCTTGGGAGGCAGTCCTGAAGGGCAAAGGAGTCCAAGAAGGCTGGACTTTCTTCAAGAAGGAAGTCTTAAAGGCGCAGGAGCAGTCCATCCCCATGTGCTAAAAGACGAGATGGCGGGGAAGAAGACCAGCATGGCTGAACAGAGAACTTTGGCTGGAACTCAGGGGAAAAGTAGAGTTTATGACCTTTGGAAGAAGGGGCAGGCAACTCAGGAGGACTACAAGGATGTCTTGAGGTTATGCAGGGAGAAAATTAGAAGGCCCAAAGCCCAGCTAGAACTTAATCTGGCTACTGCCATAAAATACAATAAAAAATTATCCTATAAATACATTAGCAACAAAAGGAGGGCTAATGAGAATCTCCATCCTTTATTGGATGCAGGGGGAGACATAGTGATGATGGCTGAGGAAAAGGCTGAGGTACTTAATGCCTTCTTTCCCTCAGTCTTTAATAGTAAGACCAGTTGTTCTCACGGTATCCAGCCCCCTGAGCTGGAAGGCAGGATGGGGAGCAGCATAAAGCCCCCATACTCCAAAGGGAAATGGTTAGTGACCTGCTACACCACTTAGACGTACAGAAGTCTATGGGCCTGGATGGGAGTGGAGGTGCTCGCCAAGCTATCTTCAATCATTTGCCAATGGTCCTGGCTAACTGGGGAGGTCCCAGAAGACTGCAGATTAGCCAATGTGATGCCCATCTGCAAGAAAGGCCAAAAGGAGGATCTGGGGAACTACAGGTCTGTCATCCTCACCTTGGTGCTGGGAAAGGTTATGGAGCAGATCATCCTGAGTGCCATCACATGGCTTGTGCAGGACAACCTGGGGATCAGGCCCAGCCAGGATGGGTTTAGAAAGGCAGGTCCTGTTAGACGAACCTGATCTCCTTGTATGACAAGATGACCCACCTAATGGATGAGGGAAAGGCTGTGGATTTTGTTCACCTAGACTTTAGTAAAGCCTTTGACACTGTCTTCCACAGCATTCTCCTGGAGAAAGTGGCTACTCATGACTTGGACAGGTGTACTTTACACTGAGTAAAAAGCTGCCTGGATGGCCAAGCCCGAAGAGTGGTGGTGAATGGAGTTACATCCAGCTGGTGGCCAGTCACAAATGGTGTTCCCCAGGGCTCACTGCTGGAGCCAGTTACATTTAATAACTTTAATGATGATCTGGATGAATGGATTGAGTGCACCCTGAGTCAGTTTGCAGATGACACAAAGCTGAGCAGGAGTGTTGATCTGCTGGAGGGCAGGCAGGCTCTGCAGAGGGATCTGAACAGGCTGGACTGATGGGCTGAGGCCAATTGTATGAGGTTCAACAAGGCTCAGTGCTGGGTCCTGCACTTGGGTCACAACAACCACATGCAGCGCTACTGGCTTGGGGAAGAGTGGCTGAAAAGCTGCCTGGTGGGAAAGGGCCTGGTTGTGCTGGCTGATGGCTGGCTGAACATGAGCCAGCAGTGTGCCCAGGTGGCCAAGAAGGCCAACAGCATCCTGGCTTGTATCTGGAACAGTGTGGCCAGCAGGACAAGGGCAGTGATCGTCCTGCTGGACTCAGCACTGATGAGGCTGCACCTCAAATACTGTGTTCAGTTTTGAGCCCCTCACTACAAGAAAGACATTGAGTTGCTGGAGTGTGTCCAGAGAAGGGCAACGAAGCTGGGGAAGGGTCTGGAGCACAAGTCTTATGAGGAGCAGCTGGTGGAACTGAGGTGGTTTAGTCTGGAGATGAGGAGGCTCAAGGGGGGACCTTATTGCTCTCTACAGCTACCTGAAAGGAGGTTGTAGCAAGGTGTGTGTCAGTCTCTTCCCCAGTAACAAGCAACAGTACTAGAGGAAACAGCCTCAAGTTATGCCAGGGGAGGTTTAGATTGGATATTAGGAAGAACGTCTTCACTGAGGTGGTTGTCAAGCATTGGACCAGGCTGCCCAGGGAGGTGGTGGAGCCACCATCCCTGGAGGTATTTAAAAGATGTGTAGATGTGGCACTTAGGGACATGATGTAGTGGTGGACTTGGCAGTTAGGTTCATGGTAACTGTTAAACTTCATGGTCTTAAAGGTCTTTTCCAAACTGAATAATTCTATGGATCAAACTGGAACCTTCATCAGGGATAAATGACCTCCATTAACTTCAGTTACACAAACTGGCATCTTCTAGTGTTTAACTCACAACGTGTAAGAGCTGAAGAGGAATATTGCTTATGAATAGTGAAAGGGAGGATTAAGGCCATCCTTCAGTCTGTAGCCTTGATAATAACTGAAATATGTGAAGCAGTGAGCAAGAAAAATTCAAAGTTTGAACTAAATGCACTGAAAGAATCAAGTTCTTATTTAGGACTCCTTATACTTCATGAGTAGTTTAGTTTAGGATTCCTAGTATAGTTTAAGACTATTAAACTCAACAGGCAGAAGAGACCCATAGGACAGGTTGTTAAATTTAGCATTTTCTGTCTGAAGGCTTGACTACCTGTTGTGTGAGAGCCCAGCTTATTCTCTGATGACTATTGACTAGATTTTTGAAAAAAATTCCAATGGTCAAAATAAAAATACCTGCAGTAAATAGTATTTCATGTCCAATATCATAGCAAGAGAAAAAAAATAAGTTACTTCCCTGAAACATCATGTTTGAGTGTTTTAAAAATGAAGAAATCAGTTCCTGAGATGGGGAAGTTATTTCATAGTTTCATGTATATCTGGTTGGGTCAAATACAGTAGCCATGTTTTTTGCTCACTAAAATTGTAGTGTTTCTGCATTCAGTATTGCAGCTATACCATAATGTCCATGTGCAGCAGTTACAGAGTCTCTTTTTATACATGGACAGAAATGGGATCCCACACCTTTCAAATGCAAACAAAAATAGTATCTGTGTATAAATTGTAGTTATTATGTGATTTTGATTCTGGATATGTCTTTTTCATTTTTTTTACTTAAAAGGTTTCATTGGCTACATTTGGAGTCTTCTTTCATCTGGACAAAGAGAATGTTCTAACAGCAACTAAAGTTTTTACATCTATTTCTTTATTTAACATTTTGCGACTGCCTTTGTTTGATTTACCATCTGTGATCTCTGCAGTAGCCCAGGTAGACATATTATGAACAAGTGCTGTAAAAGGCTGATGTATAAACTCAGTTATGTTTCATCTGTTTCTAGGAGTGATTAAGTAATTTAATTATTGTAAGTTCCATTTTATTGAGATGAAACTGCACAGTATTTTTATGGAATGATAAGCATGAAGGCTCTGTTTAAAGGATATCTCTCAGTCTTTTAAGTAGAATGAAAATTGGGTAGGACACATAATTGTACTTTATTTTTATTATTATTTTATTTGTGTAATTATTATTTTATTTGGAAAAAAGTGAGCTTTCTGTTTCTCACTTTTCTTCCTTCAATGGGCTAGTCTCAGCTTCTGCTCCTACTCTCTCAACTTCTCTTCTTCATAGTCCACTGAAGATAAAATATAAGCAATTTGGGTTGCACAGGTTTAAATCACTCAGCCATTGCTACATATTGGAGCCCTTGGTACCAAGCAGGGAAGACGTATTGTGGACTCTACAATACTGTGTTTGTCAAGTCACTGCTGAAGGAAGTAGAGAAAAAAGGAGCAGAGCTGTTGAGGGTACCATATCAACAACCTTCAGTCCTAATAGTGCACCAGTAGGGTTACCATATGAGTTGGGAACTTCTAGCTTTTAAGACTCTGTTATCTGGTATATTATATGAGCTGCACATGGATGTACTCTGTCACAGCTTGTACACAACTCAGCTTTTTGTAAGGAAGGGGACCACTGTGAGCAGATACTCTTCCTGATTTGATTTCGTTTTTGGTTAGCATACTGTAAGATCAAAACCTTGTCTTTTCCTAAGGTTTACTTCTAATAGCTTAAAAATTAGCACAAGCTCATCTCACTGTTTCACAGTGCAGTAGTGGACATCTCATGATGCACTCACAGTAAAATGTTGTCTTTCTTCATTATTTGAAGAGTTACTGTGCAGGTTCTTTAAAAAAAACCAAAACCAACTAAAGTGTTTTCACCACAGGTGTATGAAAACAAACTAATTGAGTCAAAGGAACCAGACATTCAGTGATTAACTATGTCTTCTAACACTGAATTATGTCAAGCATGCTCTGTTACTTTATAACTACCAAGCAGTAGATCCTCAAAGAAAAAACCCACTTATTTATTACTTTAGATTGTTTAGTATTTTAAGAAAAATAATTTTTAAATGACCAAATACCTTTTTTGTCTATCTTCAAATAAGATAATATATCTTTCGATATTATCTAGATTTTTTAAAATATTATTTAAAGAATTAGGCAGCACAGCCATGTTACAAATGTTATAAATAATACACGTGTATATATATATATGTATATATATATATATGTTCATCTTGCAGACCAAAGTTTCCCTGAGCCGTTTAGAGGATTTTCTGTGTGCTGAGGATCTTAACCCTGAGGATGTCAATACAAACTACAGTGGAAGTAAGCAGTAATTATTAATTTTTAATTGGTCATGAGTTTATATGGATGATCATTAAGAAACTCAACTAAGGGGATGGATTAGTAACTCTTTGCTTTTTTTCTTTACTGCAACAGATCATGCTGTTGGGTTTATTGGTGCTTCTTTCCGCTGGGAAAAAAATGGCCTGCCAGTCTTAAAAAAGTAAGCTATTTCTGACTTATTTTTATGTGCTCCTTTGGCAGAATGTGATGTCTATAGAGATTTTGTTCAGGTTTACGATATTCGGATTCAGAATTGTTCATGATGTTACATACCCAAAAGAACATAAATTATTGTTGCCAGGGTATCCCATGTGATCGGTGTGCTTTGGAAGATCAAGTCTGACCTTGAGGTCAAGGTCCTCCAAGAGGAACCACATAAAAGTGCATGTTCCCTGTCATAGTACTACATAAGTGCTATGGGAAGCCAGTGCTCTTCTTCCCTTTTCCTTCCTTCTTTCCTACCACCTGTCCCCTCAGTTTGCACAAGGAAGATTTAACTGCAATATCAATGTTTCCTGAATTGCGTTTTGGGGAGCAATAACTGCCAAGATGCCCTTTTGTCAGTGTAGCATTTCATATCACCTACAAGTAAGCTAAGGTAGCTTACGCAGCCTTGCATTGAATACTGATCTTAAAATTGGGCTGTGGCTTCCTTTGGAAAGAACAAACAAACACAAAGTCTGCTTTTCTCACAGTTGTCTCTCTTGCCTGAAATCACCCCTCTTTTTGTTTGACATTTCTTAACAAGGTATTTCTTAGGTGTAAATTCAGCTCTCCTGAAACTGCTACGCGTTGGAGGGTTAGCAAGGTGAGGGAGTAACACAGCTCTGGAGTGGAATGAAAAACCTGTTTGATAAGCTCTCTACAGCTGTTAAATTTTACTAAGGCATCTGAAGAGGTTGCAGCCCACCTGGTCTAACCCTCTCACCACACTATATACCTTATTCCTCTCAAGACTGGGGGGATCACTTCCCGTAACGTGGCATTGAGTGTCCACATCTCAGCCACCATAGCCTGCAATATAGTATCCAGGTATGAGCTGTCTTCAGCATCATATACAGACTTCATTAAAGTCTGGTATAGTCTCTGGGTAGTCTTTTCTTTACCTCATTTGTTCTCCAAGCTTCAGTCTGAAGGGACTATGCTTATCTTAGCATAGGGCCTTCAAATCAGAATACACTTAGATCCAGGTAGAATAAGGTACAGATGCAGCAAGTGGCTCTCCTGGTATAAAGTTTATGAGTACCTATTGTACTTATTTTGACAGCAAAATTTGCAGATTATGAAGGGCAGCTTTTATTTACCCAAACAGCTATTTTCTCCCTTAAGAGGGATCACTCATTGACTACAGTAGATGCTACATGAGAAGTCTGGCAGGTGATTGTCAGAGTAAGATGGAACATGCACCACAGGCCTTAGAAAAATATGATAAGACCACCTATTGGTTAGACTGTCTCCCATTTGATTTTTATTGTGATCAGATGAAAGCACAATCTCTTAACTTGCAGACAAATAAATTTATACTTGAAGTCATTATTGCAAGTTTCCGAACAGTACATGGTCAAAAGATGTGCAAACTGAAGTACTAATTTCTCATCATTCTGAGAGTAAAATAGCATATCTCTTTCTTACAGTGACCACAACCCATACATGATGGAATATTTACAGAGAGGATAACTAATTTATCTTCCTCAATATTTCCAGCTTGAATGTCAGCATTCCTGAAGGCTCTTTAGTTGCTGTTGTGGGACAGGTTGGATCTGGAAAGTCATCTTTTCTTTCTGCTGTTCTTGGAGAAATGGAGAAACTTGAAGGAACAGTTCAGAGAAGAGTAAGATTGTCTGTCCATGTTCCCCTGCCTTGCCCACTTGTCAATACCTAAATTAAGCTGAACTGCATTTGAAAGTGTAGTTTTTCCTCCTCAGCTATTTATGGTTGTAGAAATACTGGCAGGGGTAGCTCCAGCTTCTTAAATCTTCAAAAAAAAGCAACACAGTGACACTTTGTTAACAGTGTAACAATCTCTCTTTGTTTTCAACCAGAGTGATTCCAAAGCTATTTTCTTTTTTTTGTAATCTATACAATTCGGTGCAAAAATCATGAGTGTTTAAGTCATATATTGAGCCCAGACATCTAATGGTTGCTGGTTTTGAACAGCTGTACAAACATGACCCACTTGGAGCAGTTATAAAGTGTTGTAGAAGACGATCATGTTTCTTGCAATGGCTTATGTGTAGAGAAGATACAGGATATGGAGATAGAGGGAAAAGTTGAACTTCAGGCAGAGATGGAATTAAGGTGCTGGCTTACCTAGTGATAGGAAACCCTGTAGCTTAACTTGTCTTGTAGTTATATAGAGCAAGGAAAGTCCCCATCACAGAACAGAGTTTAGGAAAGTTTTTTATAGGTTATAGATATGGAGGAAGTTAACCTTTGACAACAGACTACAATGTTTGAGCCAATAAATATCCATGGATAAGCACAATACTGGTTAATCTGCTTGCAAGTGGATGTGGCAAGATTGAAAAAGTGTCTCAGCCTTGAAAATAAGTGTTGAATAAAAATCCACTCCTGCAGAAATCTAGTACAGTGTCCTGTCACTCTTGGGGGATGGGGGAAGAATATGAAGTTGAGGTGTTCTGAATCTGAGAGTAGGAATTAAGGGGAAAAAGATCAACTGTGTAGAATCTTAACAAGAAAGGCATATACCCAGTAAGTGTATACTATCAATTTGTTGTAAAATTAATAGATTCTCACAGGGCATGTGGCTTAATGGAAGAAAAGATCTAGGAGCATTTCTAGTTATCATTCCTGTCCTGTAACCTTAATTTCTAATGGCTGACACATTCCACAGCATGTTATGTAAAAATACAATCAAATTGTATTGCTGGATATAAATCTTACAACCAATGCCTTTTTGTCAGTGACATCTTTCCCTGAAAGGCTTTGCTCAATGTATGTCCCAGCTCTGTCAGTTTTATTCAAAGTACGGGCTCTTATAATAGTTACAGGCGAGCTGTTATACAGGAATATTCAACTGATTCGTTTTATTATCTGACTTAGTCAAAATTTTAACCATTTAATAATACTCAAGTTTTGGAAGTAATTACTGGTTACTTTGAGGTAAAGCTGGAATTTAAAGCTATTAAAAGCTATTTTTCAAGTTTAGAAAGCTCAAGTAAAAACATTGTTTCCAATTCTTTTCAGGGTTCAGTGGCGTATGTTTCTCAGCAGGCTTGGATTCAAAATGACAGTTTACAGGAAAATATTCTCTTTGGTGCAAATCTAGATGTGCCATACTACAAACTTGTTTTAGAGTCTTGTGCTTTACTGCCAGATTTGGAACAGTTACTGAATGGAGACCAAACAGAGATTGGAGAAAGGGTAAGAATTTGAGGTGTCAGAAATGATGCAATAAGTTAAGTGATTGCTTTTATGGTTTTATATATTATCTGTTTTATAATTTACACTGATGACTAATCAGTCCTCAGCCAAATACATCTTTAGCTTACTTACTTTGAACTTAACTTCTGTTCAAGCTCTCAACTCTTACTAATTTTTAAAATGGCTCTTTTCTATACAGAAGTTTGAGTCAGCCCTGTCCTGTTTTCCAGGGGTTTCCTCTATACTGTAAAAAATGTCTGTATGACTGTAAATAAAAGTTATTGCTTAGTTTTCTAAAGTACTTTGCATTTGTTCATTCTGGAGTGGGAATTTAATCAACAGAGCCCAGGGTTTGCTCTAATTACTTGCAAATCCAGATGCTACCTTTCTATTTTCATATCTAGTATAAAATTTACTTTGATTACCTGAAAAAAATAATGATGAGACTGAGTGTGATACACTGGTCTTCTTTAGTATTTCATATTTAAATGTGGATTATTTTGGCTTTCTTTTCTTAGGGTGTCAATATAAGTGGAGGGCAGAAGCAGAGAGTGAGTCTCGCTAGAGCTGTGTACAGCAATGCTGACTTGTATCTTCTGGATGACCCCCTGTCTGCTGTAGATGTACACGTTGGGAAACATCTTTTTGAGAAGCTAATTGGCCCTTCAGGTCTCCTAAAAAGCAAGGTGAAGTAGGGTGGCATCCTTTCAATTTGGGGATGAGCTACTTTGTACAATACAACAGCTACAGTAAAAGTCCCGGTCATTCTGCAAAAGCTCATCTCTTACCTAGTGTGTTGATGAAAATTATTCTGAATAAAGAGTCTAAATAAAAAGCGCAGGTGATTGTGCCAATTTGAAGCCTATTGGGTAGACACAGCACAGACCAAAACAAAGATTGAGAGCTGGCCTGACCTGGGATCCTGGAAGATTCATATAATGTTTGCTCATTTTCCTTTACTGGCAGCTTTTGAGGAGTGCTGTGATCTGCATATTGATCATTCTTGATCATGGTCACTGTTGATGCCTCACTGCAGTAAATAGGTTATAGCCAGTGTAGGTTATAGCAAGAAAGGCTTCTTGTTGAACAAAGAAATTCTTAGGGGAAAGTAGAATCAGAAGGAATAGATTTTCCTGTTTAAAAACTGTTCACAGGGGAAAGTAAGACAGCTTGTAAAAAATCTCTCCTCAGTGTCATGAATTAGTACAAATTATTCCTGCTGGCTGATGCCTGCAAAATACATGTATTACTATGAAATACTTATCATTATGAATACTTTACATACTATAAAGTAAATGTATTTCACTTTCCCTCTCTCTTCTCCCTTTTCTTAATTTATCTGCTTCATGGGTTATAAGTGTCTGGCAGAAGCAAGAACTCTAGTAATGGTAGACTTGTAAGCAAATTTAGATATTGAGACTATGAAACTACATGTAGTATGTTAAAAGCTGTAATATCTACCTCTTCTCTTTACAACCTATTCTAAACCATTCCTGACCAGGAGATACACATTAAGAGACAGGTAAGTGCAAATCATAGCAAATAGCTATAGGCATAAAGTTTGACATTACAATCAGCAATTAAAAGTCATGTCATAAAGTAGGCAACAAATAACAATAATAATAATACTAGAGAAATAAATGAGCAAACTCCCAGAAAAATTCCATATCATTCCAGCTATCATAATATAATGTCTACTTCTAATATACACTTTGTATTCTTTGTATTTATATGGTACATTGTGTTCCAGACTCGTATATTGGTGACCCATAACATAACGCTCCTGCCTCACACCGATCTTATAATAGTAATGGAAAAGGGCAGAATAAGTCAAATGGGGACTTACCAAGAACTCATTTCAAAGAGAGCTAATTTTGCTGAGCTTATTCAAGTCTTCAGTGCAGAGCATACAAGTGAAGAGACAACCCCAATGGAAGGTGAGAAAATTTGTATACTGTTTGCTTAGTATTTTTAGTTTTCATTCAAGCTTGTCAAAATATTCCTCCTCCTCTTCCTGTAAATGAATAGAATAATTGCTGGGAAGCGTAGAGCATTTCTGTCTGTGTTTTGGTATAGAATTATAGGGTATAAAATGAAAAAAAATCAGGCTTTAATGTCTTGAGATCAAACGGTTTACTCTTTCAATTAATGAATGTATGATAAAACTGCCTTATGCAGCTGTTTTCTACTTTTACATACTGTATTAATTACCTGTTAAAGTTACCTGATTCTGCTAAGGATTTATCCCCCAATAAATAACTTATGGTCATTTCAAATTAATCTTGCAGTGTCAGTGATTATGTCCTGGTTTGTATTGGGTGCTTCCTGTTTCCATCACCTTAGACTGCTGTAATCATGGAGCACAGCAGGGAAGGAGAATATGGTCCATTTGTAGGACAAAAAAAACAAACCCCAAAACTTTTAGTACTCTTATGAAATACTTCCAGCCAACAAGTAGACAGCATAATACACAAACAAATACTGCATAGTACCTTAAAAAATCATACTTGGAAATCATTCATATAGATTGGAACTCAGCTTCTGTATCTGAGTTACTCAATGTGTGCCCTTCATAGAGTTGTAGGAAAGGAACAGGTACATTGACAATGCAGTCTGTTTGACCTGTTGTCGTCATGTACTTCAAGGGCATATTAATTGTGGTTATTTATGAGAGAAACAATCTGTCCACATGACACGGAAGAGTCCTATGACAGATGAGTGACTGCAGATGTTTATAATGCTGGTTTCCAGTTAGCTTGGCAACTCTAAATTGAGCCCGTAGAAAGTACAATGCACAATCTGATGTGCTTATTAATTCAGGCCCTGTACTGGAGCCAGCACTCTCAAATATTTGCTGGGGTTTGACAGGGAGGAGTGGACAGACAGAATAGCAAATTTGCAAAAGGAAGCAGTGGGCAGTCCTGAGTTAGCTGTGTTGGGATGAAAGCATGAGGTAGCCATGTAAGGAAACATGTATTATTCGTGAAAGGTAATAAAGAAAGGGAAAGGGAACCAAAGCAATGAAGAGAAGAAACGGTATGCAATGTGTTGTGATACAAAATTATACAGCAGAGGTACGTTCAGCAGGATGGATGGACGTAGGAAACGTATCTATGTCTTAACAGATCTGTTGACAAAAATAACATCAAATGTGAAAAAGAAGAAAAAAAAGCATTCCTGGAAGAATAAAATGTTGACTCCTTTCATTAATGCATAAAGAACAGGAATGCAAGCCATGATCCAAGAATACTTTGAGATAAACACTAACGTTAGTATTTACAGGGATAGTAATACTTTAAGCAAGAGTGGAATTCCAAAGAGACTCTAGGCTCATGGGGGAGATTTACCTGCTCTCACAGTTCTAGCATTTGGTCATAAATGTGTCTGTCTTGTGTAGTACCCATCCCAAGACTAGGTCGACTTAAGGTGTTCTTAATTAAAAGTATTGCAATTCATCATTTTGTTCCCATTTTTTATTTCTAGCTTCTTGTACTTTACCTATCTACTCATGGTATAATACTGAAAAGATTTTTATTATTTTATTTTTTTTCCCCTCATTACGGTGATTTCTTCAAAAGAAGGGGGCCACCTGGGTGGGAGTCTGCAACAAAGAGAACTGCTGAAACATAAAGAGTAAGTATTTTTAAAAAAATAAAAATTAGCCATTGCTTAACTGGTGCAGTGCTAGAATAACCCTAAGTGCTGAAGGCTGCACCACTATGCTTCACTGTGTAAATGTGGATTAAGCCTGAATGCCCATTAGCAGCTGAGAACGTGTATCTGGAGCTCATCTTCTGGTTTCACTTTATACAAAAGAAATCTAGTTAATGTGCTGCATGAGTTCAGGAGGTCCAGTTCATGGGCTGCTTCACTGTGTGTACCAAAGTATGTTAAACAGCAATGAAGGGGACTTTCAGAAGACCAACTGAGGTCACTGATGTGGATGCAAACACAATTCCCTGGCAGCAATCTTTTTGATGTATTAACAAGTTGTTTATGCTCTTTGTTTTTCCCCTGTAATATTGATTTCTCTTTATCCACCTTTAAGAAAACCTCTGGGCTTTCTGATAGTTGAATAATCACCTAGATCGATTTGTAAGGCGCTGTAGTGCTATATTCGCAGTTGTGTAAGATAGTGCAAAGATGAAGTAGATGACTTCAACCTAGCAAGTTCAGACAATGCAGGACACTTAAGCTTAACCACTCTGGTCCAAAAGTAGTAGGATTGGATGTGTCAAATAGTAAGCCCTAATCCTAGGCCCAGACAAGGTCTGAGACCCAAGTTGCACAACACTTACATGCCCCAGAAAAGGGCAGTCTTACATCTCTTGCTAACGTTTATGCAGGGCAAGCTCAGTTTTATCTACACATAATTATACAAGAAATGAAAAGGTCATACCTAGTGTTGTCTTCTGACCATAATATTATTCTAACAACAAAAATAGTACACATGAGCACGGTTTGTATCTCCATAGGAAAAATTTACAAGATTATATAGTATCCATTTTTGCTGAGAAATAAATTGATATATTCTTTGTATGAGGATTCAGAAGAAGATTCGAAAGTGTTTCTTGTTTGCAGTTCTTCCTTCGATCAATGGAAAACACTCACTAACAATAAAGAAAAAGTTGCCACTGGTGGTGTAAGTATCACTAATAGAAAAGGCTTTGACTTTTTTCTTTTTTTTTTTTTTTCATAAAAATGTATTATTTTGCAGTTGCAGCTTTCTGTTTCTTGTTAAGGTTGCCTGACATCTCATTACTGAATTTAAAATAAATCTTACAGGTTTTTACTAAATTTTAAGTATGTAGTCTGAGATTTTCTATTTTGATGATCTGGTACTGGCTGTATTTTCATATTACATCTAGCTTCTAGTCTGTTTTGCATATTTCAGAAAGAAGATTAAAAAAGCTTTTACCTCTGTTAGAAAAACATCCTGTCTGTCTTACTTTCAGGAAGTTTAAATACCTGTGTACTGGAGCAGAGAGTAGAAATTTTGCATGGTAATACTGCTGCAGTATTGTTTTATGTTAGAAGCACACCTTCTGCAGTATCCATTAAAAAAACCTGCCAGTTGCTAGGGAAGGGAAAAAGAACAAGTGAAATGAGTGTGGAGAAGGTCAAAACTTACTGGGAAGCTATAGTTTAATCAAAATAAGAAGGGGGGAAGAAGGTATGAGTTTCTAGCAAGACAGTAGAAATAGGCGCTTGAAAAAAGTGAGTTTGCAGAAGAGACAGAAAAGTTTGTGCAACTACAGCTCATTTTACTTCAGACTCTGTAATGAAATCCAAGAATCTGTCATTATTCTGCTCCTGCAAGTTCTGCCTTTCAAGTAGCCTAGCTGAGTTTGGTCCCATTAGTCCTCATCTACACCAAGGATGAGAACTTTCTCTTGCTGACACTTAATTTCCTTGACTCTGGCAGCCCAGAGTGGCAGTTCTAAAGTTTCTAGTCCCATTGATGAATAGAGTAAGATTTGCTTCATACAGACAGCCCAGGAATTGCACTCTTTTTTCTTTCCTTGGGTTTTGGGGGGGATTTGTTTATTTTGTTTGTTTTGTATTATCTACATGTGTATGATTTTATGAGTCTGATACTGGAAAGTGTCACAAGCAAGTTTGCCTACAATATGTATCATTAAAGAGCAGAGTGTAGTGGGAGGGGAAGTCTTTTTGCAGTATGTTTTTATATACCGAAGTTGTCAGATTTATTTAAGAAAGTATTTAGATTTATTCTGCAATTAATGTGTCCAGTTCTCGTTATATAACTTGTATCTGACTTTACAATTATAATGATTTTAAGAGTAACTCTTTTTTTTTAATATATTATTTTTTTTAAATGCATTTAGATGAAAATATCAGTTGTTTTGAAATACCTCCAAGCTTTCAACTGGCGATGGACGTGGCTCACCATAGCTGCTTATTTAGCACAAAATGCACTAGCCATTGGACAAAATCTGTGGCTGAGCACCTGGACTGCAGAAACAGCCAAAGTTAGTGATTTTACAGAATGGAAACAATCACAAAACTATAAACTTCTTATCTATGGGCTTCTGGGATTCATACAAGGCAAGGATAAACATTTATGACTGTTTTCTCACCATTTGCTGAGTTTGATCTGCCTGAATGTGTATTAGTAAAGAAATAATCCTGGTTGTTTCATAAACAGTATAATAGTTTAACCTGGGGAGAGAAGACATATACAGACATATAGAAGAAAATGCTATTTAATTTTAGGATACTTCTATGAATTCTTGGAATATCCAGGCGTAACCGAATGAAGTTATGTTGGCATCTCAGTGAGGAAGGAAATCAGTGTTGATGTGTTGTGGCATGCTAACATGAAAGACTTAATGGCAGGAAAAACATGCTTATGAAATAGTCAGATGTATCAACAAATATGTTGATATGATCAAATATGTTGATCAACAAAATACAAATATGTACATTTGTAAAACTAAGATATGAAGCGCAACTGTTGGGTTGCTCACTGTGGTAGAAAACAGTGACAGAAACAAGTTCCATCTCCTTCCCCTCCCCAACCATTCATAATGTCTTTTCATTTATCCATTCACAAGGTCTTCTCGTTTGCTGCGGTGCCTATGTGCTCACCAAGGGATCCCTGTCTGCTTCTCGGACATTGCATCATCAGCTGTTAGACAATGTATTGCACCTTCCTCTTCAGTGTTTTGAAACTAATCCAGTTGGTCAGATCATCAATAGGTTCACAAAGGTAAAGGGAAAAATCATGCGTATCTTCCATTTTATGAAAATGAAGCTTGAGTGACTACAGATTTAATTCCATTTAGTATTGTTGAAAAATTAAAGATATCAAACTAAGTGAATGCAGTATCTAGCAGTAGAAAGCTGTTTCAGTGCATAAAAACTTAAACTGTCTCAAGCTATTTTCTTAAAAAAATCATCAAAACATAGTATTAGTAGTTGCATACACCTTATCCAAGATCATTAGGAGGCCATTTCTGAAAAACTGTTGCTGCAGTGCAATGAGTTTGAGACCTAAACCTGATCTTTTTTTTAAAAACAACTGTATTTTTCTTAGATAGTATATTGTATATCAGAATCAAATGTTATTGTCAAAACCAAATAATACATTAAATTCACATTCTCAGAGGTGTATAGACATAAAGTGGATGTTATTTTCTGTGTTTGTGGTGTTCTGGCTTTAACTGGAACCTCTAATACACATACAAGTGCTATTCACTGTGACTTTAATACTTCCCACTCTCATCATAACTAGATTGTTGCAATGCATTACTGATTACTTCAAATACAGTGACTGTTGATGGCTCTGCTGTCTAGAATAGGTTCAAGAGTGGTTGTATAATACACTAAAAGATCAGTTGATTTAGGTTTCACTAAAGCCCCAAGTCTTTGGTAGCGATATATTATAAACTGGGTTTGAAAAAGCTCTACCACATGCAGTAAGAGATTAGTAATATATCAGTACGCCTGTAGAATTATGAACAGGAGTATACAAGAGTTAGGATTTGAATTCCTGGCCTCCTTTCAGTCTGATATGCTTTATGTAAGCTAAATAATATTGAGTAACAAAATAGCAAGAGCTGTCTCTTTTTGACTTTACACACTCAGCCTGTTCTCTGACATGCAAGTAGTCTAAAATCTGTTATATCTTTTTCACTTTTAGACAAATAATAATAATAATAATAATAATAGAATATGTTTCATTAGGATATAAGCGGGGGGGATCCTACTAATTTTTATTGAGGATATTTTAGTTTGATTCCATTTTTGAAGGATACTTTCTTGAAGTTTTTAGTGGAATTTACTCACAAAATCTTGTGCATTGTTACAGGACTTATTTATAGTGGACATACGTTTCCATTACTACCTACGAACTTGGCTAAATTGTACACTAGATGTTATTGGAACCATTCTAGTTATCACATCTGCTTCACCACTATTCATAGTGGTAGTTATTCCTCTGGGATACATTTATTTTACTATCCAAGTAAGTGCATTAAACTTTTATAAGGATTTCTAGATATATGTGGATCAAATGTTCAAAACAATCAAGGATACCAGCTTAAATTATTCTTTATTATGAAAAAAAAAACCAAACCCAAAAAAACCAAACACACACACGCATATATATATATATATAGAACACATCTGAAATTGCTTTCAGAAAAAATCTTCAGGCTTCTTAGAAGTAAATTAGAACACTTCTTAAATATATCCTGTAATGCTTGGGAACTTTTAACAACTTACGTTTTTTTCTTTATATTTTCCTTTTTCTTAGGAAGATACAATATTGATACAGATCCCACCGAGAAATTTGATTAAGTTACCTGAAAAAACAGGGTGTATACTATAGTGAAAGTTAAAAGTTGAAGGGTAACCCTGAAACAACAGATGTAAAATAGAATGATGCCTAAACTACCTGTGCTGTTTTTTGTCTATAGAGTGCCAGTTACACTACTGAGAAACCAAAAAGTAATGTTTCAGGAAGACTAATAGCTGCATTCCTGTTTCTTGATGCTCAAAGGGTGGTCTGTGATTAAAGACCTTAAAAGATTCTTAAAATAAGAATATAGAGGAAGGAAAAGAGTGCCTGGATTCAGTCTCTGCTAAAGAATTTAAATACAGATAACATCTCATTAATAATGAATGAAATAACGGCTGACCTTCATCTGAGAAAGAAGCAGGACATTCTAATTTGAAAGTTTACACAAAAGTTTTATTCAGTTGTTAGACACCTCTTGTGGTATAGCACATTTTCTATAGAATATGGAAGTAATATTCTCCTATTTTAAACTTGCCAATAATTTATATATTGCAGTTATGTCAGCATTACAATATTGGTGTGTCCCAAGAGACAGATTTTTCTTTTTCTATACTGTTTGTGAATAGCCTTTTTTATGTGTAGACACTTTCAACTTTTTCATATTCAAAATTTACAGGAATTACTGAACAGATTTCTTAACTGGAAATAAATATGGCAAATATTTTAAACAAAAAAGTAAAAGAAACTGTAGTGATTTAAAATGTCTGTTTTGTCTCTACTGTTTTATTAGCGATACTACATAGCGAGTTCACGACAAATTAGACGGCTAGCAGGAGCATCGCATTCTCCTGTGATCTCCCACTTCAGTGAGACTCTTGCAGGGCGATCAACAATTCGAGCGTTTGGCCACCAAGAAAGATTCATTAGAAAAAATAATGATGTTGTGTATGAGAACTTAGTTTACTTCTACAACAATGTTATCTCAAACAGGTACTTTACAGCAGATCGGCATCTGTGACTAAGACTTTCTTCTGTAGAATTCCACAACTAAGTGTTTACCTCTAGTCAGAGGAACCCACTGGGAAACAGAAGGACAAGAGCAATTTATCCACCACTCTTTGTAATGAATGCGTAGATTATGTCTAAGCACTAGGATTTCTTCTTTATGTACCAGAAACAAGCAGGTTTATAGAAAATATGTTTACCAATAGGTCATGAACATGGAGTGTACTACATTTCAACTAACAGTTCCTTTTACAAGTTTATGAACAAAGTGAATTTATATTTCGGTAGTTCATGTGGAAGTAACCCGGTATCTGTACCTACAGGCACCGGGCAGGTCTTGAGAGTGGAATCTTGCGTTTAAAGAAATAAGTCCATTTCCTCTCCTTCCTTTGTGATTCAGTTCAGCTACAGGCAGAGATTAGCAAGGAGAAGATTTTCAGTTCTAGTTTTCAGTCATATACCAGACTTTTTTCCAGATAGGAAGAGTAGGAAAGCAGTATGAGGAGTAAAGGGAGCACTAGCCAGGAGCTGAGACACCTGCATTTTGTTTTTAACAGTGCTGCCAGTTCTAGACATGTTATATTCCCTCCCCTGTCCATCTGTAAGATGGGAATGATAGTACTTATCTCTTTTGTAAAGTGGGTATATGGCTAATACAATGATCTCAAAGAGTCGTTATATTAGCAATGTGTTCGCTGTACTATAAAAAATTTTGTAGGTAATTCACATTTTTTCTTTGCCTTGATTTAATACAGGTGGCTGTCTGTCAGGCTTGAATTTCTGGGAAATTTAATGGTCGTCTTTGCTGCACTGTTTGTAGTACTGGCTGGAAATACAGTGAGTTCTTCTGCAGTGGGTTTATCGATATCCTATGCTCTAAATGTAAGTAATGTTACAGGTTTTTTGCTCCTACCACATTGCATATCAAAAGAGAAGGATACGTACAATGTGGCTGAGTAGGTGAATATGCACAGTGGCTTCAGTGACACTAAATCCCATGGGCAGAACAGAGTTTTCCTTTGCATTCCATTAATTCTGAGAAGCTTCACATTAATTATTATCCACTTCTGAATTTAGATGAAACAATAACTATTAAAACATACTTAAAATGACTTATTTTTAAGTGTTCTGATAAACCAAATAAGAAGCCTAGTCATGCACAACCATACTTTATATTTGATTTCTTGTTCACTTACTGAATGTTACGTAGGAATGCTTACTCAAAAGTTTAATAAAATCATTTACTTTGGTGTTGTCCTTGTCAAAGTAGTAAGTGAGAGCCACATTTGAAATGTGTCTTCAAGTAAGGTAAACTGTATTTGAAAGTTGCTAGTTAAAGTAAATCTTAAGCATTATGTATACACAAGCTAAGCATCCAAGTTTCTTTAATCTTGTGATACTTAGGAGTCTAGTGGTGTCCAGATTCTCACTGTGGTAAGTGCTTCAGAAACACAGCTGACAGATACTGATGAATAGAAATACAAAAAAATATATAGAAAATTACCTGTCATGGCATATCCACGTCACCCCCAACTCACAAGAGTTCCATTTTCTATTATTCAGAGATAGAACAATCTCCTTTATGTCATCATATACTTGGTGATGACAATCACAGGTACTGCACAGTTTTTCAACTTCATCTGATGTCAGATTGACACAATTCTTTATTTAGTTACTTACAACATCTCAAAATGATTGACTCTAAGAATTCTTTGGCTTACTTTTTTCCTATAGAAGTGGGAATATTTAACCACAGAATTGGTGCCATGGAAGTGGTACCTATTCTGTCTGCAGAAGCATTCCCAGTGCTTGAAGATGACAAATTTGGCAGACATGGTAGACCAAATATCTCCATTACAAATTCTTTGTTCAGTATTGCTGGTTTACTTTACATGGGAATAATGCAATAATGTACACACAATATGAGTCATATATGTTTTTCCTTTCAACGTATCGTACAATTACCTTGCGCTTTCTGTTGATCTTGAAGTAGTTTCAGATTTCTGGAGCTGTTATGTTAGTGAAAATTAAAATAGCCATTGGGCAGTCTGAAAGCAGACAAGAACTGCTCAGAGGAATGCTCAGATCAGTGATTTTCTAAGAGATAGTTCATTTGGTGTACCATCATTTTCTGTACACTTTTTGCTTCTGTGATTAAGCATCCAGCTTATGAGGTGATAAAATTCAGGGTAAGTTTTGAAATCAGTATGCTGTATTCTAGTAGAGTCAAATTTTTATGTTCTATGATGGAACTATTTCCCCAGATAATTCAGAGTCTAAATTTTTGGGTGCGTAAAGCATGTGAAATCGAGACCAATGCAGTTTCAATTGAAAGAATCTGTGAATATGCAAAAATGGATAAAGAGGTGAGCATTTTTCTTGAAATGGTGAGCATTCTTCTTGATACCTTATTTATGTGCATAGAAAATTACTGACTTTAATATTGGTGAGTGGTAATAACAGGTTATAATTTGTTATTAAATACTTTTTTATATTGAGAATAATATGTAGTGTCTTCATTACATTTATAGTCATAGCAGTTTTATTCCTATTTTGACTAGTAAATTTCTTGGCATTCTTAGCAATAAATTTTGTAGTAAGACTAATGCAGCTACAGCTCAGGTGAATTCTCTATGCTATGTGCAACCAAGAGAAGCATTTTAAGAGGGAAAGAGAGGAAGGTAAGCCTGTCAGACCCCTGACTGTTACTCACCTCATGTCTGGAGAGACATTTGTTTCAAACCAATTTGCCTTGGTTATTACGCTTTTCTGAAAGCAGTGCCCATGTCAGGGAGGGATAAAAGCCTTGGTCTGTCTTGGAAACAAGATGCTTTTCTACTTCTTCATGCTTTTACCCTCCCCTGTGTTTATGTTTCTTAACCTTTGTTCACATTTTCCTGTTCTCTCCTACTCCTTAAAACAAAATGTTTCTCAAAAAACATGCATTTTAAATATCTGGGAGATTAGGCATCAGATTAAACTCAGTTCCTGTCAACTGATGGAACAAATACTATACTATTAGCAACTACCCAGTTACACTAAGTTTACTTTTTTAAATGTGTGTATAAGGTTTTAAAAAAAGACACAACCCCAAACCAAAACCCCTAAATAATCTAGTCAGGATGTTTCTGCCAAGTTGTGTTTATGAAAGTAGGTTCTCATTCCCTTACATTGCATTGGAATTATCCTAAACCTGCTGGGATTTTTAAAGAGATATGTAATCTTCCTAATGTTTTTATTAATTTGTAACATTTTTACTGCCATATACTGAAATACCAATGGTTTTAATTCCAGAAACCATGGATAATGTCAAAAAGGCCACCAGTGGGGTGGCCCGATAGAGGAATAATAGAGTTTGTTAACTACAAGGCTCAGTACAGAAAGGATCTTGGTTTAGCACTGGATGATGTCTCTTTTCAGACACACAGTAAAGAGAAGGTACTGTATATCATAAGAAATAAATCTGAGGTATAAAATTCTGTTTTCCAACTTTCTACTTCAAAAAGGTTTCATATGAGGCAACTCCAATACTAGATACGGCAAATTGATGTTGAACAGGGAAGATGTTAAGTGGATAAGACATTAAAGACAAGACAAATGAGAAAAGGAAAAGTATTTTCCTCTACCATGTAGAAATTGTTGTCCCGGTAAGAAACTGAGATAATGTTTTATGAATTTGGCAGTTTTAGGGAAAGTCCAAATTTGAAATTAAACCTCTTGTCCACTGTGCTGAATATTTATGTAGAAAAATATGCTGCCAGATTAGTGCTAATCAGTTTTGGGGTTGGGATCAAGGAACACCAAGCAAGACCTAGTTTAGAGTCCTTGGTTTGAGCTGAGAAGTGCTAGACAAAAGGGAGGGCAAACAGAAAGGATTCCCAGTGAACCAGGCACGGGCTTCTGCAGCTTCTGAGGGAGAGCTGATTGTCAGTCACATGTTCCGAAAGTGGATTTTAAACAGTTTTATCCACCTATAGGGTTGCATGTTGATCAAAGAAATTGAAGTTTGGAACTGAAAGTTGAATTCACTAATAATTTTTCATATAGAATATGGACATTGGAATGTTAAAGGCTTCATCAGAATACTCTGTTTCAGGTTGGAATTGTTGGAAGAACAGGAGCTGGTAAATCAACACTCACAAATTGCTTGTTTAGAGTTCTAGAGGGATCTGAAGGCAAAATAATTATCGATGGAATTGATATATCAACTATTGGACTCCATGACCTACGTGGAAATCTTAACATTATTCCACAGGTAAGATGTGTTTCAGTGATAACTTCCCCCCCTCCCCCTAACCCCCCACCCTTAACACAAATCACTTCTTTTTTTCCGGAGAAATTATAACCCTGAAGTCCACAGGCTACCAAGAGACAGAGGCATAAAACTCCAATAGAATTTTACTGATCTTTGAAAACAGGTCTGGTATGGTCTGTCAGGTTTTAGAATTGAACTTTTGAGAATCTTAGCTATTTGATTAGACATTCATCTTCAGTACTGTTGGCATAATGCTGTCCTGAAAAATGTTCACATATCATTAGGACTGTGTTCATGCTGGCACACTGATTTACATTGAAATGCTCCAGCATAAAGTAAAACCTAGAAAACAAATTTAATAGTCACCTAAAGACTTTTTGCCTCTTCCCTGAGTGCCATTCATAAAACCATTTTTGTGCATGGGTGATGTTAACATCATTTTTAATAAATTTATCTGATATTTTCCAAAAGAAGGTGTGGTTTTTGTTTTTTGGGGTTTTTTTGCTTGCTTGCTTCTCTGGAGCTTTAACCCTGGTAATATTTCTAATGTGTCTCTGCCATAGACTGAGCATGGAGACTAGGCTAATACTTAAAGCAGAATAGGCTGGATCTGTCCAAGAATGGGCTGAATAGAAAAAAATGTGTATATATTCCTTCAAATCCTTGGCTGCTTTTCCTTTGAGAAATATATTTGCCCAGGGGAATGATAAATTTACAGGTTTTGATACAACTTTTGGTTCAGAAATGAGAATACTAAACCAAATTAGATTATGCTGCAGGACTTCAAAACACAACAATTCATACATGCTTGGTTGTTACCTTTTTCTTGTTTTAAGCAGCTAATACCCTACGCATCTGCACGACATCTGACAGTTGTAAATTACACTGTATTTTCTCACCTGCAGTTGCAGGCCTGATTTACTGTGGATGGAGTATGTTGGATCCACGTTAAGGCAACTAAATTGAGAGAGGTACAGGAAAGTTCAGTGAACTAACAAGCTGGGACCAGACAAGGAAACTAGAACTGGAAGGGTGGAAAAATGGAGACTGGTGCTTGTGGAGAGTAGGTGGAGTCTGGAGGGTTGAACTGCATAGGTCAGGAGAATGGAGCTGTATGAAGATAAAAGTCTGGGACAGAAAAAAGGGCATGGCAAGATACCAAAGTTTTCAGTGTGCACATACTTTTTCAGATTAGTCAAGTGTTATCTCATACAAACAATTTTTAACTATCATATTGAAAGGTACAGATTTGCAAATTACTTCGATGTTCTAAATGCAAGTAACATGAAGTTTAAATGAGGAGTATGCACAAGATCTCATACTGTTTTAACAGTCCTTTTTGTTCGCTTAGAACCCTCAAAATTATCACTGTTCTGTTTGCACGGAACTTGCTAGTGAATGGTGTTGGCCTTCTCCAGTCTTAACTATTGGGTCACAACGACTGTGACTGCACTTAGTCAAGGTGTCTGTTCACTACGTCTAGAAACATCGGTTCCATTTATAAATCTGTGCAGATATTTATATGTTATCAAGTACTGACTTCTTAAATTCGCCTTTTTAAGAAAAAAACTTTTGTGTGCATCCAAAAAAAGTGTTTAGACTTAACTCCTGAGTACTTGTTTCTACAGTTGTAAGCGCTGGATGTGACCCATATGCATCTTGGCACGTACTAGTCTACGTCTACTGTTCCAGACATTCCCTGCTGTATCCAGTGCACAAAAGCTAGTGACGCTTATTTATGCAATAATTGCTTTTGTTCTTATTGCCGAATATGTCACCTTTCCTGGACAAAATTAAGAATATTTGACTTACAATCATAGCATTACAAACAATAATTTTTCTTAACAGTGCTCATGAATGTAGCATCCAGTGCTTCACAAACTTGACAATAGTAATAATTCATGTGTTGTTGCAGTTGCCAGGTGCTGGGCAGGTCTTTAGTCAGCCGTAGAACCGGCAGCACAGAGAATGCCTAAGAAATCTGTTGCTCTTCACATTTCACCTTATGGAAGAACTGAGCACACAGAGACTCCACAAGATTTTTGTCTTTTCATCCACCAGCTTCAAAATGTTACAATTTACCTTGCAAAGCTTCATTTCTAAAATTATTTTTTCCAGTTCCCTATGTTAACATAAGGATTTATGGCTGACTGTGGTTTAGGTTTGCGTTGGAATTGTGCACTCACATTCTGCTGTTATTTAGGACCCCATCTTGTTTTCTGGGACAGTGCAGTCAAATTTGGATCCACTTGGAAAACACTCAGATCTTGAACTGTGGGAGGTACTGGAACTGTGTGACTTAAAGGTTTTTGTCCAGTCACTCCCAAAGAAGCTTCTTCATGAGATTTCAGAAGGTGGTGAAAATCTCAGGTACATCAACAAGATAGTGCTATTGCAGTTACTTTCTGGTACTGTAAAACTATGTGTTCCTTCAGAGAATTTACTTCAGAAAGTATCAGTATAAAAATGACACTTCTCCCATCATTCTAAGTAGAATTATTCTGGTAGTATGAGTTTCTTTGAGGTGGCTAACTTGTCACAACTGTGTAAAGTCTATGGCCAGTTGCTGCATGGGAAGCCGAGGAAGCAGACTATTTTCAGCCCAAGTATATGAGTAGGTGTCAAGCAGAGAGCAGGAAAGGGAGCGATTTGTGCACCACCTAATTAATTTGGATAGAAAAGTGCTTGTTTGTTTAAATTTTAAAAACCCAACAAAACAAACCCCCAAAACCCCCAAACCTGGAAAGAAGGCAAAACTGTAGAAAGCTTATTCCTTTGCTTTATTTGCTTAGGCAAAGCAACTGATTTTTTGCTTGTAAAACATTAACCCATAGTTATGTAAGGAAGGTGACATTTGAAATAAAAGGACCCTTATGCTCAAGAAGGCAAATACTGAAGCTTTTGGCAGAGAAGGGGCAGGTCTTAAATGGAGTGTACTGAATATCAACTTCAATTTTTTGACAGATCATTTTCAGGAGGAAGTTTCTAGAAGGCACGCACCACAGCTAACATATAGGTGTATCCAAACTTTTACACTGAACATTATTTAAAAGTGTTTTAGCATTCAATCTAGCTTACAGAAATCGAAGGCAAGACTGCATTTATGCTACAAAATTCAGCCACAGGTGTTTTAAGAGTCACACCTTTACTGTTACTGGTATGCTGAGCAATAAGGAATCAAAACTTCCAAACCAAGGTGAATATATTTCACCAGTCTTTCCAGAAGTCTAAAGTGTTGTTAAGAAATATAGAACAGATAGGCTCCACAGTAATCTCCACTTTATATTGTTCTCCCCTTCCTCAGTGTGCCCGACCTGACCTTCTCAAATTTTTTTTAACAGTGTTGGGCAGAGACAGTTGGTCTGTCTGGCCCGTGCTTTGCTTCGAAAGACAAAAATCTTGGTCCTAGATGAGGCAACAGCTTCTGTTGACATGGAAACAGATAATTTGGTGCAGTCCACCATCAAAAGAGAGTTTTACAACTGCACAGTATTAACTGTAGCCCACAGATTACATACAGTCATGGATTCAGAGAGGTAAGTTTTGCTAAGCCATTTTAAAAATAAATGGCTTCCTTTAAAGGCATCAGTTTTCAAACTTATTAAATTTTACACTTTTTATCTTAGTATCTTTGTATCTGTACAATCCAAGGTATCACGAAAGACCCGAGCAGCAATATTAATTAAACATTGATAAACTGTGTTCTGTTTTCCCCTTCCAATTAAAGAATTAATTTAATATTTCTCCTGCTAAGGTAGAGGTATAAGCTGCTATTAAGACCACTTAATTCTCTAGACTAAATGGACTACACCGTAGCATTGTTACCAATTAAGCAAAAATGCCATTTTCAAAAGGTTTTTTTCAAGATAGGAGTTCCTAGCTTTAGAAACCAATGAATTACCTAGTACAATGATATTTCTTGTAAATAAGAGTTCCCAATATCCATAGATATCTGTATTAGGACTGGAAAATATGGGTGGGTGAAGGGCTGATTTTTCTTTTCCTGTAATCTTTGTGCTTTTGCATTGTAGAGTGCTCGTTCTGGATGCAGGAAGGATTCTAGAATACGATACACCACATAATTTGTTACAACGAAAAGGTGCCTTTTCTGAAATGGTTGCAGAGGCTGGGATAAGAAGATAAAGACAATTAATGAATGAATTCTTAATGAAGATGAGAATTCCTTACTCCAGTAAACACTCGAGGAATATCTGGCATTCCACATATTTTATATGGAATATATGATATTCCATATAAAATAAAACTAGCTTACTCAAAAGCTCCTCATAACATTGCTGTTTATGACAACTACTATCTGTATATATCTGTATATATATAACTATATATATATATTGATCAAGTTTCTTAAAATAACTTTCTGATTTTATACAGATCACTTATTTTGATCATATTGGCACTGGAACAACATAATGAAGTAGCGATTTTCATGGCATATTGTAAGTGTTGCACTAGTAAAGACTGATTGAAAAATAAATCTTGCTGTTCGCACACTGTTTTTAATTAAAAAATAGTACTTAGGTTGCTCTGACATTATGCCTATTTAGTTAATACATTCTTAATATAATTGCAAATTCATAAAAAAACAGAACTGCTTGTTGTATGGACATACAGGCAGAGGTCATTTGGTGCTGGTTTTTAGGACGTGCATTTGCAGGTATGCTTAGGTAATTCTTGAGGCAATAAATTTGCCACATTAAGTTAATTTTCCTTTCGACCTTGTGATTTCTGAATAACTGAAAAATTATTTCAAATAACTGAAAACCACATGTTATGTATCTAACTGAGCATTACAAAATCACATTGTGAATGAATCCCAGAAAAACAGTTAGGTGCAGCTATCTCTGCTTGTAGATTTTAATGCAAGCCTCAGTACTAATTACAGCAGCAGAACAGGTTGTGTAAATTTGCTGAAAGTGTGGTTTAAACATGCCTATAGTATAGGCCACAAACATTAATTTTCATTTTTATTACAGTCCCTGAAAGCCTTCAAATTTAATACCAACTAAGTCAATGCAATCTTATCTTCAAAATCTGAGAGAAGATCCCCATCAACTGCTTTAAAACAAAACAAAAGCAAAACCCAAGTCCAGAAGAGACTGGTGTGACAGAACATTTCTCAGGAGAGAGAGAAAGTTTTCTGCTTTCCATCTCGTTTTCCTCTTCCCCCCCTCGCCCCAAGTGAGGCCAACAGTATCTTCCGAACAGAGCAGACCCTTTCCATACCAACATTTAACTTCCCTGCAACATTCGAAGTGCCACAGGCAGGCTCTCCTGGGGCTCTGCTTCCCCCAGCCTTGTCCCCATCCCTTACCCACCTTCGTGCTCCCCTCCAAACCCACCCTTACCTGGAAGTATCACAAGAGGAACTGGAAAGGACAGACACGAGTGCCATTCCTGAACTGCTTAGTAAGTTTTAGGCATAAGGCTTGGGGAGGGAGACTCCAGTACCTCAAAAACCAATCCATTTTGCAAGGTCCAGAGAAAATAATCTGAGGACTGGCACAGTAAGTTTTACTTACTACTTTTTTTTTTTTTTAGATTTGTGGGGAGAAGGGTTTTTTGTGCTTACTGGTGGGCTGACATAGCCTTACAGCTTTGGCCTACCTTCAGACCACAGCTGGAGAAAGCTGCTGACTGAATAATTGCAAAGTCTGAAAGAAAATAAAATGGTGGACTAGCATTAGCAAAAACCAAATAGCCATTCCTTCTCTTTCTGCAGGCTGTAGTCCTCACATATAGCTAGCTATACTTTGAAAAAGGAGGCACAGTGGAGACAGAGGCAGCATAATATGCTCCTGATGTGTTTTCATGCAGCAATAGCTTACCAAAGTAGGAGACCTACCAGGCTTAGGGTAGGCAGGAAAAGGCAATTTTGCAGTAACCCTTGGGGATCAGGTCCCAGCCTCATCCCGCTGGGGCTACTCATGGGCACCCACCCCCTGTGAAAGGCTCTGCCCCATATGGGCCACTGACTGCTGAGACTCCTGAGAAAGTGCTTGGGGCTGTTCTCAAAGGGCCTTCTGACTGGGCAGGTGGCCTTCGCTTGGTTTGAGATAGTATGAGGGACCCAACCGCCCATCCCTTTGAGGAGCTACTGCTCCCCGTCCTTTTCCAGCTAGGCTGCCTGGGTAAAAGAAAGGAAGGGTGGGACACCCAGGGTATTAGGGCGGAGTCTAAAGGGAGCACAAGGCACAGAAGGGCACCATGACTGTTTTTCCTTTTCACAGAGAAGTGTGGAGCAGAACCTGCTCGTGCTTTGCTTCAGCTTCCCCACAACATTCAAAAATCCCACAGGCAGCATCTTCTCAGGCACCACTTCCCTCAGTCCTGCTTCTAGCTCTTGCTCGACCCTTTCCTGGCAGTATCACAGGAGAAACTGGGAAGAAGTTGAAGGGAATGCTGCCTTTCTCTCACAGGAACATACACATTTCTGCCTCTGGCCAGCCATAGTTGTTGGCTGCCTGTTGGGGGAAGGCTGGACCAGGCTTTAAGATTATCATCACGGCTTTTGCACTGGGAAAGCAAAAGGCTTGCAAACGCTCTGTAGCATTTTCTCTGGCTCTGTTTCTGGGCAGAAGTAGTCCATGAACATGCGTAGTGCAGGCTAAAAGATTCATTTATGAAACGGCATCATCATTCAGGCTGTCTAGACCTTACATTTCCCAGCCTGAATCCCAGGATGACATACATGCAAAAAGCCTCTCACAGCTGGAAATACCAAAGAACAATTTGGAACCTACCCAGGGCAAGCTTCCTGACCTGCAACTTGTCAAACACCACATTTACTCATAACTCTGCATGAACCTGTCCACATCCTTTACACTGTATGTGCAGGGAGCCACTCCCTACATCCATCCTGCAGGTGTTGACAAGAGGAAGGCTCTGTTCCTGCCCACATCCTGTGATCCAGGAGGCAGGGCACAAAGACAGTAAGGACAGGAGGGGTGGGAACTGCTCCCATGCTCAACAGGAGCAAGTAGTTCACCGTCACCCCCTCTGACCAGGGTTTCCCTCCCTGTTAGTGCTTCCCCCTTCCTCCCAGTCACTCCTTGCTTTTCCTTGCACCAACCTGCATTTTTCTTCACAGTTCTGTTCTCCCACCCCAAACTGCAGCTTGAAGAGAAAGCGGTTTTGCTGTTCCCACCCCACTTCCTAGCACTTCTCTGTGCCACTTCCCAGAGAAGCACTGTCTTTTCAGGGTACAGCAACCCCCTGACCAGCTGAGGGATTACAACCTCATCCTCTAACCTCCAAAGACATTTGAGGAAGACAGGGAAGTAGTGCCGTTACAGTATTTCCCTGCGAAACTGAAACAAGAGATGTCCAAGGGACAGAAATTGCTTTTATTAAAAATATTCTAAAAGGTTATTTATAAAATGCATTTCAACATCTGCAGTTGGAAACAATTCAGAAACATACAACTGGTGAGGCATTTATACTTCCAGAATTTTAACCCATGAAACAAGCTTTAGCTATATAAATTTGTTACACAACCACCACCACAGGCAACCGTACTCAGATTTCAAGGATTGCAGGAAGATTTCAGCCTTCAAATATCAATTTAAAGAGAGACTTTTGGTAAGCAGTACATGTGCACAGCAGGAAATACCCACTTAGTACAGCGGACTCATCTTAAAATCCAACGGTTTGTGCCAAAATACAGTATTAAAATGAAAAGATACAAAATAAATAACTTGATGGCAGAATTCAGAAAAGTTATTTAATAAATAGATGCATTGTGAAATATCCAATGTGCAGCCACTTCTCTACTAAAAGAAATAATCTGCATAGAAATCTGAATAAATACCCTTTTGCGAAATATTTTTTGAAGTAAACAACTCGCCCTTCCCTTACAATTGGCAGATTAACACTGAAGGAGATTTAACTCCTCCAAGTGAAGGAGTATATGAAAGAAAAAAGTACTTCATTTATTCGCACTGAGAGTTTTAACAGTTTCGAGTTACTCCCACACTCCTACCTAACTTGTCCCAAAACTGCAAAAACCCTTTAATAGTTTAACTTCACTGTGATGTGGTTCTATTTTTACACAAGTTTGCTCATTTTACACAGTGCATTAAAAAACAAAGACTAAAGATCTACTGTAACTCCAGTAGACTTTGAGATGAATTTACAGCAGGGCAGAAGGAAAGGCCACAATGACTCCAAAGACACTGGAATATACGTTGAATACATACATTTACATCTGCAAAGCAAAGGCCCCAAATAGCAACTGCGTACGAGAACTGTACTGTATATTGGCATATTAAGCCATGATTTCACTGAAGAGGCACTTGTTTCAATGCAGATGTAGTTCCTGGAGTTCCATACAGACTTAGACAGGGTCACTTTCAAAGAGGTACAAAGGGAAAAAAAAACCTCAAATAAAAAAATCCCTTTGGTTTAATACTCAGGGAAATTAAACAGATGTTAGCGGTATTTTGGGAATCCTCTGTGAAGTTAAACAATGCTGACAGAATGGTTGTGTGCAACTGTGATTCAATTTAAGATGTTTATAATTGGATTACTTCAAAGATACCTTTAGACAATAGCTACGCAAACAGCTGAATCAGCACAATTGATTTTTGGCAGTACCATAAGTCAGGCCTACCGCCAGGAGAATAATAAGCCTATTTTACTGTAGTCATAGGTTAAGTAATAATTCTAAGCCCCACACTTTATCTTGGCAAGCTTAATGCAAACAAAATTATTCTGGAGAATACAAGAAAATGCTTAGAACCACCTGTTACTAGAGCTTACCTGATTAAGACTGGGTTGATGGATGTTGATGCCAGTCCTAGCTGAATAAAGTGTTTTCATTTTAGAAACTTCTACACAGATAAAAGAATTCAACTCACCTTTAGATACTGATTTCACATTCCAAAGAGAGCAGAACTGTCACCAATTATTTTTTTTTCCTTCAGATCATTAATTTTTGTCTCCTCATGCATTTGCCAGATAGCTGTGTAGCAAACTATTTGCCTAAAATGAAGTCCTAAGTAGCGCCACCTCAAATCCTGAGTTACACACACTACTTCCTTCCCAAAAGAACAGCTACAATCTCTGATCTATGTTCAGTTTAGAGTGAGGATATGACAAAACTTAAACCAGAGATACAAGCTAAGAAGTACAAAGTAGGTGGGTGAATTTTCATGTACTAGGACTACAGGAACTAAGACTTCATCCAGGCAGTCCCTTCTGTCCCACACTTTCTCCCTGAGAACAATACGGCTTTGGGCACTCCAGGGGTAAGACATCACATGCTTGCAGATACACAACAATGAAATTCATGTTGGTCAAAATCAAGGGAAGATATACAGGTGTGGCTTTAATACACATAAAATTACTGCAGTTTTCAAATAAGGCGGGGGAGGTATAAATAGTTGGCAATATGCCCTTGTTCTCTGTGGAGAACATCAGTGGTATGACAGCAGCACCTGTACATTAACCATCAAAACCAGATCAGGAAGTAAGCCCTTGGAGACACACCAAGTAACTCTGCATTAGCAAGAGCTAAGTTTTAATATAGTTCAGCTGAAACGAGACAATTTGCCACATAGCCCCAGTAATACCATTATGCTGTTATGAACAGCAGAAGAATCAAGTGAACATGTGAAGTCTCATTCAAGCTGCATCATGCCTTTTAGAAAGGTGCTTAAATGCTCAAATGACTCAATGTAATAAATAAATTTAAACTGAACACTGCTAGTGCTATGTGCATTAACACTGTTTCACATTCTTTCAAGGTAAACACATTGGACCTGGCAATATCTACAGTACCACACCACATTATCTCTAACCTTTGGTCACACTCCCTTTGTATTTTAAACATATACCTCTTCAGGATTTGCTAATAAAATTTAGCAAGAAAACATGGGTGTGTCATCACTAGCATTTTCATCCAAAATCCAATCTACAAGCAAATACAGGACACTTCAGAACTTCAAAAATTACTTGTACCTTTAAAGTAACATCTAACTTTAACAGTTATGTGTCCAGCAACACCAAACTGGAATAGATTTAAAAAAAAAAAAAAGTACAGTACAGCTACAGTTAGGCTCCACTGCCAGTCAGACAGGTATACACCATCAGAGTACACTTGTGGAGAGATGGAATGCAACGGGGAAGAGTTTCTTTTCAGTTAAAATTAGTCTTCTGTAAATGCTTATTAGGAATTTCTATAGCACTGACTTGAAGAGGCCAGGACCCACCAACAATTCCTGCTTGGATAGCCACGCCCGTTACAACTGCTAGATCAGGATCTACAGAGGTGTTAGGTTCCTTTCCAAAGAAATCCTGAATAACTTTGCGTATTTGAGGAATCCGGGTAGAGCCTCCAACTAACACGATTTCATCCACTTCTGCTTTGTGTAGGTGGCCTTCCTTCAACACTTGTTCAATGGGCACCAGAATCTTCTCAAAAAGATCCTCATTTAACATCTCAAATAGCTTCCTAGAGATTTCCATTTCAAACACAACTTTGTCAAAGTTGTTCTCTACTTCTGAAGTATCTCCAAGGTTTTTCAGATCTTTTGGTTTTTGTGAAGGCTTGCCTTTTAGTATAGTGTCTGGTTTTACCTCACTTTCTGGAAGTTCTTTTGTAAGCTTCCTTTCTGGCATAGTCAACAACACCCTTAGCGTAGCTGCCTCATAAACAGTCAGATTTAATTTAACTGCTTCCACAGCCTGTCTGAGGCGATGTATTTCTTCTTTTCTTGTTGGCAGAGAACCATATGTTTGATGGAGCTGATCATACAAATACAGCATCAACCTCTGATTAAAATCCTGTCCTCCAAGTTTGTTGTTACCTGAAAGATCAGAATAGAAGACATCAGACATCACCTTCAAGCTTCAGAAAGCAGCACACACTGTCTCTTTTACTAGGAGACAGTGTTCAAGGGGCCAGAACAGTGATAATAGGGCCATAAGCACAGCCAAGAGCTCACAGCACTGCAAGAATAGACGTAACTGTTGTCCACTGAAAAATGCATGATGGATAGTAATTTCCAGGTTTTTATTTAGCAACTATTTCAGAATCTACCTTCCTTAACATTTTCCCCCTGGAACTGCTCTGCTACACTGTAACAGAAAAAAAACAGCGGTTGTTAACTCAGAGGTACTCTCTACAGAAGAAAACACACATAAATTTCTAGCTGGAACCCTGTAACTGAAGCGCAATCTCTCACAGCAAACTTTTTCCAGTTAAAATTCCCAGTTTCATATTTCTCTCTGCCCACAGTACAGCTTTATTTGGATTACTGTTCCAACAGTTTCAAGTTATTCAACATCTTCATGCACCTACACAAAAAACTACATGCTAATGAAGTATAAGTATATACCCTGCTGAAAGCAGAAGGAAATGATAAAATGCAAGCAGTGAACTTCAACCTCTGTTAACAGGTGTATCTTATATTAGCCTTCAGACAGAAAGGGGGAAAAAAAACATACAACCAACCTCAACTGAAAGATTATGCTTGCACCGTGTTTTCAAAACCTTTCCAACAACTGTTCATGCTTTCCATTCAATAGTTTAAAAAATGGCCTGCAGATTTTCACCTGTGTTGAACAATACCCTCAAGAGTTTTCACCATTTTGTTTTGACTGAAAACAGGAATTCACTTAGTGAACCTCTGTCTAGATAAATCAGAATGAAGCTGCTGGAGTATTTCTTGCTGTTCTGCCCTTACTGTACTGCGCAGCAGCTCACATCAAAAATTGTTGACTGAAGGCAATGCAGACAGTTAGCACTGCACCTCAGACCTGTCTGAATCCAGGTCATCTGAAAAGCAGTTGCGTATTCAACTGGTTTTACTAAACATTGCTGCCAGAACTCTTTGTCAGGTGATGAATCACTCTAACACATACGTATCACAAATCTTGCTTCTGGGTTAACCGCATGCACATTCCCAAGCCATTCCCTAGCCCTGCCCAACTAAGCTGGAGCCAAACACAAGGCAAGGATGTTCTAAGGCACTGGTCAATGATTTGGCAAGTATTTCCAGCTTGGACAACGGCAATAGAAAGATTTGTAACACCCCCAGACCCCAAAAGTCCAGTCAAAGTAATTCTAATATTCACCAGCACTCTACTAGTGGGCACAAAAGTTAACAGTCACAGATAAAAATGAAACCACAACTTGTTCCTTTCAGTCAGTCAAAACCTGTGAACTTATCTGTCCTGGTTTCAGCTGGGATGGAGTTAACTTTCTTCTTAGTAGCTAGTACAGTGCTGTGTTTTGGCTCTGATGTGAGAGCAATGCTGATGGCACACTGATGGGTTTGGTTGTTACTGTGTAATATTTATACTAAGTCAAGGACTTTTCAGTTTCTCAGGCCCTGCCAGCGAGAGGGCTGGAGGGGCACAGGGAACTGGGAGGGGACACAGCCAGGACAGGTGACCCAAACTAGCCAAAGAGGTATTCCATACCATGGGACATCACGCTTGGTATATAAACTTGGGGGGTTATCTGGGGCTGGGGCATCATTGCTTGGGGACTCGCTGGGCATTGGTCAGCAGGTAGTGAGCAGTTGTACTGTGCCTCACTTATTTTCCTTTATCCCTTTTCCCTTGGATTTTATCCTTCTCCCCACTTTTTCATTGTAACTGTCATTATCATTATTATTGTTATTAGTGTTGTTCTTTCCTTTTTATTCTGTTTAATTATTAAATTGTTCTTATCTCAACCCTTGAGTTTTACATTCCTTTCTAATTCTCCTCCACATCCCTACAGGTTGGGAGGGTGGGGTGGGGGGTGGCAGGAGCAAGCAGCTGCATGGTGCTTGATTGCCAGCTGGAGTTAAACCACAACATTACCTTAATCTCTGACACCAGTCACAAACCTAATTTTGCATGAAAGGCATCTGGGAACACATTCAGAGAACATTCTGTGACAAGGCTGGCATTTTAAAAAAAAGCCCCTCTAACAGTGACTTTAGGTGTACCTTTCCTTTCCCCCCACTCCTTGAGAAAAGAAAGCATTTTTCTCACCTGCCATGGCTCGTGTGAGGAACATCCCTCCCTGCTTGTTCAACAGAGACACATCCAAAGTTCCTCCACCCAAATCAACCACCAGCACATTAAACACATCAGCTTTGTGGAGTCCATAAGCCATAGCTGCAGCTGTGGGTTCATTGATTACTCGCAAAATCTGCAGCCCTACAAAGAGCAAAGATACAAAGCAACAGTCAGTATACTTCAAGAACCTGCAGCTCTCACATCATAACAACATCTACCATTAGCTGGGTGGTTTCGGTTTGGTTTTTTTTCCCCCACCAAGCTTACCTTAAGTAAAATGTCAGATCTAAAGAAAATAGTCTTCTAAGCAGTAATACTCAATGAACTCTTTTCCGTATTCAAGGTAACTACTACTAAAGTAGCACTGCTTCAACATCAGGGTGAAGTAATGAACGATGATTTGCCCAAACACACTTCTTCCAGAGAAACCTTGCTAAGGAGACTTATTTCACATGTACCATTTCTGTTTAAATTATTGTCCAAGGGTACTCTGTAAAAACTCTCTATTTGAAGAATACCAAAACCACTGTTTTGCCTGAAGTAAAACTTAGTTGTTCTAGCTATCTATGTTTGCATTAGTAGCTGCACCTGTCATTACTCAAGAGGTCTCTGCTGTTCCTCACAATTGTCAATGGTCTGTAAAAAAAAAAAATCAAATAATATCCGTTCTAAGGTTTTCTATCACTGATTCAGTGTTTCTATATGCTTCCCAAAGACTTTGCTGTTAGTGAAATAGACCTAAAAGTTTCCTGCGAAAACACTGGAATAAAAAGACATCACCTGCAAGGTTAGCTGCCTTAATGGTAGAATTCCGTTGCTTTTCATCAAACTCTGCTGGCACAGAGATGACCGCCTTTGAAACAGGCATGCCAAGATAGCCTTCTGCCATTCCCTTCAATTTCAGTAGCAGCTGAGAGCCAATGTGCTCTGGAGTGATACGAAATGTTTTATTAGTCATCACAGAAAATTCAGCTGATCCATCGTTGTTGAAAATCTAGGAGGAAAAAGCAACACAACCCACAGGTAAGAAGTCTTTTTCTTATGCTGTCCCACCCTGCTCCTGCCAAGTGTTTTATTTGCATACAGTCTATTTATTCTGGAAAAACATGAATGTGCTTTTGCCACTTCCCGAATCACTTTTGTTCCTTGATTAAAAGTATTATACAAAACATGCTACTTAACGGGTGTGAGTGTACCCAAAGTAGCAACACCCACTGTGCACAGGTAAGACATTAAAAAAAAAGTTAAGACGTAGCAACTGCGTAGTCATCTTCAACACCACACTCAAAGATAAAAGTAATGCTTTTTAACCATTAGGTCTAGCCTGCTGATAAAGCTTCGCACAGGTTCTTCTTTCTGAAGGGAAGTAAACAGGTTGGTACTAGAACAGCTGCTCTTAACAAGTAAAGAAAGCAAAGACTGAATGCAGTACCTGAAAACTTCTCTCTTCAGCAAATACTGCACTATGCTAAACTAACGCAATACTTTTTTTAAAAAGCAGCTTTCAAGATCTGCTGCTGGTCAAGTAAGCACTAGAAAAGTACTAGGGGGGAAAATGTACAGAGATAGAGAAAACGTGACTTTTACATTTTATTTTATTTATTTATTTTAGAATATCATGAGAGAAGTCAAGTTTCAGTTAGAATTTCAAGTTGAAATTTATACTTTTAGAGAAGGGGCTGGAAGGTTACGCAGAAACACATTCCACAGTAGGAGACACAGTCCTCTGGAAAATCACTATCAGCTCTCACTCAGAGGAACACAACTTCTACAACCATTTCCTCCTCCCCTCTCTGGATACCTCTTACAGTTTTCAAGCATATCAGATTTAGCCAAATGACTTAAGATCTGACAAGCTGGTCACCTACTACATGTTTCAAGCATCCTATAGCTTACTGCTTGGAGAGAACCGAGTAAGATGGCTACTTACCTTAAAGGGATACCTGCTACTTTCCCTTTCTAGTTCTTCTGAAGTAAAGATTTTGCCAATGAATCGTTTTGCATCATATATGGTGTTCTGAGGATTTGAATCAGCCAGTTCTAGGCCATCATATCCTACATACACACCTCTGTCTGTGAATGAGACTATACTTGGTATGCTGTTGTGCCCATTTTCATCTGCAATAACCTTCACCTGCCCTGTTCCAGGAAGAAAGACACCAACGGAGCAGTAAGTTGTGCCAAGGTCAATACCAATTACTTTCGGTGTAGGCATTGGTAAATATTGCTGTGCTAGATAGCCAGCTAACCAGAGAGCCAGAACAGCCGAACCTGAAACACAGATTTTTAAAAAGTAAGAGTTAGAATACCTACCGCTTCACACTTAGAAATCAATGCAAATTACACAGTATTATATGCTAAACCTCATGCAGTTTTATTTCAGGGTCTAAAGCCTGTTCAGCTACTTCATTAGTTTTCAATTTCTTCAAAGGTCACGAGCAAATTCAGGTCTCTCAATTCAATAAAAAGTGGTCAGAAGAGTCAAAAATCTTAGGCATTAAACACTAAACTGACTTTAAAAAGCCCAAGAGGCACAGCAAAGCCAAAACTACCACTGCCTTGTAGTAATTCTTTTTCTTTCTACAAGGTCCTTCAAAAATATAGGCTAATTAGTATTTTGGGAGGAATTGCCTATGAATGACCCCTAAGGGACATCTAGTTAATGAGGCTGCACAGAATCACAGTGAAATAACAGACTCCCAATTCAAACATCTCCAACTTCACTGGAGGTCTAAAAATAAGGAGGTGCAAGACCATGCTAACTCCTCCTATTTCAGTTACAGCCCCCAAAGAGCATCCTCCCACACCTCTCAATCTCTTCTATGCCTTGAAACCGAGGGGTAGACTAGTTTAAGTGCAGAGCAGGGCATTTGGTTTTGTCGGGTTGTTTGCGGTTTTTTAGTTTTACATATAATCGACAAAACGAGAAACCCAGAAGTCTAACAAAAAGCAATGCCTCGGAGGTAGAGAACCCAGAAGTCTAACTAAAAGCAATGCCTCGGAGGTAGAGAACCAAGCACCAACAAACAAAATCTCAAAAAGACATGTAAATAGGTTAAATTTCAAAGAGCGGGCAAACTTTCTGCCAGCAGGGAAGGGCGGTCACAGCTACACTTCAAACGGACCAGCGAGAAAGGACAGCTTTACTTCTGGCCGGGAAGCTTCTAAGGCGCTTCTCAGCGACGCGCCACCGCGGGCTCCGGCGTCCCGAGCCGCGCAGGCCCGAAAAGCCGCTGGCAGAGACTGCGAGAGCCCCAGCGCGCCCAGGAGGTAGCGGCCGGCGCCCCCCG
>JAVJGI010000014.1:107771751-107886129 GCA_035590275.1 Ibycter americanus | reverse complement strand
TCACCGGGAGCCACCTACCATGTCACCCAGGGCTCTGCCACCTCTCGTGTCACCCAGCGCCACCTACCGTGTCACCCAGGGCTCTGCCACCTCTCGTGTCACCTGGAGCCACCTACCATGTCACCCAGGGCTCTGCCACCTCTCGTGTCACCCAGGGCCACCTACCGTGTCACCCAGGGCTCTGCCACCTCTCGTGTCACCCGGGGCCACCAGAGCGCTCCCAGGGCTGTGAGGACATCTGGGAGGGGACAGGGATGGGGAGGGGCATGTCCCTTCCCTGCAGAAGGGGGGGTGGGTGGGGGTGGCAGAAGATCCTGGGTGGCCCTGGCAGTGGGTGGCAGGCCCAGGCTGGCTCTCGCCTGGGCCCGCAGGGTAATTAGGTAATTAGCGCTAATTACGCCACCGGGATGGGAGCTGAGGAACTGGGAGAACTGGTTGGGGCCCAGCGAAGGGGCGGGACGGCGCGCAGGGGCACGGAGGCCGCCCCCCCCCTCACCCCCAGCACCCTGCTGCCGGCGTGAGGCGTTAGAGACCGTAGATCTGGCACTGCCGAACCAGCGCTCGTTAAAACTCCTTGGCCTTTAAAAATAATTACAGCAATTGTTATTTCTTTTTTATGGTTATTACTGGCATTCGTCTTTCAGAACCTTTCGCTAAGGCGAGGTGGACAGCTGCCCTGTCAGCCCTGGGCCAGAAACAGTGAAGTGATGGCCCCGGCTATCGCACAATGCGGGCCTACTGCGGCCACGGCCTTTTGGAACAGCACCGGGTGCTGTGGTGAAATGGCCTTGGCCGTGGGCACCCACATGGAAAGCCCAGGCCAGGGGCTTGACGTTTCTTCTCGGTGCCTGTCCTCATGGCAGACCGAGACCATCTGGGACCTGGGAAGGGGTTTTGGTCAGACACATTAAGCTGAAGCAGGGTACTTGCATTTCATCTGCTCTCTTATCCTATCTCTGGAGAGAGCAGCAGGGTCTCCTGCACTGAGGTTACAATTTCCCATTTAAAAACATGTCATTTTCTCTCCCTGAAGTGCTCTGGTGCATTTTTGCAACTTCACAGTGTTCTTTGAATGCAATAGTTCAACAGTGAGACAACCATGGCAGCTTTTACCTTTTCGTGTCAATGGTGAGGGGAGGTTTCCTTGTTGCCTACCTAACATCTAGTCAAGTAAGGAGAATGCAGATGAAACCTGCCCCTCAAATGCATCCTGGAGGAGAAGAAGTAGTAATTAATCCAAGAAGTATAATGTGAAGTACCATGTGGGTTTGCTTCTTATCACCTGTTCCTCTGCTAAGCACCGCTCTCCTAGGGAGTAACGGATTTTCAGGTTCTTGCAGATCAGGTTTCTGTCTCAGGCAGAAATTAATTGTGAGAATCTGGTGTTTCCTTAATGCATTTTTAATGAGATATTTTTAAATAGAAAATTATCATAAATGAATAGTTGGTAACAAATAGCACAGTGGAAGAAAAGTTAGACTAAATTCTATTGTAGTTACCATCTCTAGCATCTGTTTCTCCTAAGTGATGGAAAGACACATAACCCAAAAGTAATTCCCAGGACCTTACTTCTTGTAAGCTGCTTCTATATGCAAAACTCAGCACCACTTTAACTTAATAGTAAAAAATGTAAGCATTCTCCATTTATGGTTAACATAGTTAACAGTGATGTGGTTCATTCTCTGCATGAGAAAGTGGAAACTCCTTGGTAAGGGAATAGAATGTTAAGCCATTCAGCTTTCTTAATGACTCATGATCTGACTGTTTTCTAATTATGTTTCTAACTCATTTATTTTCTATACATAAGAGTTGGATACTTTAATTGTGTCTTGAAGTGGGACCATTGTAATTGTGCTTATTCTGAAGTTTTTTAAGTGGGGGAAAACTTGTAATCAATCTTTACAGTATTTCTTCACTTGTGTAACTCAAGAGCAGGCACTTTGTATTTTATGCAAATGTCAGTGCATGGTGAGGAGAAAAAAAAGGTTTATGCTAAACAGGACATACAATTAATCTGAATTTTGCTCATAATTTTTGATATTTAATAACAAACTGATACCTTAGTACATAGGAACCATCTGAAACGTCACATTGCGGAATGCAGATATGCAGGCATGTTTTTTAAAAAATACTGAATCAAAAGCTCATTTCAGAGATTTTTTTCCTTTTCTAAAGCATAGGGCAAGCTCTGGTTTTTGTCCTTGAGGTTAAAAATTTGAAAGATATTGGGATCACTTGGTGATCTGCTGAAGGACAGAATGAAAATGCCCTTTCCTGTATAGCTTCTATTCTACCTCTTCAAAGCAAAGCTGCTTAATGAATTCAGTGTATCACTCAAGGCCTGCCTCCCCACCTGACTCTTACTCCCCAGAGGCCTGGCTGTTCCCTGCAGAATTACGCAGCACAGGCCACCTGCCTGGGAGTTAAATCAAGGAGAGCATCTCGGCATGCTTTCTTCCCTGCAGCAAAGGTATATAATGCCAGAAACTTCTTCAGAAGCCACCTTCCTCCCTGTAGCTGTTTTTGGCTTTGGTGTAGTTTGAAGACTGGATCCACCATGCATACTCTGTTGTCTCTTGAAGGCAACGTGTGATCTTCAGCACCCATGCTCAGGTGAAGTCCAGAAGTGTGTAATTTTTCCCCCACATCTTCTCCATGACCTATCAAGACCTGCTCGTGGATACTCCTGGACTCTGCACAGAGATGCCAGACTCATCTTGCATCTACAAAACTGGCAGAACTAATCCTAGTGAGCATGCCCTTGGTTTTTTGGGGCATTATACACAAGGGCGGGGTGTTCAGTAGCACAAGGTAACATTCAGCATTTCTGGAGAAAATAGCTTGATTTTGCACAGAATAATTAAATATTCATTGGTCAATAGAGGGGAGAGGCTCATTTGGCTGGGAAGGGAAAGCCATGGGTAGCCCCTGCCCCACAGGCTGCCATGTGGGGAATACATAAATGTAGTTAGGGGCAGATACTGGAAGGCTGGTCTTTTTTTTTTTCCTGAAACAGCATGCTTTAGCCACTTCCCTGTAACAGCAGGCAAAGCACATACTGCCATGTTGAGCATCCTCACTTGAGGGTGGGCAGTGCAAGTTCAGACCCATACAACCCCTTTGAAAAAGACCATCACTGCAGTAAAGCTTCACTGGCTGTAGCTGAATGAGGGTAAGCGAGGTGCTGTGGTGACGTGGGCTGCTAGGGCTGAACAGCTTCTGGTATCTGCTGGTTTGGATGCTGGGTCTGTGTTGGCTGTGCAACATCAACGGGCCGTTGGCCACCATCCACCAGGACCTCAACTCTTGCCCACCACTGAACTGAGTGGAAGGTGGGCATGCAGCTAACTCCCTGCAAGGGTCTGGGCCACATGCTTGTTTATCCTTATTCATTCATCTATTCACTCTGGTAGTAAGCTGTTTATAACATTTCAAAACATTTTAGGGGATTAATTTCCTTCAAGGGGCTGTTGTTTTCCCCTGGTGCTTTGATAGGTTGAGGTAAACATGGTTTTGTCTGCAAGTAGCTTGAGGGAGAGACTTGTTTTTACAATGTAAGAGCAGAGGCTGGTTATAAAACGGTCTCCCATCAGATGTGAACTGGTGTCTGCGGGAAAAAACCTGCTACACTGGGGAGTATCGCTCAAACTGTAGACCTGTGATGTGCTAAACACAGTTCAAGCATTCAGTATGTGTGGAATCAAATACAGCTCATTTTCATTTGTAGGATGCTTTGCATCAGCTGTATCCCCATACTTGGAGAAAAGGGAACTGAGCTTGCAAAACATCCTCCTTTCTGCCATCACACAAAACAGGGCTTCATCTTTCTAGGGTTTGCTCAGTGAGTGCTTTCTGCACCGTCTCAGTCGTTTTCAAGCCAATGTCTAAAACTGAAACAGAGGGTGCTGGGATATGGTCAAAGCACAGTGTGATCCCAGCAACCCAGTATGATCAAACTGTGTTTTCCCATTGTGAAGAGGGAAAGAGGAGAGGGATTTGGATCCACTTCTTAGGTGGAGAGTGTGGTCAATGTCTCTATGAGAAGGGAGGCAATTTATTTAGATGCTAAAATCTGAAATCTCATTTTCAGTTTTTAGCTTAGGTGAAAGTAGGTTCATGGGAGGTAGGCTGGAACTAGATCATCTTTAAGGTCCTTCCAACCCAAACCATTCTACGATTCTATGATTCTTAGCCTTAATGCAACCGCATTGTCAAATGTACAGAGAACTTCACTGACAGTCCCTTTCCCCAATTAAAACATTGATCTTCTCCTGCTGTATACAGCTGGGAAAGGGAAAGATTTCACCAGTGCTCAGTCTTCTCTGACAGGCGGTTCAATATCAGGCAACTGGAAGAGAAGTATAACCTTCAGTTTAGATGCAAAAGTTTCCATTTAAATTCCAGCATATAGCTTAAAGATTTCTGGCTCCTATTGAGTGGCTGACTAGCCATTGCCAGGCAGGTGCACGATGAATTCTTCATTAGCCGGAAACCTGGTCCCCAGCTGGAGGCAGCAGGAGCAGCTTGGGGCTGCTCCGAGGTTCGGTAGCCCCAGAGAGCTGAGCCACGAAGCGTGAGACAACTGTGAGAAGCTTCCAGCAGATGTCTCTGCCATGCAGCGCTGTGTCCTCGCACTGCTTTTGGTCTTTGACAGATACCTGCAGATTCATATAAAGTGTGTTAACCTTTTGCAATCGTTATCCAAATTCTTGTAAAGGCATAAGTCATGAAAACGGTGCCTCATTTTTCATTACAGTTTAATTGCCTTAACATACCCATTTCACAGAACCCTCATGAAATCATTTTGAGGTTAACAATGAAATTACTATTTCCCCTTTCATGAATACAGTTGCGGTGATAACAGTATAACATAACCCCGTAGATGTCCAGGAAAAACAGTCTGGAAGAGAAATGAGATTTTCACAGGTCCCTCTTCCACTTCTCTACTTGAATTTCAGTTGGTCTGCACGCTGGTACAATTTGCTGTGGTGTGTGGTGTGTGTGTGTGTGGGGGGGAAAGCAGACACCTTTGATTGAAGACACAAAGCAGGTTTGACACTTACTGGTCTGGTTTCTTTTCCCGCTTCACCATAGTGCCACTTTGGGTAGATGCTGCAAGGCCAACGGCTGAACGGCAGCTGTAAGATTAGCTGAATTCTCCCCAGACACGGCAGCCTGGGTTAGTGGGGCTGAATCACATCTTGGCTTGGATTTGCGCTGATGTCTGAAGCACATCATCCACCTTCTGCTCAGTTCGGGTGTCCTATGTGGAATCAGGGAGAGCGACACTGCAGTAACTCCAAGGGTGACAGGAAAAACAGTACAACTGTTTGGTGACAACAAGGTGCTGCAAAGTGCATCCTAGTGCACAAGGAGGATAATACAGCTGGGAGTCTTATCATCTGCATGAATCATGACAGTGATAATGATAATGAACAAGAGTCCCAGCAGTCTCCCAGGAGGCCATTTTCTCATTCATGTTGTTGCTATGTATATGAAATCCATACAGATGTCAGTCAGGCTTGTCAATTTTGTCTATTATAAATGACAACAAAAGGATAAACAGACGAATGCACTCAAATATAGCTGCTTTAACAGTGAGCTCCCCAGGTAAAGGAGAAGAGGTTTTGCAATAGGTGTGGATAGAGAAAAGTCCTGCTTTTCTTTTTGTGGGTACTGAGGCTGAAGTATCAGAGTATTTATTTTACACTTGATTTTTTCCTGAAGGTGTCACCTACAGTACCTCAGCAGGTTTGTACACTGGATAAGAACTTTTGGGCCTTTACAGTGAATCTTTCCACTGACACAGAAGATCTATTTCCATTATCACTGACAAGTAGTGTTATGGTACTCCAGGAGCTATGTTCATAGAAGAGCTAGTCCCTTGCCTAAAGTACTTCTAATCCACGTATACAGGAGAAATAACAGGCAAGAGCATGCATTCCTCTTTACATAGTTTGAAGCAGGGGAACACAGAAATTCAGGGACTCAGCAACTCAGTACACAACAAGGCTGGAAGGCAAACGCAGTCTGAAGCAAGATGTCTCAAACACCATTCCAGAGAGCTCATGACATCAGCCTTCTTCCGTTCTTTTAAGGAAAGGAATCTGTATTAAGGCAGGTCAGCAAAGCTCTGATGAGAGACAAGTGTCCTCATTTATAATTGCTGTTTGAGCAAAGTGGTAGTGGCATTTCCTAATGATCTCTGTAGTACATATCTGTCCTGCAGGAACCAGAGTTGTCATTATTGTGTAAATATCCAGCATGCTTCAGTTTCATGGAGATGTAGTTCAAACACAACTAAGATGTGAGCAAGCTCATCCAGTATTACACAAACTTAGTTTGGTTTTATTTCTGAGTGCAATACGTGAAACCAGTATCCCACAATGCCTCTTCCGTTCTCTAGTCCATCTGAAATAGGGAAAGAAATGTTGAGAGCACAGAAGAAAACTCAGTGTCATCAGCCTAAGTCAAGGTCCTTAGTGTTGCTTCGTACCTTCTCAGAACCTCCGGTCAATTGGCATCCACTTCACATTAGTCATTGCCTGTGCCAAGGCTTGCAACGTACCTGGAGGGCTCTTAAACCTATTTCTGACAATGTTGATGGAATCATTCCGACATTAGTCAGATTACTCTTACAAGACAAGCAAAGATGTTGGCCACAGCGTGTCTTCTTTTCTCAGCATCACTCCTCCATGCACTGTCATGTGAGTAGCAAGTGTCTGTTTAGCCTGGAGAGAAGTTTGTTGGAAGCAGATACTGTAAAGTTAGAGCTGTTCCTGAAGAAGTGTGCACTGCTAAGGAAAATGATCCATCCACGGAAGCAGAAATGAGTCTTTCTGTACAATCACAATAAGTGCCAGCTTCCTCTCTGTTTCTTGAATGATTGTGCTGTGTGTAGGTCTGCTGGACTGCATCAATACCTTCTTGCAGCCAATAATTCATTGCCATGCTTTTGGCTCACTCCTGCTGCTCAGATATGCAAGTGCATACTTCTGCCTATTTGAAAAATTGGCTATTGCATATGCACACACCAGCGCAGTAGCAGACTTTACAAGATTTGTGAAATCTGTGTGCCAGCATATCTGTGGGCACTGAGCCCTTAAGCTTCAGAATATTTTTACTGAATATAAAATACTGATAAAATGCAACTGTATGTTTATGTTGTGGTTCTAAGAAACATTTCTGACTATGTGCAAACAATCTTATTGAGCAGGACTGCTTTTGGTTTTTTCCCTGCTCTTAGCACATAGCACAGCAAGGGCTGGGGCTGCCAGCATGCTGAGGTGCTCCCCCAGTACCAATAATTCCAACTAAACAACAGTGTGAGGAAGGGATTTTGCAACCTCAGAAAGATGTAATAGAAGTGTATTAATTTCTGCTGAACTGTTGGGACAGAGAATGCATCTCTTCATATGTTCTGGAGAAGCCCCAAATGTTTCCCATCTCAGTATAATAGCTCTTTTCTTGCTGTCAGTCAGTCCCAAAGTGAGCAGAGCTGACAGTTGTCGATTCTTTCAGATTTTCCCTTTCCTAAGGGCCTTGACAGCTTCAGCTGCAGGAACAACAAACTTACTCGTTTTTTTTTCCTTACCTGTTTACTCCCACAATAGCTGTCCTCTCTCTCACAAGGAGACATAGATTCAGTTCATAACATGCAACATAAATACTTCACCCTCACTTTGCTGGAAAGGATCCGAGGAGCAACACAACATGCTACCTGTCCTCTGTCTGCTGTATGCTACAGTAACCGTCTTCCATGCTTTCATTTCAGAAGCAGTTAGGCATGACAGAAGAACTGTAGGGTAGATGCAGATATATAACAATGTGCTACTCAAAACTGATATAATGAGGCAACTGCTACACATCTACAATACCTGCAACATGCATACCCGCAATATAAACAAAAACAAATGGTAAAGAAAGGTTTTACAATTTCAGTGGTAATAAATAATCCAAAGTGAAAGATCTGTGTCTGCATCTTTGGTGCTATTACATTCACGTAAAACAAAAGAATAGTTGTATATCATGCAGTGTATGGATACTGTTAGTAATATGCAGCTTTTTGAAGTTGAATTACACATTCTGGCTCAATATAGGGAAAATATGGCATGTCTGGATAGTTCCAAAGGGTATGTGATGTGATTGGGAGCCAAATAGTTAAGCCTCTTTGGTAATTTGCTGTTTTACAGTAGATCTCTTACAAACTAACATTGAGTTGACTGTTACCTGCAGTCACTGAGGGCTAGTAATTAACTGCAATTCCATGTCTTCATTCTGATTTCTGTGTGTGGGTAAGAATGCTGTATTATATATTTTAGTTTTGAATTGCGTGGCCCTAAAATCTGACCAGGTCAAGCAAAGCCTATTTATTTTTTCTGGAAAGTTCATTAGACAAAAAGCTTTACTAGCTAAAACCTTTCCCCAGTTCTCAGAAGAACTCTTTAATTTTTTTAGTGCAGATTGATAGATTTTAGCTGAAATATGTGATAAACAGGAGCAAAGCTCTTCCTGTAAAAGGCAGCCCTAAGAAAAATGTGGTTTAGTTTTCAGCCTACGATAATCTTAATGAGATATTTCATGGAGGGCCTGACAGGAAAATCAACTTACTATCTCTATGCCAATTTAAAACGATGTATATTATCAATCTATTTTTCCTTCGCTTTTGATGTAAACACAAAGCTTTCTCTATCCTATAGTGAAGACTGGCAAAAAAAAAAAAAATAAAAAGCACTTTTAAAACACAGACATTTTAATTGACTTGGAGGAAGTTATTGCTTCTGGGAAACTGATCCACCTCTCTGCTCCTGCTGCTGCTGATCTCCATCCAGCTGGGTGCTTTGCAACCTCCCTTGCACCCGCGTTGTGTGACACCACTGGCTTTTCCAGCTCACGGAGCATTGAGAGAGCCCTACACACAAAGCATGGTGAGTCATGTGCCTGCCCCTATGTGGGGAGTGCACAGTCTGACAATGCCATCCAGTAACATCATCTTCCTGGCCTATTTTCAGCAGTTAACAAACCCATCTACGCAACAACATTTTGAGCTAAACAAAATTGAGAAAGTCAATATTGGGGAGAAAACAGTTCATGATGAAAGAAAAAGGCTGCATTTGTTGGACAGTGCATTAACGAGCCGAACTGTTTGGTTCAACCTGCTTTCACCACTGTTGTACCTTTTCAAGTCCATTTTCCAGCTCTTTTTTTTTTTTTTAATATAGAATAAATATTCTGTCTGCCATTACATTTAAGTTATTCTATGTGACTATAACATTCTGCCTTTCTGAGCAGACTGTGTTCCATCTGAATGGCAAAATGGATAGAGGATCGCAGTAGTTAGAGAAGGAAAAGCTGTATTAGACTGGAGTCCATCATCCTGTGAGGGTATGATAGAATACTGTGACAGAGGCCATGTCAGGTATTAAATTGATATGATGCAGAAGTGTTTTACACTATCTGAAATTATAATGAGAGAGAGCAGTACAGAAGTGGATTTCTTATTGGTGCAATAGCCAGTTTACCCTAGGAGGGAGAGGTAATGCACATACTATTACAAGAAACAGACTGCTGGGTTAATCTGTGCAACTGTCTTCTCCAGGACCAGCCCTGTGTGTTGGGGTCTCTAACATCCCAAGTGACATGCTATTGCACCACCCATGACATGCTGCGATTCCCTTGGCTCTCGCCAGCCAAGTGGCAAGGGGCTGATTCAGTCTTCAGGGCTTGAAAGAAAATCCTTCAAAGGCAGGGGGAGTTTTGCCTGTGATTTTGGAGTAACCTGATGGCAGGCTCTGTGCAGCACCAGAAAGAAGGACAGGGCTCAGTGCTGCGGCAGGTGGCACTCTGTCCCCAGTCAGCCCAGCCCCATCCCTGCTCGCTTGCGGGAAGCACCAGGCAGCTGGAGGTGGTAGGGTTTTGCTTAGCATCTGAAGGCAACTCTGATGGTTTGCTGCGAGGATGAAAAATCCCATGGCATGTTTGCAGAAGAGATATAAACCTTTTGACATCCTGGCTGGGCCCAAAATTAAATGGATCTATTCTACTTAATTTCTCCCACATTTTAATTGATGCAGTTGTAACTGATGCCTTGCTTCTCCCAGACTGAAGCAGGCTTTGAAATAGCCCTTTAAATGTGCATTCCCTCACTCCTCCCTCACTCCTTTTGCCCCTGTCCCTCCCCACCCCCCATTGTCAGATAAAACAGCATCTAACAGTGCTTGTTAAATTTGTACTGCACATTAATACAGTGTGGAAACTGGCACTGTAGAAATATCCTCTTTCATAACTACTTTCTGTAGATTTTTTTCATCAGAATATGAAACCATGGAATAGAAATGATTTTACCCTCTTCTGCTGCTGGAGATACAATTGTGAAACAAGTAATATCTTTAGTGCAGTGCTTTGAATTCTCACAACAGTTTTTTCTCTCAAAATACTTGTAACAAAAATACATTGCACCAGGTGCCCTGGTTTCATTTCTGTATGCTCTCTTCTCAGAGGTTTCACATAACTCAGAAATGGAAAGTCAAACTACACAGCATGCGTTTGCTGCTGCTGAGCATATATATAGGGGTAGACTAATAAAAATACCATGTTTCTTCTCAACACAGTGTACATTTCCAATGCTGAGTAAATACTAAACACAATGGCTGAAAGATCCTGTTACTAAGGCAACCGACTCCCATGTTATCTTTAAATATATATACATACTCCCTATGCTACTCAAAAAAAAAATCTTGTCAAGAGTTGGTGAACTGAATTCTTGATGAGATCTGTCTTATAAAAGGCTAAATGTTGTGGGTGCCTCAGACTAGACTGTTGAGTTGACAATAAGAGTAAGAACAGAAGCTGATGGAAGGGATAATGATTTTCAAGTTGCAGAGTATTGGCCAACTTGCACAGAATAGATGTTAGGCCTAGGTATGCCCTAAGTGCCTTCAGAGAATTAATATATGGAAATATTTCATAGTGCCTCCTTCTGAGACAGCAATTTTTACTTGCTATGTTAGGCAGACCAATGTATTTCTCTAGTATGGTAGTTATTGTTACTAATGAGCCTCAGCAAAGGAATGCCCAGCGGCATGGAGTATGGTGTGTGTCTCTGCATCTTGCTGTTAGTATTTATTTCTGTATACATATCTTCAATATTAGAACACAACATATACTATATAGCAAAGCAGTGTGCATAACTCAGTGCTGCCCCAAAAGAGTGAAGAGTGCAGCTGAGGCATTACTTGCACAGCAGTTCTCACCCAGCTGTCTCAGCCACAACTGACTGTTTTTTGCCATAAATGTTTTGAGGGCCACTCAGCTGTACTTTATACCTAATGAAAAAAGAAGAGTTCCCTCAGTGGGAGTTTAGTGCTCATGCTTGTGCTGGTGCAGTGTTAGTTTAAGTCAGGTTTGAAAATTAAGTCAGCAACACCACCCCAGCAGGAAGCGTGTCTGAAAGCCCAGAACTTCATGGGCTGACCTCAGCCATCCTTGGAGGCAATCTTTGGTTTCATGGCATGTGGCCTGGGGAGTACATATACTCAAGTGGACCTTGGACTGGACAAGTTTGCAGCTTCCTACAACTCACCATACTTTCAGTGAAGTACTACAGGTAATAAATAATAAGGTCTATATTCCAGTTTGTAGAAATTACTTTTTTTCAAAAAAATAATATTTAAATAACTTCAGGTTGGTGCCCTATCCCAGCAGCTTGGGACACTAAATTAAGTTGTCTCTGAACTGTGTTATTCAGTCTCACATATTCACTGGCATTGAGTGTCTCTGGAGACCCGTTATCGACAGGCATAAAAGGGATCACAGAATAAGCTTGAGAAACAGTGAAATGGTATTAGGTGAGCCTTCCTCTTCCAAGCAGAGTCTTAACCCTAGTCTCTCACAGCTGTAAGTACTGAGGCAATTCACAAATACTTTTTCCATCCTCTCTGTTACATCTAAAATTTATTGTCCAGAATTGGGGAAATTCACCTGTGGGGCACAAAGACCTCTCAATGCTTTTTTTTTTTTTTTTTTTTAAACCCTGAGAGAAGTGTCTGTCCCTGCTCTCAGATCATGTAACAAGGCTGGGAGGTCTTAATCCATGTCCCTCAGTTAAGTTGCTCTCTCTCCATGGCTGGAGTCCAAGTACTTTCAGCTCTTTTCAGCATCTCAGAAATGACACCATTCTGTTCCCATTTTTAGAAAATACCAGCGATACACTGAGGCTGAGAAAAATCCTTGCTCCTAAATAAGCTGTTCTGGAAGAAACTTTTCTTGTCTCATTTCTTTCCCGGCCTTTTCAGAGGTTTTTCTCGTGTGGTCGTAAAGGCGGTACTTGTAATTAGGGAAACTCTTTGTTCCAAGCACAATTGATATAGTCCTTTTGCCAATTATTCCCCAACAGGGATAATAGTATTTTATTATTCTTAAATCCAAAGGTTAAATGCGTTTTAACCAAAGTGCACAAACCCAATGCTTAACTGCGATGTAAATGAGGTCTGTCCCATACAGTCGTTTTCCTGGCTTACCAGCAGATGCTCGAGGAATGCACCCTCCTCTTGGAGGCCTCCATCCATCTGGAGCTCCCAAGCAGCCCTTAGGCTGTGCTTCTTCCTTTTCATCAACAATAAGCTTCTTGCTCTCAAAACCTCCAGGGAATGTGGATTACACACGCATGGAAATGGGATTTTTCGTAACAAGTGGCCAAATGTTCAGGCATCTCCTCTAAAGACATTTGTGCTTCCAGTGAAAAAAAAAAGAGCTTGATCCCAATAAGAAATCTATTTCTAAATTAATAATTTTTAAAACCCCTCCAGTTTGAGATACATTAAAATACAAGGTGACATTTGAATACGTACTGTGGGTCAGACTCTGGTGCTCTAGGGCACATTGAGTACTGTTTTACTTGCAAGTAGTTCCATTAATTTTGGTGACCCAGTTACAGAGTAAGACACCACCCAGCAAGAGAAAAGATGTTTAAAAATCAGCCCGCAGTATTTGATGATAATTTGATTTCTGTACTGCCTCCCAGACCCAGTCACCCCATTCTGCTTTCACCACAGCGCAGCATTTCTTTCATAGATGCTGACATCTCTAGATGGCTGTCAGCCTTTGTGGTGAAGAATATTAGAACAACATCCATTCATGAGCAGGATATTTTTTCAGTGGTACTTGTGAAATTCCTTGGATTTGTTTTTCTTTTAAGTTTGATATTCAGGTTTCTGTGACTATGGTAACTTCTGTGCATTTGCATATTGTAGGCTGTGCAGCCACAAAACTGCATTGGAGATAATTGATTTTCTCCCAGAAGTAATTTGGTGCTCTTCACTTCAGAGATCATCCTTTGGATTATCGACTCCTTATTATTAGTCATTTGCAAAATTATTGCTGTGGCTATGAGGTTCACAGCCCTGTCAGACTTTTTGCTTTTTTTCCTCAGGGTTTGCTTCCTGACCAGGAGGGTTTTAATCCTCTTGTACTTATAAAAAAAAAACAAAAAAACAAAAAAAAAAACAACTAGCTCTGCTGGCACCTTCTCCCGTAAGGCTGACATTTCAAATCAGTTCTTTATCAACACATGCTTCTTGCTTGCCTTTACGATAGCCTCAAAAAATGTTAGAAAGAGCTTGGTCAGTGATGATAACCTCTCATGAGCACTGACCTATAGCAAGGAGAGGAGTGTTTCAGGATGACTACAGTATATTAGCAAATAAGTAGTTTGTGCTTGCACTTGACTATACTGTCACCCTTTTCAGTGTTTCACAGTTGGACTAACACTTTATGATAGCTCCACCCCATTTTTTTTCTGTTTCAAATGAATTTAGAACTTCAGCATAAAACCTTGCTCTAGGCTAAATGGTACATAAACTGCCTGCTGCAATTAATTGTATTATTTAGTTCAAAATTTTCAAAATTATCAAAATAGCTTTTGAAGATTCAGAGAAGACTGAGTGCGTGAGTCTTTTTGGTTTGGGTTGGGTGTTCTTTTAACAACAAAAGATGAAATTCTTGTATTAGAAAATTTTCACCAAATGTATTGATAGCTATTAAACTTCTCAAGACCAATCGTTGCTTATGTTGATTTTCAAAGTATTTAGGACTTCACAGAAGTGGTAATGATAATCTAAATATAAGGGCATGTTTGAGTTTCGGATACTGCTATTTCTCTGCACTCTATTTTCATATCAGGAAAGTGGCATTTATCAGGCTCTACAGTGTTCAAATGCTGCAGGTAGTAGTAGGAGTGACTCAGTGCTTCCATTACCATCTGTGGTTCCCTGCTTGTGCCTTTGATGGTTTCTGGCTTGCAGTTTAGGTAATCACTGAGTAGGAAGGACCTGGGTTTAGTTCTGCTGTTGTATCTGAACTAGGCATAGGGGTGAAAATGATGGAGCTGTCGCAGCAGCATCCATGGCAGTAACATGGTACCTTCCACGTTGTGTGTCCTTTTGGTTGTAAATCAAGGTCCATGAGGTTCCTGCCAAGCTCATCACCCTGTGGGAAAAAGAATGCAGAACTGGGACCCAAGAATGTATATAGCTTTACTGATGTCCCAGTCATGGTTTCCGTAGTGCTGGCAAAAGACTGATGTGGAGGCATGGTGTTTTGGGACAGAACGTGGGATAACAATAAGGGTTGTGACTACCAATAACATTTCTTGTGTTATATAGTGTTCCTATACGTACACATGCAGGTGCGTATTCACAAACCTCTCATTTTCCTCTGAACTGATAGCTTTCTGTTTATTAGGAGCCCTTGTCACCTGCCCGTGAGGGGCTCAGAAACATCCCCGTGCACTGGAGAAGGATCCTGAGTTTCATTAGTCTCAGCCTGGCCCTGACAGACGAACCTCTCATCCCAGCCACAGATTTCTCAGTAGGGGCAATTCTGCAGACTTCTCTGTAAACTTGTTCCATTGCCTAACTTTTCCAATAGTTATAACATTTGCCTAATATTAAATCTAAATTCCCCCTTGCTGCATCTTAAATCTATTACTTCTTGTTCTGTCCTTGTTCTCTAACGAGATTAATTGGCCTGTGTCCCCTCTGTAACAGCCCTTTGCATACTTGTAGACAGTAATGCTTCCCCTCAGTCCTCTTTGCTCCAGACCGAGCAGGCCCTGCTCTCGTAACCTTTTCTCAGAGGTCTTATTTACTAACTCTTCAATCATTTTTGTTGCTCTCATCTGAACTCTCTCCAATTTCTCTGCCTGTTTTAAAACGCGGTGCCCCCAAATGAATGCCGTTCTCTGAGCGAGGCCTGGCCGGCGCTAGGCAGGGCACAGTGATGATCTTGCTTGTTTAACGTGAGGCGTTTGCCTCTGGCACAGGGACCCTCGCACGGGCGGGCGGGACGGGTCGGGGGGTAGGGGTGGCTGCCACCAGCACTCTGGTGACATGAATAGCAGGGTCCAAGGAGGAAGAGAAAAAAAAAAACCCACATTTTTTTGGTCACAGCCAGCGCGCGGAGGATGTATTTATCTTACTTCAGAAATGGTTATCAAGGCAAGGGTTTTCATTCTGGTTTTGTGCCCCGTACCGTTCCTGACGCTTGCTCGGGCGCAGGGAGCGGAGGTGACTTTGCCGGGTGAGGTGGCTTTGCCGGGGTGAGGTGGCTTTGCCAGGGTGAGGTGGCTTTGCCGGGGTGGCCCGGCAGCACGGCCATGGCTGGGCCCTGCAGCCCCGCAGCTGGCGGCTCGCTGCCCGAGGCGGGCAGGCACTGTTTCTAAGCTCCCTTGCAGACGGTAGCTAAGAGGTTATTTCCAAATCCTGTGCCAGCTCGCACCAGCGAGAGCTGAGGTGCTGGTACCCTCGAGGTATGTGACCCAGGGAGAAGGCAGAGAAACACGGCAGGGTATCACCTGTAACAGCAGCCACCGCCATCTTGCATAGGAGCCTTTAGCAAAACTTGGGTCTCTTTACAATTTACACCCATGACACAGGGACGACGACACTTTCAGAGGGGTGCCATGTGACATACTTAAAATGTCTGACAGGCTTTGGAGCTGAATCCAGAGTCTTCTCTTTCAAACATCCCCTGTGACTTTGCAGAGCTTGGAGCCGGCCCTGGAGACCCTCTGACTGGAAGCACTGCTGAGGATGATTGCTTCTTTCAGAGAGCAAGACAATACCTGCTGACGTGCTGTTTTGCCTGCAAAGAATTAAAAACTCAGCAAATTAATTCTGCATAAATGTTCCAGTCTCAGACTTCAAGGGAGAATGCAAGCTGTAAAAATACACCCGCATCCCAGGCTTCATCTTCAGCAAAGGCACTGGGCCAGAGCTTCAGCTTTGCTGAGTCCACGTTTGTTAAAGTGGAGTGGGGAACTGGTTATGGCTTCCTAACTCCTGGCCTGGCTGCCAGCCCACAGCTGGGCTGGGGCAGCCATGGGGCTGCTCTGACACGTAGCTTCAGCGGCATCTCCAAGGCCTTAGTTGCAATGAATATGGATGGACAGTGGTATAACCTGGGCGCGTCCCCCGTGCCCTTCTTTCTTTTCTTCATCTCTGCCTCTCCTGCTGACATGACCCTCGGAGCAAAGGTGGCAAAGGAGCAGCAGTGCGCTCTGAGGGAACATTTCAGTGCTGGCAATCAATCATGCATGCAGGTAGCACAGCTTCTCTCTTTTACCTGAGCACCTCTTAAGCAATGCAGACAGAGAATGTGCCCACAATTTATGAGGCTTGTGCTGAATGCAGCGAGCATCATTGACTGCTACGTTTTTCCAGATCGGTGCACCAGTATGCTGCTTAATAGACCTCTGGCATAATGTGCAACAGTACTGAGCTCTATACCTTAGAGCTAAAAATGAGAGGACAGGAAGAGATGAACAGCATAGTTGTTTTTCATGCTGCACAAAGTAAAATTACACAGGAAGTAAGTCACCTCCTCAAAAGACTAGACACAGAGGAGTTATCTTTCTCAGGTAAATTAAAAAGAATGATTAAATGCCAGATAGTTTAGAACATGTATGGCAAATACTGCACAAGTACTTTTCTTGCTAAGAAAGTGACCACATAAGTTACCAACTGACTTTAAAACAACAGAGAAAGTGGAGTTACAAAAATTGCTACTGCTAATTTACCTTCTGGCAGGGGTAGGAGAAACCAGTTTTGGCTGGGCGTATTACTTCATACGGTAGTAAAATACTGCAGCTTGTAAAGAGTGCCTGAAAATGTGAGGACATGGCGTCTGGGTAGCTCCATGCTTGACTGATGAACTTGCATGGCCATCACAAAAGCTTCACATATTTGGCAAAGAACTGTGAAACCCAAACCCACCTGACTGCAAAGTCTGCTGTCTCTTGGCTTTGTAAAGGTATGGGACACTGGATTCACATAAGCTGACTGAAGGTAGGGACACTAGAGCAAGGTCTCCGCAAACCTGTTCTCAAATCTGCCATCTCTTTGGCATTTCTTGTTAGCCAGGGTCAATACACCTTCCAGAGGAAATCCTTTTCCCAGGAATTTCTCTTGCTGTCCCAACACTAACCCTGTTCTGCCTCAATCAGAGCAGGTAAGCTAGGCCAGAATGGTCCCTCCAAAGCATTAGAGGTTTTTTAGCACAGCCTACATAGCAAGTATCTCTATATCAGATCTTGTACCCAAGGAAAGATTTTTTTTTTCTGCCTGTTTTCATCCCTTTCAGTTCTCACCAGCTAGCACATTACTCATATATAAAGGAAAAGTGTAATTCATTTCAAAGACTGTCCCACTCTGTATCAAATTTTTTCCATTCATCTCAGTAGATGCTGGCAAGTTGCAAACCTAAATACTAAGGGACAGTCCTACAGGGAACTCATCCCATCTCTAAGCTCTGTGATTCTAAGATTTAGCAATTTTCTCTTTGTGAAGATTTGCCTCCTCCAATAAATATGTGCTATTGTAATTGTCTGGTGCTTAATTGGAACTGATCTGTACAAAACCTTCCCCCTTGTTTCTTCATAAAAAAGAAAGAATAGCTGTATTACAGCAAAATAGAATTGTCTGCACAGAGACCTGTACTACTGCACAGAGAGCAGTATCACTATCCCGCATGGGCTATTTGATGCAATCAAACCTTAAGTTAGGACCTAACACCTACAGACCTTTCAGCTCCCCAGTCAGTGGGAAGTTTGGGGGAATTTCTTCAGAGTCTCCTGCTCTTTCAAACTCCCAACATTAACACAAATTCTCTGACTCAGTGGAATAGTAGTTAAAAATAAAGAAGGGGGTGTGTGTGTGTGTGTGTGTGTGTGTGAACTCATCTCTCTAGTATCCTGGGCCAGAGAGAGAAGCAGAAAAGGTTTTATTATTCAGATCAGCAGCATATAAACTCAGTTCTTCCCTGCTTTTCTTTGGTTGCTTCTCCAATTGCTGTCTCAGGGCAATAGGGGAAGCAGAACACCACAGACTAACATTTTCAGTTTATATCAAAAGCTAACCATGCTAACTTATCCTGTTTCTCCCCCACCCTTATAAATGATAAGGGTAACTTCTATAGGATAGGATAGGAAGGGATCAAACAGTTGTTATTTTACCTTGCTCCTTTGAAACATATACCTCCAGTTGCCCATATCTACTTTGCTACTCAGCTCCTAACAACGTGATATATCTATAGGCTATCTATAACCTTTTTCGCAAATAATCTTTAAAGGATGAGTGGGACAGGAAACCCCTATATCTTTTAGAGACCAATCCTAAAAGCAGATTCCTTCTAAATCCAGCTATTCCAGTTAATAGGGCTTGGCACAGCCACTACATCTACTATCCCAGACCTTAAAAGATAATTTATTACAGAACTTTGAAAGTTTCCTGGCTCAATGCATTTTTTAATATACTGGATCATCTGCATCAGTGTCTCTGTTCACCTTATATTTCATGAGTAAGTAAATTGTGGAAGGTTAACCTTTTCTATAAAAAAATAGAACTTTATGTGGAAGTCAATATTGGCACAGTCTGTAGAAGAACTGTGTCTCAGGTGTCTGGGTGAATGTTTTGTCTGGCCTTCATTGCAATTATTTTGGTTTTACTCAGCCTTTCTTTCTTCTTTCTTCTTTTTTTGCTAAAGCTAAAAAAAGAAATTTAATAAACTAACAGTAGTATCAAATTCTTTAAATTGTCAAGTCATACTCTGGCTAGCTTTTGCCCCTACATAGTGCTTTATACCACGGTGAACATTTATGCTTACAGCACATCCCTTTGTGAGAGATTTATAGCATTTAAAAGCTTAGATGATCTTGTGGGCTTCTTGGTTCCTTGATGCTTAAGTGGACTCTTGGCTCTGTAGCAGCGATTCCAGATCTAGCAGGCAGCAGTGTGCCACCGCAGTGCTTGATTGCTACTATACTCATCCAAGGACATAACTAGCAGTATGAAAGATTTCTCCAAAGACTGATGCACACAATTAACTGAATTACTTCAACAGGGTGTAGGTAGAATAGATTTAAAGTGGAACCTGTTACTGTGCCAGTGGCTGGATGAGGATCCTGCTGTGCCAGTCGAGGGGGAAGAAAATCCTTCTCTGCCAGTTCTCAATGAAGAAGTTCTTGCTGTGACAGCAGATCTAGCTTGCACGCTTGATTTAATGCCCTCAATTACCATATCTTTGTAATTATCATCCATGTCTGATAAGTCTTGTGGAAACTATCAAGTCTTGAGTAGAGGATCTAGGAGTCTTGTAAGAATATAATGTCTTGAATTGATCTTTCTGTTTAATGTTTCATCACTCTGCTACCGATTGATCATTCTTTGAATAAAATGATAGCATAGCTGTGTGCCAACACTTGTGATTCATTTTCACTTAGCTAATCAAAATGTTGTTTCACAAGACCCTGATGATGTTCAGGATGCCTTTTAGGAGGTATTACCTTACTCCAAGCTGGCTGACTCAGATGGTCTATTTCTTATAACGCTACCAGACCAAACCCCATGATTTATGAGGCACGCTTTCTGCTAGCAAGTAGTTCTTATGGGGCTACAGAACTGTTTCATTGCAAAGTTTTTCAACAAGTGAGAAATCATTGTAAATATTTTTTTTTTCAGTTGAAGGAACTGCAGCATCTCAGCCTATCCTGGATCAATAACTGCACATTTTCTCTTTTTACATGAAATTTGGGGATTAGCAGAAAATTTCTAGCCTGGTCTGTACAGATCAACCGTTCATCATTAGCTAGCCAAGCCAAGCATCTGTTTTCACTCTGTCTCATGCTGAAACCATAATGCTGAGATTCAGACACTGACTTGTTTTTAGGAGGCTTCTTTTAGAAATGTGAAAAATTAAAAGAAAATGTTTCACTTCTTCTGTAGTCATGAACCGTGTTCATGTTTGTAGCTGAATTGAATTTTGAAAGCACATACCCATTACCCATGGATGTGACTTGTACTTTTTAAATGAATACAAGTTGCTCTTTTTACTGATGTAATCCTTTATAAACAGTGTAATGGAGTTTGATGTATGCTATAGCAATGAAGTGGTAAGTAAGGATCACCTTTAGGAAGACCTAGGCACTGAGGTAGTATCATAGAATAATAGAATCATTTAGGTTGGAAAAGTATGAAGCAGTGAGTCAGGATACCCTAATGTAGTTACAAGACTGTAGTTCTCAGACTGCAATAGTAGGCAAGTGTTTCATAGGCCTTAGGGACACAGGCGAATTTTACCCAGAAAGCGAAGCATTTTCCTACAGTTCCATATCCAGTATAATTATGTTCTCGAGTTTTAGCATTATTTTTTTTTTTTAATATTCTGTGAGCCTCAGTAGCAGTAGTATTGGGAAATTGCACTGTAGCACTGAACACTGTCTGCCTACAGCAATGACGAAGTTTGTAAAGGACACAGAAAGCACAGAGCCCCTGTTAACCTTCTGTGAATGCAGGTTTGTTAGTACACTCTGAGAAAGCAATCTTTTTTCCCTCTAGGTCTTTGCACAGTCTCGTATGTTTTCTAAAGAGAGAATATAGCACTGTAGTCATTTTATAACTATCATCAGCTTCAAAAAGACTGTAGAAGCATCTGGTAGGGCCAGAATTGTGATTCATGGTGTCAGCCACCACCTTTCCTGTTATTTTTTATGAAGTGAGTTAAACAGCCTCTCAAACACTGACAGGTTGGATATAAGCCTGACGTAATAGCTGGTGTGGTCAGCGGCTGGAATGGCCACTGGATAGTGTCCTGCGAAATGATCGATAATCCATATTGGTTTTTGTTTTATTTTGTTTTGGTTGGGTTTTTTTGTTTTGTTTTGTTTTGTTTTGTTTTGTTTTTTTAATTAGCAATGTAATTATTAACATCTGAGAAAACAAGCATTTCTCTAAGTCCAGTGATTCACCTGGATTTTCCTGAGTGTGATTATGAATATTCTCATTTAAAGTGTCGTGCATATGCATCTTTCGCAGACCAATATGTCGGAGTTCTAACCACTTGCCTTTGCTTTCTACAACATTGATGGTCCACTGAGTTAGTGATGCTTGTGCAATTCCAGATGAGAGCTCCCAGTGCTCACGTGGTACCATTTCTTCCTGATTAAGCAGAACAAGTGAGCACCTGATTGACTTTTACCATAAATGCTGACATTCTGCAGCCAAAGGGGAGAGGGGAAAAAAAAAAATCTTTGATAGTGTTTAAAGCACACAGGCCATTTTCAGCAGGGATTTCCATTTCAAGAGATTTGTTAGTGTAGTCTTGGATTAGTGTATGCATCGAAAGCTTTACTTAGGAAGATTTTCATCCTTTGAGGCACAGACATACAAAAGCTCTTTGTTGTTCCAAATCCATGATTATATGCTGAATAATGAGTATTTTTTAAAGCCTTATGCAGCCACACTATGACACCTCACCAATTTCAGCCAATCTCACTCTCTTTTTTTTTTTTTTTTGACATTTCCTAACATGAAACTTTTTGCAAAGACTTTTAGCAATTTAGAAGTTCTACAGTACCAGGCAACTGAATTGCTGAGATGCTGATTAAAAAAAAAAAACAACTATCTTACACTGATTTTGTTTTAGAACAAGCTGACTAGCTGCAATTGAGGTTAATTGACCTTTATAATGGATACACAGGACAGTACTAAAGCTGTATACATAAACTGCAAGTTTATTTGAAAGCAAATTGTGTTAATTGACATTCATTGTGCATCTTTCTGTTGTTTATTGCTAGTTGCTCATGTGAATAGTTTGTTGATATTATAGATAGGACAAACATTTGTTTCAGATAAATAGGATTTTCAGTTGAATAGGTTTTAATTAAATGATCCCCTGTACTCAATTTTGAAACTGTGAAATACTGTACAGTATGTAGCTAATCCTGTTATCTAGGATCTTATATTGTTGAAACACATCTCACACAAATTTGTTTATTTTTGGCAAATAATGTGTAAATTCTCTGCCAGTTGCGCAAGATTTAGGTCTCTCTCCAGAGTAAAACATGAAATTATGGTGCTGCAGAGACAGAGTTTATGCAAGAATTGTAGGTGGTTGGTCTGTCTCACAGGACAAACCAGTGTTATACTAAACAGACATTCACTGGTATGCAAGAAGTGTAAGTCACAGTACATACCACTTTTGGAACACATGGGTCTTCTGCTAGGCACTCAGCCATTGTCTTTCCTTTCATAGACCTCACTGTAGGGCCTGTCCTATATAGCCATAGTCTTCACGCTTTTCACAACATACATATTTTTGATCCCTTAACTACATTTTACATATATCCACAAATCCAGTGCAAACCAGTCAATTTTCCCATTTTTTTTCTCTGGTGAAGGGAAGCCATAGCTGACAAAGTCACTGGTCATACAACCACTTCCACTGATGATGGCTTTCCCTTCACTCTGAAAGCAAAATGAAAAAGCAACCCCTCCAAAGTCCCAGATGGAAGCCTTTTCTAGGTTACAAAGCACATTTTACTTAACAAAACTAAAATGAGCAAAGATTGCTAATACATTTTGCCTAAAAATAAAGCAGAACTAAGAAGACAGGTAGGTGTCCTGTAGGCATGTTCATAGCATTAATTGAGTGGAGCAGAGCTATTAGTTACACCAATAATCTTTTAGCTCCTTCTGATACTTCATCACTGTCTTTAAATAGGCATGTAGCTAGACAGATAGGCAAGGAAGTAAAATAAGTATTTACTGTATATTTTTACCACACAGGTATTTAAAGAGAAATAACTGTCCTTCCACCAAGTTACATTTTATTTTCATACGTTGGTGTAAAGAATGGTGCTAGTCATTCACCTCTTATGTTAGAGATGAGAACAAACTTAGGAGGCACAGTAGTTAGGTAATATACAGAGATTTCTTTGAAAGAATGCAAGTTTTGCTGTATTCATTTTTACCTAAAGCATATTTTCCCCACATGAGTGGCTTTCTCTTTCCATTTCTTTTACATTTGCACTCTGTAAAGTGTAAGGTTATTGCCAACAGTATTTTAAGAAGTGCTTTCCCTGGAGGATGTTTTTTTGATAGCCAGCAAGGGACTGCTTTCAAATACAACGGTGAACATTTTAGAGAGATTTGTGATACAACGTGTATCACAGGCACAACTTACAGGTATCTTCTTTCTTTTCACAGAAAAGTGGCAGAAGTCTGGGGCCTGATTTTCAGCTCTGGCTGAGCTAACCAGCTCCAGGAACAGTCACCGAGACCTGCATTGAGTACTGGGCATCCAAGCAAAGCAGGTCAGTAGTGTCCAGATGAAGGTGCTTCCGAAACTGAGAGAGTAGAAGCAGCAGAGGCTGGCTGTCATGACAGCAGAGTATATACTGCTGTATTCAAACTCCGTCCCAAGTCACCAAGTAGCTCTTAAAGCTTGTATGCTAGTTTGCTCTCAAGGTAGCTATGATTCACACAGTTTGGCTCCTTCAGCAGAAAAACTAAAACTTGAAAATTATTCAAGTTAAAGCCCTCCGATGTCCTCCCTTGGCCGTATGGACATGACTGGTAGCCAGTGTCGAACAGTTTGCCCACAGTCTGTCAAAAATACCCTACGGCCCCACACACTCTTGACCTGTCTCCATGTCCTAATGCTGAGTTGCACAACATGTCTAAACCTTTGATATTCCACCCTAAAAACCCATGTATGGCACACAACAAGAGAGCCCTTCCATATGTGGAGAACACCTCCAGAAACCATGACTGAGGAAGGGAGACAAGTATTCTGGAAAACCCAGGTTACACAGCTTCTATAATGGGAAAGTAATGGGACAGTAGTAAGGGTGCATCTAATCCTCAGTCACTGTGAGTATGGAGGAGCCATGGAGAACCAGACTTTGAAATCTGGGATCTCTGAACGTGCATCATTTGAGAAAGCCCAGGGTTTGCCACAGCCCCGTGTCAGAGCACCAGTGAGCAGGGGGACATTAATGTCATTGGTTGGCATGGGGAGTGGGCCTTAGAAGGTGAGGACTTGTGGGGAACACATCCATTGTGGGACACTGGCCAGGTTTAAATTAAGCACCCCAGGTATGTGAACTGTTAAGAAGCACCACTTGCCCTCCAGCCGTCTTGTCCCTGGTTTATATATGACTTCCTGGCACAGGCAGCTTTTCTGTGCTCTTGCTGTCAGCAGACAGATCTCATGCCTGACTTTGCTAGGCGTGTCAGATCAAATTCTGCCTAGCCACAAAAAATGAAATGACCCTCTCAGATCCCCCTAGCCTATCATGAACCTCCTTCCACCTGTTTCCTCCTATACAATGCATATTTCCCAAGAAATTCAGGTTCATTGTGATGCCTGCTGTTTATTATACATACCTGATGCAACTGCAGATTTAACAGCTGTGTTTCCCTGAATGTGTTACTATCCCCAAGTCTATTTTGCCATGTGCTTTTAGTGGCATTTCTTGGCTTTTCCTAGACAGGAGGGAATAGAAGATTTGACGCAACTTTTGTTGGTCTTCTGGTGAACAGAGAAGCCCTTATTCTGTGGCCAGGTAAAATATAGGGCTTGACAGAGCTGCTGGCTGTTTGTCAGCCTGCAGCAAGGTTGCTAGTTAGTGCCAGCCCACTGGCCAGCCCTCAGGACTTCAGAGGGCTTCAGGGTAATGGGTTCATGAGGTAAGAAAGACAAACACTGGAAACATACAAACTGAATGCTCTACACAGCCATATTATAGCCTCTTTGACATTCTCCCCTGAGCTGTAGGGAAAAATCTGCTCATCACCTACCAGGGACGCAAGTGAATGCCTCATGCAGGAGCTCATAGACCAAGAGAAGACACTTACACCACCCTATGTAACACATTCCTGGAACTGACCAAAGAGCATCATTGCACAAAGCAGTAGTACACATACACAGCCAGCAGACTGAGTCAGAGGGTGATACAAATAACCTCTTCAGTGGATAATGTAATCCAAAACCTCTCTTCGAGCTGTGAAAAGAGGCAGAGGGTTTACCATCTGTCATGGTTTAACCCCAGCCTTTAACCCCAGCCAGCAACTAAGTACCATGCAGCTGCTTGCTTGCTCCCAGCCTCTACCCCTGGTGGGATGGGGAAAAAATCGGAAAAAGGTTGAACCTGTGGGTTGAGATAAGAGCAGTTTAATAATGGAAATAAAGTAACATAATATAACAACAACAACAACAACAACAACAATAATAATAATAATCATGAGGAGGAGGAGGAGAAGGAGGATGACGACAATGATGACGATGATGACAATAATAAGGGAGATAACAAAAACAAAGAGAGGAATAAAACCCAAGAAAAACAAGTGATGCACAATACAATCGCTTACCACCAGTTGACCAGCCAGTCCCTGAGCAGCAATCGGCCGCACCCGGCTAACTCGCCCCAGGTTATATACTGAGCATGACATTCTGTGCTATGGAATATCCCTTTGGCTAGTTCAGGTCAGCTGTCCTGGCTGTGCTCCATCCTGGTTTCTCATGCACCTCCTCACTGGCAGAGCATGGGAAACTGAGAAGTCCTTGACTTAGGGTAAGCACTACTTAGCAACACTAAAACATCAGTGTGTTATCAACATTATTCTCATGCTAAATCCAATACACAGCACTGTACCAGCTCCTAGCAAGAAAATTAACTATCCCAGTCAAAACAAGGAAACCATGCTGTTACTAGACATGATGGAACTACTCCCCTTTGACATGAAGGAAGGCTCAGCCATCTTAAAAGTCCTTTCCAGCCTAAATGATTCTATTCTATGATCTATGATGACATATGACTCAGTTGCAAAACTGCGATCGAGGCTGTCTTAGGACAGACAACAAGCTGCAAATGTGACCCAAGGCACTGAAAGAGTCTATGACATGTCTTCCTTTAACTGTTGATGCCACAGATTTGTGTACATATGTGTGTGTCAGTGGGCAGAAAGAGTACTGATTTTGAGTTGATGGAACAGCTAATTTCCAGGGAAGGAGCAGGTTGTACTCATCCTGTGAACCTAGTGACATCTAGAAACTAGCCTTTCTGGTTCACAGCACCTGAGGTATCCTTTTTTTCTTTCAATATTGCCTTGTGCTCTCTGCACCAACCTTCTTTTCCAATGGCCCCCACCAGTGTGATGCAGATCCCCTGACAATGCCAGAAATTATTTTAATTGCTGCTACCTGGGAGCAAGCACTATGGTATGAAGGTCCCTTTTATATCATAGCTAGTCAGCTGTGGGCTTCCTCACATCGCAGGAGACACTGGCCACTCAGTGGTAGGATTGGTGAAGTATGGGACAGATAACTAAGTGGTAAGGTGGGTGGAAAATTGGCTGGACTTCTGGGCTCAGAGAGTTGTGCAAATGCTGCAGAGTCCAGCTGGCAGCCAGTAATTAGTTGAGTCCCTCAGAGATCAGTCTTCTCCAGAATTTCCACAGGTATGCCCACGTTCTGCCTTATGCTTCATGTGCTCATTCACACCTCAGCAAAATGAATGCAAACCCCTCCTTGTTGCTAGCCTCTACACTGATGAATTTATGCCCACTGACTTTCAGAAGTTTTGTCACAAACCCTGGAGAGCAGGATGCTGACTGCCAGGATCTGCAGGCTAGTCCACATGGATCGCAGGGCTGCGGTCTGGCACTCAGCTACCCTCTTTGATGGTAGAGCAGCCCTCCTTTAACACCATGCCAGCTGTGAACGGCAGTCAAAGGTGGCTGAGCATGAGGCAACACTGCTAAAAGCGGTAACTTTGATCAGAGGTGGCTCTTCCCTGGCGATGAAGGCACCTGCCACCACCTGATTATTTCTGTGGGTCACTGTCCTGGTTTCAGCTGGGATGGACTTAATTACCTTCTTAGGAGCTAGTGCGGTGCTGTGTTTTGGCTTTGATGTGAGACTTTTCAGTTCCTCAGGCCTTGCTAGCAAAAAGGCTGGAGGGGCACAAGGAAATGGGAGGGGACAACAAGCCAGGTCAACTGACCCAAACTAGCCAAAGAGGTATTCCATACCATGGGCCGTCATGCCTAGTATATATATGTGGGGGGCTGGCCGGGGTGGGCAGGTCATTGCTCGGGGGCTGGCTGGGCATCGGTTGGCGGGCAGTGAGCAGCTGCATTGTGCACCACGTGTTCCTTTCCTCCTTTCCTTCTGGATGTTATTCTTTCCCTTCCCCTTTTCATTATAACTGTTACTGTCATCATTGTTATTATTGTTCTTTCCTTTCTATTCTGTTTAAGTTATTAAATTGTTCTTATCTCAAGCTTTGAGTTTTACATTCCTTTGCAGCTCTCCTCCCCATCCCTCTGGGTGAGGGGGGAGTGAACGAGCGGCTGCATGGTACTTAATTACCGGCTGGGGTTGAACCACGACAGTCCTCTAAGTCTGTCTGAGTTAGAAGCTTTCTGCTGCGGGCAGGCAGCAGCGCACGTGCCAGCAGCCAGCCCAGCGCTGCAGCCCTGGGGGAAAGTCTGCTGCACCTGCACCACAGCCCTCCGTGGCAGGGGAAATCCCCACTGGCTGAAGGCTAGAAGGGCTAGCCTTGTTAGCTTCACCTCTACTATTACTGACTGGTTTCGCAGCTTTTTGTATGCTTTGTAACTCCAGGGAATAGTGGACTTTTGGTTCTGTCCAATTAAGAGACTTACAAAACTTACAGTCCTCCTTAATCATAAAGGAAGGTTAATAAAAATGAAAAGGGACCTGACACCATTGAGAAAGTGGCAGAGAGGAACAAAACCTCCGCTGTTTGCTTCTCTTCCCTGTCTCTGGGACATTTTGAAGATTCCTCAAAAGTAGCTGAGACCTCCATCAAACTCCAACATCTCCTAGAATTATCTTTTATTCGGATTGCCCAGCACCAAAGTCAGTCGGAGAACTGTTCATGCTATTACAGTCTAATTCTTGATCAGTGGGATTAACGAGACCACTGAGAGACAAAAGAAGGCTGGGTATGCTTCTCGTAGGAAATAAGCATTTTTTTCTTTGTGGTACAAAATTTCCTCATTTTTTTCTCAGAATAGCTCGAGAGAACGGAAGTTTCTCAGCTTGAGATCTAATCTGCTCTGCCTTCACAGGAAGTTACAAATGTCTTGAACAAGCTTTCAGTCGACACATTTTTCTAAATAAGAAGCCCTTTGGACAGAGCCTTACTGGTTAGAGCCAGGAATGGTTAAACCACAGCTCATGCCCATAGTTCCCAACTAGTTAACCTTACACCTTCATGCTCTTACCATTAGCCCAAGATATGCAGGGTTTCATAGCTGTAAAATCATAGCAGCTACTGGGTATTTTGCGTTGTTGAAAGCCTTGCCTGTCTCACGGTATCTAGTTAGGGAGGCCTGTTTTCATTTGCAGACTTATGCAAATAAACATTGCTCAGAGTATTTGTGTCACAGTGCGTCTCTGGTCTCTGCGGTTGTTAGTCCTTGACCCAGCTAACTTAGCTGTTTCTTGGCACTCATAATCATGTTAAACTCACCTCAACGTATTTTTACAGCTTCAGCAATTTTACAGATGTCTAGATAGAAGAAACCTGAAGACTAAGCGTCTCTGCCGCAAAAACCAAAAAATAAGCCCCGTTTTGAGAAATTCAAGCTGACTTTAGTCATTCTCTAGAATGAGGAGGTGATCGAAGCCAATCCAAACACATTATTTCAGGAGTTTTTAAAGTCATATTAAGTAAAGTCAGTACTGCATGTCATGACACACTACTGGTTAGAAAAGCATTAAGAAACAAATATAGCTGCTTGATACAAGCTCTCACATATTTCATCCCATCAAGGGATTCTGCATCGCCACTATGCCTGGCAATATGGGGTCATTGCTGCTCAATGATGACAATTGTTGCCAGCATAAAAAGTAAGTTAAAACCAGAAGCAAATCTTAGCATCTCCCATTCCTATTTATTTTTCTAAACACAGTTTATTTACTCTAAATCTTTGAAATCTAGTTCATGCCATTTTCTAAAATGGGCATTTTTATACTATAGCCTTCAAAACAGGTTCATGTATTAGGAGTCAGACAGCAGTAGCCATTTGAGGGGTCATGAAAACTACGGAAAGTATTTCCATTGGGAAAAAAAGAAAAAAAGGATAAAAGCTTTCCACTTGTTTATAGCTTCTTCAGGAATACTTTTTTTGGGGTGGAACTTTCCGTGTTTCATCTCTTCTGAAGGTGATTTTTTTCTAAGCTGTCATCAACATGTGGAAATTTTTTAACATAAATGCAAAATGCCTGAAATTATGAAAATTGCGTGACTAATTAGTGAGCAAAAAGTTTCACTATTGATTTGATACACAGATTATTATGCATGATAAAAATTCTCAGTGGAGTTGCCATTTACTGTGTTAGTCTTGGAAGACAGCAGTCTTTGAAATGTAATGACCACATTAAAAATCAAGTAGTTTTTAAAGGGCTCAAACACATGATTCTGTTTATTATTGAAGGAAGTACTCTAAAAGAAGACAGGCAGTTAAAATGTGTATTCCAGTGCAAAATATACTAGGAAATTACAATAAAATCTCATACGAAAGACAATAGTGCGCTATAACCATATTAGCTTCCAAGTTTTGTATACAAACAAATACTCTATTAACAAACTTCACACCACTCACAAAAGGCAAGAGCTTCACAAAAAATTATCTTAAAAGCATCGAATCGATACTGATTTTTTTTTGCTCCAAGTTTGCATTGTCTGTATAATGCTTGAGAAGAATGAGAACAGGTGTGAAAATAACAATAAAGAAATTGCCAGTGCATAAGCCATTCACTTGGCTATGTTCTTTAAAAGATAATGAACACAGAGAGCTCGATTAAGATTTACACTGCAGTTTTTTTGTACCTCCAGGATAAAGTGTACAAGATAATAGTCTACTTTAGAGCCTGTCTTGGAGAAGAACGGTATGAAACAGCTTTAATATTAATGAGAATTAGCTTGATACTTTTCAAAGTAGGATGTGAATGTATCCACCTTTTTATTATGATAATATATCAAAGAAAACACATTCTGTACATATATCAGTAAAACACATCTGAAAATAGAGACAGTGTGGTTAATCTGCATCTTTTAAAAATAAATATGTACAATATTTACATTTTGGACGGTTCCAGAAATGAACACATCCAGATTATGTACCACTACTTAAACCAATTCTCTGTTATTATAGAAAATGCATTTGCTGTACAAATATTTATAAATAGGTATGTATAAACCTTTTCACTGAAATTTCTGTGGATTCATTGAAACGAAAAGCATGAGATATTGCTATTATCAGCTAACATTTAGCTATCAAGTGTCCGCATATTAAACAGTCTAAAGCATCAGACATCAGACAGAAGTAGATTTTCTTAAACAGTCTAAAGCGTCAGGCATCAGACAGAAGTAGATTTTCAGTGTTGAGAATATTTTGTGTTCTGCTTCTGTGCTATCATACCAGCAATAGTGATTGTCTTTTCTGAAAATCTGCAGAAAAGCAGCAGGACTGAATCAGTTTGACTCAGTGATTGTTATTGACTGCACCATGTCAGACAGGGTTTCTGGGTCTACTTCTTCTTTACCGTTATCTGAATTTTCTGATGAGATGTAACAGCCAGAATCTCTTGGGCAGTCATTTAACTGTGATTTGTCAAAGCCGTGGTGAGGGCTTAGGTTCTGTGTCTCCTGACCACTCTCAATTTTCTGCTGCTGTTCAACTAGAAGGAATAGGAAAAGAAGGGAAAAAAATGTCAGAATAAATATCCTGGGAAAGAGTTTGAGATAGCAGCATGACTGTTCTTGAGGAACTGTAGAAACAGAGCCGGTAATATACACATGACTAGATCAATATCTTTTATCTATCAGAAACAGAAACATCAGCATCAAAGAACTAAAACTACAATTACATGAGTGTAACAACGTCTAAGTTGATGTTGAGGTTGGCTTTGATCCTGCAGTGTGTTGCTCAGAGATGAATGCTGGAGACTTTGGCATCATTCTTTAGACTGAGGTCCTTCAGGCTATCCATGGGTGCCACAGTTACCATGAGTGGTCACCATGCCCACAGTGGAGATGGCAGCTCTTCCCCTCCCACATTCATGTATTTCAGAGCCTGCTCATGCAATTAATCATGTAGCCTACTGTGCCTTGTTTATAACGCACTGCATTGTGGATGATGTGTCTTTCGAATGTAACCCCTACCGATTTGCCTACTCTGTGCACTATGTAGTGAGATATAGTGTGCTGGTCTTCACAAGCACTCAGCAAAAAGATATGATAATCCGGTTTTCTAACAGACTGGACTTTTCAGTGGCAGTGGGTGGCTGATGGAAACTTCCTAAGCTTAGCTTGATATCCAAAAGGTTATTTTCCAAAACACAAAGACCTCAGAGAAAGCTAAGATGCCTAACTCCTGCATATGATTTTTGAATACTGTTCCAAAACTACGTAGAAGCAAATTATCTTGCAAATGATTTGTCCTGGTTTAGCTGCTGTATGACTAATCTGTTCAAACTCAAAAATCTGCAACTCAGTGAGAGTATCGACAGACCTCTCAAAAAAAGCTTAACAAGTTGATGCCTTGCAGACAGGCTATACCTGTATATCATACATCTAATATACCTTGTGGTTAAAGTTTGTGTTTGTATTTTCTGACTGTGAAATACATGGTTTGCTCACAGTAAATTTCTTGAGAAAACAAGCTATAAAACCTTTCCCTTTCTTACTTCTTTTGTTATGTCCCTCCTGTAACTGTATTTTTACTTCAGACTGTGGCTTGCTTTCAACAAAAAAAGTACAAGGAACAATTCTCTCAGGAAACAAATAGTTTTACCCCAGATTTTAGCCCTTCAGAGAAATGGTACCTTTTTGCTTTTGCAAAGTAAGTTCCCTTATTTCACCGGACTTGTTACTCCATGGTTAAAGGGTTAGCTTCAGATCTTTAGTCAGATTTAAACTGTCTCAATTCAAGCCCAGGCAGAATGGAAGTTCTAATACATGAAGGATTTTATCCTCTGTCAAAATCTAAAGCTAGATTTTAGCTCCAGAATTATAAAATTTCTAGAAGGAAAATTCACGCTGACATTTTTTTCAGTTGTTGGAAGTTATAAGATTCGGTAAGATGGAAAAGATTTTAAATTTGGATCCATATATTTTTTTAGATCTGGTGTTGTATCACAAAGAATAAATTAGAGATGAAAAATTGAAATGTTTCACTCTGAAAATATTGAAATGGAACAGCAGGAGAGTCAGTACCTTTCTTCATTGCATGAGATTTCAACCAACTTATTTCACAAAGCATTTTGATGTATTGAGAAATATTTTTAGATCTTGATGGAAGTCCTGTAGATTTGTTTGGACTGATTAATTCTCTTTAATATTTTTCTAACTTTCAATTGCCTAATTAAGTCAATAAACTAATTTGATTTTTGAGGAGAAGAATCCCAAGTCTCAGCTTAGTCATTTTTGCATTAAACCTGAGGTTATACACATAACCTGATATATTTTTTTTAAAAGAAATATACTTTAAATACTTTCCAAAGAATAGAAGTCCCACCTTGTTCCCACATAAATTAATGGTTAATTGCACTTGCATGAACGAGTACACCTTTCATCAGATTTAATTGATATCTGTAACTGTTTGATCTCCTTCTCACTTTACAGAACGCAGTTTGTCATGTTGGATGTTATCTCTCTTTGCAGGGAAAATATTTGATCATGTAAGGTCCAATTGATTTCTGATTTAAATCAGGAAGGAATTACAAAAGGCATTACACCAGTGAAGGTATTACTGCTGCTGTTAGTAGCAACCGTAGTAGTCCAACACAAACAACAGCAGATGCCCCAGTAAAGCCTTGTCTAAACTGTGTCATGAGCTCCTCGCACCCGTCCCAGGCCTTGGTTGCTGGGGGCTGGCAGAGCTCAGCCGGTGGCCGGGTGAAGTCCTCCTGCGCAGCTGCAGACGGGGCTCCCCTGCCCTCCACTGTAATCCCCTCATCAGCCTAATGCTGCTTGCTGGTACTTTTATCAGCTGCTATAGCATCGTCTGCTGCCCTGGAAAGCAGTGACCTAAAAAGTGTTAATCCTGTTTACATTTTCAAGGTCAAAGAGGAACCTCCATCCACTTTGTTTGTTTTACAATGGAAAGAAGACCAAGTAACTAGTGGATTAACAAGAAAATGCAGTTTCAGTCAGTGTATTAGCGCCGTGTAGCTAGTTGTGATAAACTGAGGGGTTCATATGTGAAAAACTGATTCTAAATTCTTTTGTAGTGATTCTTTCCTTTGTGTGTTTCAGAAAAAAAAGAGACAGACAAGCCTGGAACTGAGATTTTTTTTTAAGTTAGGTCATTTAGGACAATAAGAAATTTCTATTTCAAAAACATACAGAAGTTTAAAACTTCTGTCTCTTCCCATAATACTAGAAGAATTTTTTACATGAAAACTGAAAATGTTCAGGTATTTGAGGCAGTAATATTATATTTTCTGGTTTTTATTTTGAGCAGAAAAAGTTTAAGAACGCCCCGCTCATATTTAAGATGAAAAGACTGAAACCAAACTCTGACACTTTTTTTTTTCTCTCCTTGAAGTAGCCTTAAATATTATGCAGCAACTGCTAAAACACTTGAACAGGATACTGAGTGTTATAAATATATGTACGATGCAACTATAGGTGTTGCTTCATGAGAAAAGAAACTATGCTTTTTTTTACCTTTTTTCTTTTTTAAGCTTTTGGCTCTTACATTCAATTTTACTTAATTCCTTCCTCTAACATGTACATGTTCAAGTAAAGGTAAGTTTGCTGTCTTAATATTTTGGACATCAGAAGATACAATGCACAGGGAACAGGAATTGATAAAATTAAACTGCTGTTAGATGTTGCAGAGTCATCAGAAATAACTATCTTATCAACAAATGGAGGTCCTATCATTTTTCAACAGTAAAGCAGTTCCATATAAGATAAATAGCTTTCAGTCACTGTTGTCTGATATGGCCAGAAGAGTCCATGATATGCATCATTTTGACACAAATATTCTAATACTACTTTAGACGGTAGGGTTATATTCAGACTTCTGAAAAAAATCTGAGGCCTTTAGCCTTGGTAATAGCTGTGTGATGCATACTTATTTTCCTCACTATTTAGATCTTTGAAATGAATATTTGTTATTCAATGGCATAGATGTGCATGACATATGCAGGGATAGATCTTTTTTTTACCTTCATCAGCTTTTTCCCCTTTTTTAATGAGTTTAAAGTCCTGATTAAGAAAGCACTTTAAGCTCAGGTTTAATGAAATTCAGCTCAAGACTGTATAGAGGTCACACATAACTCCTGTGCAGTTATGTTGGTTTAAACCAGATGAGTGGCAGGAGGCTTGGATTTTGTCTTGGAAAAAAAGAAGGTCACCCAGCAGCCAGTCTTACTTCATGGGTGTGCCCTCTGAGAGTTTGCCTTCATGAGTTTTTCCCGGAAGGAAAACCAGGGTAGGAGCACGATGCTTTAGCCTGAGCCACTTGCATGCCTTCCTGGAAGGTGCAGTGGTGACGTACTGAGCAGCACCACACAATAACTAAATAGAACAAAGTGCATCTTCGTGGCTGAGGTTAGACCTCCTAGGTACATATCAAGGCCTTCTACCAACCTGTAGTGTCTGTACTGGTTCGACTGCATAAGTGTACAAATGAAATGAAAACTCACAAAGCATCAAACTCAGAAAGGATGGTTTTGAAGCATTAAATGGCGATGCTTCCTGAAAAGGAAGCAGAGAAACCTGAAGCGGTTCTGTACACACTTGCAATACTTTGGGGTCTCAAAGGAGTAAACCTTTTGTGGGTATTTATAGACACGCAGCTTAAAAAATTGCACTTACTGAAGTCAGTGACATAGCTTTTCTGGGAGGGACACTGAACTGATGTGAGAGGAGAGCCTATGGTGAAAAAAGAAATAAGAAGCTTCTATTTTCCTTAAAATCCGGAAGCAAACGTCTGCCTGAAAAAGGGTGAAAAATACTAATACTCATGCAAGGATGAACTTCCTTGGGAAATCTGGAAGTACTACGTCCAGGTCAATGAGTTGTACCACAGTACTGAGGGGGAGATTGTCTTGGAACACTATTTGACCTTGACAAGACTTTGTAAAATCCCACGTACTTAGAGGGACTGCCTAGTGTAAAATGATGCTGGGTCCTCACATAAGGAATGCAACTCAGAACTGATAGTCATGTCCTCAGCTATCTACCATCTTGCTCTCCAAGTACAATAAATAAGGAACAAACCTTATCTGGTACTGGCAGTGGGATTTAGAGTATGACCTGGCACTTAAATAGGAAAAGTAAGCTAAGGAAGTGGATTTGTGGAAATAAGCATAAAATATTATTCCCCAAATTGCACAAATGCACCTTGTTTTTTCTATAAAATGAACTGTATGCACATATCCAATGAGTCGAATTCTTCTTTAACTCAGAATAGCTTCAGACTAATATAACCTGCTGGACTTCAGGAAAGAACCTCTTGACCTACATCATCTAAGTGAGAAGACAATTAAGGCTATACACACAAAAACGTGTGTCCTAGGAAACAGTCAAGAAAAAAGTTCCAAACTTCTTTTATTATTTTATTCATTAACCATCCAGCAACTGCTTCACTTTAAAAATAGCATCCTACAAAAGCACAGACATCCATCTCCTGTCTAGAAGCCATCTGGGAGAAGAATGGAAAGCTATTAAGAAATACTTTATGAAAAGGAGCTTTTTTTTTTCCTCTCCAGCCATGAATTCATGGAAACCAATCATTTTGTCCCAAATATATAGGTCTGATCAACTTATAGAAGATTTAAAAAGAGATCTGGAAAGGGGGGGAAGGTCATGAGGAGCTTACAAGACCTTGCAGTTCTAGGATAGCTTTGCAACACAAAGTATTTGAAGATGGTAAATTTGGGCCTGGACTCCCAGGAAAGGTAGAAAGAAGGTAGTGGAGTACCAGGAACCAAAGTCTGCCTAAAAACAACTATGTGGTAGCATTTGCTAAATAAAACTTACTTTTTAATTCCTGGTATAAGATGGGTAAATTTTTTCCTTTCAAATTCATTCAGGTCTAAATCAAACGTAAGATGAAAAAATTCTCACTGCCAGAAATGCTACATTTTGGACAGCTTTAAGAAGCATATAATGTGGAAACTATTGCTGCAGGTCTTTTAGTTAGAAAACTCAGTAACTGTTTATTCTGCAACATGAATTATATAGTCACAAGTATGCAGCATGAAGAAATCACTTAGTATAACATGCAATAAATGTCGAGAAAAAGCCAAGGAAAGGAAAAGAAATTAAAAGCCCTGTAAAAACATCTGGACGTTTCACAATATCAGATATCACATTAAAGAAGTATTAAATCTCTTTTTACTACATTTATAGTAGAATCTAATAAAATGAGGCTATGTTCACACACGCTTGGCTGTTCTGAATAATAGCAGAGTCACAAAAACTCCAGCACCCTTGCATTTCAACTCTGGACCGTACCTGAGACTCCATCCATTAATCAAACACATGCTTCACAGAAGCACGAATGTAATGCAAAGACATGGAAGTCTTCCAAGCCCTGTGAGAAAGATGGGCTTAGAACAGTAAATACGGTCTATAGCCTTAGTATATTTTTTCACAAAGCTTATAAAAAGAGTGAACTTTTATCTGGAGAAGTGCTGAAGTTATATCTAGAATACTCTTGGCCGGTAAACAGATTACCTTGTAGCTGTGGGTAATTATGCTGCTCACTTCTAAGCAATGCAGAAAATCAATTTTAATTAAAAAATCATTTATGCTGGACTGAGTCATGCCCATTTAGGAAAGAAAAAAATATTGACCTAGGAAAGTTCAGTTCAGATGCAGAATTTACTTTCACAGTAACACCCAGCTCTTTCAACCCAATTTTCCAATTGGATTGACAGAAGGACAAAGAGGTCAAATGTTTCGGACAAAGTCAAGCTTATGCTGAGCTTATCCCCAAGATCATCTTGACTCCCTGTCTTTCATTATAACGACTTAACAGATAGCTTCTATCAATTTTAGTCTTTAGTATCTTCCTTTTTAGAGCAGAGTTGCTAAATTCTGCTCTGTCCCTACCAGTCATGTGACAAATGCTATGAACCTTTGGCAACCAAGACAAGGCAAGGATTTGATTCAGTCCCAATTCAAGACAGTATTCCAAACCAGGAAAGTATTTATGCATTGCTTACCCGAAAATATACGTAAGTCTTATGAAACTCAGCTATACTTAAATGAATGCTTATAGCTGGCACGTTATATAAAGATGTCTTGGTTCTGGTCCCTGTGAGTATTCATAAATTCTGGGAATACCACTTTATTGAATTTGAATACTGGAAAGATTGGCTATATCTATCTAAAGTAGATGTGAAGCAAATATTCATTTTGTCTGTTCATCTAAGACTACAGTGTCATCACTGAGTTTGAAGCATGGGCCACTTTATAAGATTTAGTGTTATTATTTCTAGAACCATTACAAGAATTCAAACTATTCAACTACCATACAGATAAGATCAGGGACACTGTTTTGCCTGGAGAATTGACTTAATCCCATGCTGCCAATTAGGAAGAACCCTATCTGGCTAATTAAGGTAAATTCCTTAATTTTCAGTTATGGTACGTGTAAGGATCTTGTTAGGTTTGGTTCTTGCACAGGTGTGTGTAGAATGTTAAGTGTAAAGACACCTTCAGAAAAAGAAAAACTTGGTCTCATCTAAAAAGGTTAGGTGTCTAAAGCTGCTTGCTATGGTTTTTGTTACACAAGGAATATAAATAGTAAACCATATCCTCACACTCGTGTGGTCTGTTAAAAAACACTGTTTTGGTTTCATTTTTCAAACTGCTGCAAAACTGCAAAATTACAATCTAGATTTTGTCACTAATTTTTTTGGTGTAATATACTGACAAAGAAAAGCATACACAATAAAAGGTGCAGAAAGTGCAGCAAGGCTAGTTACCAAGAAGTATATACAAATGTACATACAGTCAGTTTAAGGGCAAACTAGGGAAACAAATGTATTTTCAGATGATTTTCAGCTAGATCCCTGCAATACAATTCTTGGAAAGTTTAGCCCTTTTTTTCCTGGATTCACTCTTTCAATCACTACTTCTACATAGACAGCCCTTCAAGAGGCCTTTTCTAGCCTGTCATCTCACAAAGCTATAGACCAAAAGAACTACTGAGCCTGGTGGGCAAAGAAAACCCTTTTAATGCCTCTATAATGTGTTTGCAAGAACCTTACTTTTCCCTGAAAGCTGACTAAGAACAGGAGAGACTGCATGTACAAATGGGGTCCACAAACAGCCCAAACATACAGTAAAAACAGGTCAGCAAAGACACAAAGAGGAAGGTTAGAGAACACCTGCAGGGAAAGCTGCATGGATGAGGTAGCCAAAGACATGCCTAGAAACCCAGAGAGGTTTATGTACTGCAGCACATAGGGTATATATGTGCATGCAGGTATGTGCATACATATGTACATGTGCTGCAGTGAGAATTGGAAAGCTGTCTACCTACTGAGGAGATAAAAAGTGGACATCTGACAGGAAGTGATATTAAAATATCCCAGAAAGACATTGCTTTTCCAGGGGTCCTTTCCTTTCTTTCAGATGTTTCTCAATTGCAAGTGCACATTTGTTTAAGTGACTGCTCAGCACAGGGGTGAGTATGCACAAATTTCGATGAAGAGGAAAATGTCTCCTGCTTTGGCTTAGTGTCTAATTAAGTAGATGCTTAGCTGTAGTTTCTAGGAATTTGGCATAAATTATTTAAAATTAGAAGTCAGGCTGGAAATATCATTAAAATATCATGAGAACAGTATTTGCTGTTCTGTATCCTACCTTTTCCACTCCCAGTGACAGGAGCAAGTGAAGAAAACAACGGTGATCAATACACATACATTTACACATACTATATGATCAGCTTTTGGAAGCTCACCGGAAACTTGAGTCAGAGTCATTTTGAGAAAAGAATGCAAACCAGCTATTAGTATATATTTAATTTTTTTACAAAACATTCCTACAAAAGAAACTGATTTGGATAAGGATTTAAGTGTGGGATGAAGTGAGGGAAGGAAAAACTGTGTTCTTCTCCAGAATGTTGTTTTAAAAACTTTAAAGCAAATTCTTTACTGTAGCTATTTGAAATAACTTATATTTCGGTTAAGATACTAGCACAGAGTTGGGAGGTTGAATATTCTGCTCTTGCGCAGACCTTGTGACTTTTGGGAAGTCACTTAACCTGTCTGGGGGGTTGGGTCCCCAACCATAAGTAGGGTTGTTCTTAAGCAATAGTTACTACCAATCTCTAATGCAGGGCCTATATATAAGAAATATTAAATCATTCATGTGTTGCTATTATAGTAATCATATACATATCTAGAAGAGATGTATGGTTTACTATCTGAACAAATAAGACAATCATCTGATTCCATGTTTCATATTTAAAAAAAACAACTGATTTAACAGGTCAGTGTGAGAATCACTATTTCTTTAAAAGTGTTGCTTCAGTTAAAACTTGCACATGACTCTTAACAAAGCTTAAACACTTACTGTCATAGTCCTGTAGATTTTCAATTGCTGATAATAATCTTGCCCTGTCTTCTGGATTTGAAATATTTAATTCAATCAGGTGGCTCTCCTGTAGATCCTTTAAGTCCTCTAGAGTTTCATAGCCATTTAGCAAGAGGGTTGAGGTATATTCCTGCAGAAAGAAACAAGAAAAGCCTCTCATGTAAACAAGCACTGTGTTTAGTACAGGAATAGGCACAATTTCTCTTTTACTTTTTTGTCAGGTTGAAATGGGCTCCATTCCTCAGTCTGATTGACCCACCTTTAGCCTAAAACCAGAGCTGGAGAGCAAGACAGGACAGAGGCAGAGATGCCTGGGGGTCCTCCTGGCCATGCCAGCATCTATGCCTGAGTTGTCTAATGGAGTCAGGCAACAAATTGGACTCAGGACAGAGGCTTGCCAGAAATTATTTGATCTGCCAATTGTCTGGACTTTTGTGGGTCACCCCATGAATGCATCCCATGCTGGGTCCAGGAGGGTCTCTGAGGAAGGGTGTGCTCTGCCTTTGCACAGGAGCCCTTTGACATAAGCGAGGTGAGAAGCTGAGGGAGCCCACAGCCGTGCTGTGTCACACATGGTCCCCCTTGAGCAGTGTGTCGATGCAATATGAAACTGCACATACTCCAGGGAAAGGAGTGTTTGCATCAGCACCAAAGCAATAACTGTTATTAAAAATGCTATCTGTAAATCATGACCTAATTATGCTTTGACACTCAGTCGAGAGCTAGGGTTGCAGCGAGGGAGAGAAGTGCAATATGAGCATAGTGCAAAAGGACTATTGCTCCCTAAAGATCACAAGAAATTAGAAACCCAAATTCTAAATGTTGGCACTGGAGTCAGACTGCAGTCCTCTCCCTGCGCTGGCTGCACTCACACACCTGCTGTACTTAGGCACACAACTGCAGTCAGGTTATGGTGACTTGACAAGTCACCACCGTGCCTCTTAGCCTAACCAAATGATGTGGTAAAATGCAGTTCTATAAGGCAGTCTCATCAGATAAAAGACAGACATGAAGTTGCTTTGCTTTGCTGACGCCAAAACCGCTGAAACCTGCCTTTCTACATCTGCCCGTAAATGACATCCAAACCCGAGTGCACAGAAATGAAACGTTTCAAATACAGCGGGGAAACGCGTTGGCCGACCTGCAGGTGGACACGGTCCAGGAGCTCTTGCAATGTTTTAGGCTCGGTCCTTTTGCTTCCTCTGGGTGGCTTTATCTTTTTGGGTGCAGCTTCCTCTTCCAAGATAATATCCACGTAAATGAACTTGAAGTTTCCTACTTTGTTGTTCAGCATGCCTGTCCATATGCCCATGGGGGTTTTGCAGATGATATCTATGATGTCTCCTTTCTAGAACAATAAAAAAAAGCACACCAGTGCTTACACATCTGGTTTGTTATATGTGGCTTTTCCTCTGTGAACAAAAACCAGCACAGACAGCACAGAATCTCAACTAGTCAGTGCAAAGTAACTTTTTTAAATTACCCAGCTTTAGCTCCTTTGCTTTTATAAAATCCCAGCAAAGTAAATACAGAAAAAGGAGTTACTCCTTATCTCTGAATCCTTGGGAAGGAGAGGTGAACATAAGCAGCCCCTCTCGCCCTGTTTGTGCTCCAGTTGGTCCCTGAAAAGGGATAGGGCTGCATCAGCGATCAGCTTTTGCCATGGATAGTGGGCATAGCTTTGGCAAAAAGCAAGGGAACACTGTGAGGTTATTTTCCAAGTATGTGCCAAACCATTTACACGATAATATTATTATCTAGCATCCCAAGGGTCTTCAGAAACTGATAGCTGAGCTAGGTGAAAGGTGGACTTTTACTCATTTTACAGTAAAAAAAACACCAGCTACATTTCTCAAAGGCAATAAAGAACATTTAACTGTCTTAATATCTTCCTGTCTGTCTTTCCCAAAGGACTGACCAATTTCTCCACTATTATTAACACCATTGACTGAGAAATTAGTGGAAGGTGCCTTAGCAGACAGATCTAAAGGCTTCAGCTCTCCACACTTGTGCATCCACTCACAAATGTGAATGCAAAAAAGAGTGACAGGACAGCTACTTCAAAAGGGCTTTTTGGTAAAGGTGTTCACAGGCATGTTGTGAACCAAGGTCTCAGCTTAGCAAAACAGTCACTCTGAGTAATTCTTGTAGTAAGAAGGCTCCCTTGCAAGTCATACCCCCTGCACAACTTGCTCCTGTGACCTCAGAATTGCGTCCTCTCTTCTGGAGAGGTACCACAGAACTAAAAATGTTAAAAGTCTTTAAAGAGTTATTCAACAAGTCCCCATGTACACACTTCATATGGCATTCTGTTACCAAGTTAAAAATCAACTCAGTTTGTTAAAATATTTGTTAACAACTCCAAGAGTTTTGAATCTTTTCTGGTCTGGTCAAGAAACTGCAAGAAAAGCAGCCACCCTGGTTTTGGTACAAAGCCAAGTATGAAATTGACTGTGTTCCAGTGACCTGGTTTTGTTAGAATATGGAGCTCAGAGCAATGAGCACGTTTGAAATGGAAGCTAGGCAAACATTTGTTTAAAGCTGTATAAGCACACATATTATTCTACACACTCATGGAGGTTTAGGAACTTCAGACGTGGATGCAGATCAGGATTAGGCAGTGGCTCTAAGCTAAACTGCAGATGCACTGTGAATTCACATTCAGGGTACTGAAACTTTGTGAAATAAATTTAGGGGATTTCAACGCTAAGTAGTTGTTTACAATTCTAAGATACACAGCCTCAGTGACTAAAAAAGGAACCTGTGTGAGCCAGCAGACATTTGCCATTTTGGGACCAGTTAAACTGTTCCGAAAGAAATGCCCTAGGTGGGGGTGGAAGTGGAGTGCACGTGGTGAATACTGCAAGGACTGACAGGGCAATGGCTGTAATGTAGCTCAGAGAGCAGAGAGGGACTGCAGTGAGATACAGATGAGGATTTTGACAAAAAGAAGAGACTGTGAAGAAGAAAAGATGCTGAAGTGTGAATATAATCCGGATATGAAGATGTTTACAAAGAGGGAAAAGAAAGAAGTCCACATTACATCTATGAGTAGTCTGAAGGATGATGATATGGAATGTATCTGTGCATGGAAGGAGAAGAAAAGGGCTGGGCTTTCAGGGTTCAACCGGGCCCACATCTAGAGCTCCTTTTTCTCACTCACACAGCCTGGACACCCTTGCCATGTTGTCAGGGCCAGAGAAAATTCACAGTTCAAAGGTATGCTTAAAGAAAAGCTTAATGGAAGGGCGAACTGTTTTCATTAAAGACAATGGGTGGCACTGAGCTTTTGAGATATCCTAGTTGTGACCGGAAAAGCTGGGGAGGCAACTTCACATCCCATGAGACTCAAGTTTGTCTTACTCTGGACCTAGTATGCAGGAAGCAACATAGTTTTTACTCTGAGGAAAGCTGTGGTATCCAGGTGGATGCCATGATGAGGTACCTACCTGGAGTCTATGCCTTAAAAAGTCTTTCACAGCAGTTGGCTTTGCAGCATTATCTGAACTAAGTCCTTATAAAAGCATTGCAAAAACCAGGTTGGTCTTGCTTTTAGAGCGTTACACACGCTTAACAGTTAGAAATGCATCAGTAAACATATTCTTCACACGTAAAAAATTCCCCCTGTCATTCTTACTGGAAAAGACAAATCCTGGTGGTTGTCTTACCTTGATTTTCAGAGAGTCGGTGTCGTAAGGACTTGGTGTGAAGTCGGTGTGAACTTTGGCTCGACCGCAGAAGGGCCCACTGTAAGGGACTTCGTCATCAAACCGGAGGCTGTCCCTGTTGCTCGTTCCATCTGAGCAGCTGGTCACCCCACCTTTTAAAGAGAGACAAGCTGAGAGACCTCCTGTACCAAGAGGTACATGGTACCTCTTGACATGCAATTCTGCACAGCAGCCGAGAGGAAAATGTTCAGAAGCACAGAATTAGAGGAAGAGTGTACTCTGTGTGGTTTTGACACATTCCAGGAAAAATAAATTCAATAAAAAGCATACTGCAAGAGACTGAAGAAAACAGGTAAAACATCTTTCATTAAAATCATCACTACAATAATCTGTTTCTGGTGATGGTACTAAAAGAATACACATTTTACCTGCAGACTTTTTGAAATATTACCTCTGCAGATTAATAAAATGTACTCTAAAAGTGCAATTTAGGGAATTAATTCTGCTGAACTTCTCCTGTTTATTCAGAGAAATGAAAACAAGTACTGTAGAAGTTATTTTATTTCATTACAGAGCTAGCTGAAACATCAAAGGAACCTGCATTGCAGAGGGAAATCTTAATCTTATCAACATTTCTGCCTGTCATTTTATCCAAGTTGAGCAATAAAATATCAGCAGAGTAATTCAAGCAAATTTGAGCAAGCTCTGCAATATCCCATCCAAATATGTTTTTAGATAAGAGCAGCAGTGTGTTGGAAGTAAACTCCCATATACAATTTTCACAAATCACATCACAGAAAATGATCATAAAAATGGGTTTGTTTGAGGTGATTGCTTAAGTGCACAGCTCCGTCTCACGGCCAGATTAACTACTAAGTGCAAATGGTCTGGACTGCATCTCAAGTCCCCCCTTAGGGCTCATGTGGTGCCTGCAGTGATGGCAGGGCAACGCCACCAATGGCAGCTGTGGCCTGCTGCCCAGCAAACGGCGACAGCAGAGCAACAGATAGAGAGGTGGAGGCAAACTCCATTTCTCATCAAAGGTACATCTGCCCTCGGACTGAGACTACTCTGTTGGGGGAGGGTTTTCGGTGGGTTTGGGGAGAAGCAGACTGTGTCTCACTGCATCATGACCTGAAGCCACCAGGTCAGGCCCCCATCACCCATCATCTCAGAGAGACCTCTCACTTTGTCCGCGTCACATCTGCAGGGCAAAGGATGAAATCACAGCCACTGCCCCCAGAGAGGATGCTTGTGTGGCTGCACCCAGTGATTGCAACCCTATAGGTGCCAGCACCATAGCAGTGATAACCCCAAGAAACATTTATGACATATATACCAGCAACATCCCCTATAATATTTTTTTTTTTAAAGTTCCGTTAATAATTCCACTCTTAAAAATACTCAGCTTATTTCTGGAGAGGTATATCTACCCTGGCTGCCACCCATTTAGTCAAGTTACACTTTTGTCTGCCTGACTGAAGAGCTCTCTACCATCACATTTTTGATCACCAGCACTGATACCTCAGACTTAAACAATAGCAGTATCGATCCAGTGACTGAATAAGAAGTATGGATGTACTGTACTTACTAGATGAGCTTTGGCCACTGTTCAGACTATAGAGACTTTCCATAGAGTCACTGGCTTTTAGGGAGACCTTCTCAGTGTGTGTTCCACCACCAGGATCATTGTCATCTTTTCCTTCTTCGTTCTTTAACACAAAAATCAGATGTTAACCACTGAGAGATGTATTTTAGACAAACTTTTGTTTTTTTTCTTTTAAATCATCATTGGAGATTAACTCATAATTACACTTTATTATGAACCACTTTATGAGAGGAAGCATTTTAGAAGCCTGGTACTAAGGATGACCAGCACCTTGTGATCTTGGAGAACCCCCCCGTCTCCTCTCTGCCCCACTCACTTCATTGACTCCTGCTCAAGCAGCTAAACTGATTCTCCATCTCAGAAGACCACAACATACCACAGCAGTGACAAAGGCTTGTAACGGGGAATTCATAGGCAGCCAGATAGGTGTTTTTTCTCATTGTCTCAGAGGAGGAAATATTAAGTCTAATTCTGAAAGCACATGGTGAAATGCTAGCCGACATAGCTGTGCTTTGCGCTGAACTTCTGAAAACCATGGGCACTTGGTGGCAGGCTGGCACCCCAGCCAGGGCAGGTTGCACACACGTACAGCGTTGGTGTGCTCTAGCACCATGCTCATCACATTGCCTGACCTACACATTGGCCTCAAAATCCAGTGCATTTTAGAATTAATGGATGCATGTTTCTCTCACAAAATCTAATGGTGTATGAAATTGGCCCCTTGAGTTTATAACATTAAATCACACCTCAGGAATCACAGCCTATTCAAAACAATAAGATCCGTATTTCAGTCACAGGTAAGTTAGGGACAATGTAACAACTAAATGAAATAATGATGAGCTTTCAAAGAAAGGAATTTCTTCAGCAGATTTCATCACATTGTCAACGTCTGTGATATTCTGATGCAAATGAAACATCCTGCACTACATAGGAAGTTACATCATATTTGGGGAAATATGAATTATTCATCAGTTGGCTGACGAAGTCAAGCAATGGTGGCAGTGCATGTATGACGCAGACCCACACAGGTATGTATAAGGTATAGCATTGACTATATTGGTTTTCAACAAGGACAGTGCTTGTTACACCAGTCAGCAGCATAACCCACAGATAATCAGCGGGTCAGTGTTGATTGTCATCATCTCCTGCAGGAATGAAAATCATGCTACATGTGTGTCCAGCCAGATAATTAATTGAATTTGTCATGTGAATCATTGCTGTAAATGCAGAAGCTAAATGTTGGACTTCTGATTTTTCTTTCTTATAATATAAAAATCATGGCTTGCAACCTCTTGAATTTTAGCAAAAACCCCTGCAAACTAATGAAATAGGAATCCTTGTCTTTGACCTCCAGAAACTGTCTAAATGTATCCTGTGAAACACTATTTTCTACTTGTGAAGTTTTTATTTGTTTTCCCTACTTATTTGATATTGACACATGTGTGAGATAGGATGCAGACGAGCTAGATTTTTTAGGATGATTAAGTATGAAAAGTCCTTTTTCCTTATGTTTTAAAATTTGGAACTCACTGTTACAATATATTGAGAAAACAGGGTTTGCATTGTGTGAAACATTATGCTTTTTTATGTTTAATAAAGATATGTTCACTAAGATTAGTTAAGGTAAAAGCAGATAAGAAATTTGAGTTGTCATGCTCTAAGGGTGCTGGCTGACCTCTACAAAATGGACTTTGGAAATAGTTCCTGTATTGAAAGATAAATTCTTCTAATGAAGCATTTTGTACAGGCTGAGTATCAGACTGCCAGTGGGGTTCATCTGATACTCCCTTGTGTCCACATCAGGACATATTTTTGTGATGCTAATCCAAATGCTTCTTCGGGAAAAAACAAAATTAAATGATGTAAAACTCCTGCCTATCTTGGGCCCTTACTGTATGATGCTGTAATTTTATATGTGCATGTGTGTGTACATTAACATGCACATGAAAGAAAGGGTACCTACCAAAAGCTGTTTTAATTCACTATGTCTTGCCATGTTTTATGGATTGTGATAACTCATGACAATTGAAACATGAACAGGAAAAATGCACATAACATTTTTATTTCACATGTATTATCATCTAACATGAGATTCTTAAGCTGTATTTACCATCTCCTCAGAGAGTGCCTTGATGTACTTTCTACCCATCTTTTTCTTCATGGTAAGGGAAATGGCTCTCATCTTCTTACCCAAACTTCCTCCATTATTGGCTGCTTTAGTCTGTACTGCTTCTCCAATGTCACTTACAGTCTCCAGCTCAGATATCTGATTTGAAAGAAAAAAGTAAGCAACAACTCACCATGAAAATGAAATTCAGTATAGTGGAATAGGAATTACAGGGAAATATTAAGGACACCAATGCAGTTAGGATGACAAAGTCAGTCATAGCCATTTTCCTGGGGAATCATGTACCTAAACCCGTTTGCAGCACACCACTGTATGTATGAATGACAGAAAGAAAATATATTTTATTAACTTTTTTTTAAAAAAATAACTTATTTATTAACTAGAAAATGATATTTCCCATTGTTCTTGTTCTTAACCCAAATAAGAATTGAGGGGATTTTTGTGTGGGTCATTAAAACAACAGTGACAGATCTGTGTTGCATATGTGTGCCGGTTACTTTGGGCATACACCAACCTGAAGTGCACTTTTATCTCTCTGAAAAACTGTTTCTAATCTTCACATCAAAGTACCAAAGTTTAGGTCTCATTCTCTTGTTCGTTTTGACAAGGACTCAATCACCCAGACAGACCCAGGTACACAAGAAGGTTCTCACCGGTGTACATTTATACAATAGTTTCCCAATGTTTTTGAATAAGTGCTGTGGAAAAGCGAAGTGCAAAAAGTAAAACTTTTTGTTATACAGACCTCAGCTGAATCATCTGTCTTTGATATTGAGTGGTGCCTGAAACGGTCAAAGCTTCCAAAGCTGCTTGTGCGCTGTAAAAAAAAAAAAAAAAGAGAAGACAAACTTTGACTCACTGATGGGGTTTTGTACTGTTATTAAGACTTAAATACAACTGTCAAGTCACTTGTTTGTGTTAGCCCAGATCAGCGGAGCATGAACTGCTATAACCAGCTAGAAACAAACTAAGAGGTAACTACAGGGATAAGATCATAACTGTACAGTCAGAAGCAGAAAAATGAATAAGAGAAACAATACTGCTTCAAATATTAATTAGATAATGGATATAATTATGAGTTCTTCTACATCAGTGTCACATTACTTATACACAGATATCTATGAGTTACTTCTAAGTAAGATTGCTGTCTATGAGCTTAGAAAAAAAGGTGTTTCGATAAATGTTATACAAGATATAGAGTCAGTTACGGTGGTGTAAACTGTGGCAATTTATACAGTTTAATTTTGCAGCTGTGGAGGCAATTTATACAGTTTAATTTTGCAGCTGTGGAGACTGTTTACGGTCCTTTGCCAACAAAAATCAGCAAGAAGTGGTGAGGATTATGAATATATTTTGTCCAAAATGCATACATTGTGGAGGGTGTAAGTAACAGAATAATCAGGCAGGCCTCACGTTTTTCTTCCCAGTCCTCCAATTCAAAAATCTGATTTGTAAACATAAACGGGTACAGTTTTTCCCTGTGCCACGGCTTTCCTTAACATAAAAAAAAGGCTGCATCACCTAAGCTGTGCACTAAGAGACTGTGAATGGATTGCTTTTACTTCCTTCCAATTTTCGCCCTTTCTGCGTGTCATAAGTGACATGGAAAGGAGGGAAGTGGCACAGCAGATTGTTGCAATAGAGGTCATGCAGAAATACCTGGCAGACATGCATAGGAAGGGTTGTCTGGCACTGCGCTGCCCGTGGTGGCAAACTGCAGGGAATTGGTATTGATGGCAAAGTCAGAAGTCCCTTAAGTGCAACTCTAACAATGGCCAGAATTTGGATATTTATCCAGTCTACAGTGTCTTTAAGAGCTTGTTTTTATGTCTTCACCAGTACTCAAAGCTAAATCTGGAATCACTCCTGTTTTTTTAAAGTTCTTCACTCTTCCATACTAAATGAAAGTGTTTTAATGCAGTATCAGGGTTCTTGAGCAGGGTTTAACTATTATGTACTGTGCAATATCATCTCGGTATATTTATGAGTACTCAAAATCCCCTCTGGAGGAAAAAAACACTGAATGAAATAGCAAACCATAAAGTAAAGACATCCTGAACAATTTAAGAAGTGATTTCAAACTACTGGCTACAGGTTTTCCTTCATTTATTAATCCATTTACCTTGCCCATGTGACTTCAGCCAAACCGGTTCCTTGCTCCATTGCTTTCTTCCCTCACCCCCAGCCACACGAGCCATCTTTTCATCTCCCCCCTGGTTTCTAAAGCACGCATCGTGCCCTCTTCCCCTGGCATCTCTAGCTACCTCCTCTCTCTCTCCATCTGGGAACGCCGCAAGCCTCCAAAGGGCCTGTGAGCTCCTGGTTCTGCCTACTGTTACAGCTTTCTGACCTTCTCTACCAGGCAAGAATTTTCATGAGGTAGCCTCAGAGGCAACTGAGGTAGATCATCCTTTGGGCAACAAAAGAGGAGGAGAAAAAGACTGGTTTAATAGCCGGTCCCATTGCCTGCCTTTGCGTTGCAGACACGCTAATGCTGGCATCAACCTGCTTCCAGAGAAGCTAAGGAGAAATCTCCTGGTGATGGTGAGAGGAGCCAAACTGCCCGATCAGCGAGCGCTGCGGGGAGCAGCACCCGTGCTGTGCCGGCCCTCCAGTGCTCTACCCAGGCGCCAGGGTCAGTAATGCTGCACGAGTGCCGTCCTCTGGAAAGCTGGAAAACCAAACACCTGTTTGAGCCGAGACCTAAGCAACGATTTCAGCCACTTGCAAATTTCTGAGTGCTGGTACAGCCCCATACCTGTTCTGCCCACAGCTACCAGGCTGCTGTTTGCTGCTCTGTCTCCTCACGCTCCCCTTCCCTGGCAGCAGTTACTACCCTGTGGGACTCGTCGGCAACAGTGTCAGGCTCCTGACGCCACACAGGGTGGCAAGGGGACATTCAGCCTTTGCAGCCGTGATCTTAAGGAGGGAGTTCATCAAAATGATACCAGCTATGCCAAGCACACACGTACCTCCCCTGTGGGTTTCCATCCAGGAAGGACCCCATCTTATTCTGTCCCTGCTCACAAATCACGGGGTTACTATCCATATTAGCTCCTTTATCTCTTACACATAGTCACTTTTAGACTAAAAATAGTCTGGGGGGGGGGGAGGGGAGGGAAATATGACAAAGAAAAGCTATGGGAAACCATGTGAAAATACTTTGGTTTAAAGTCTCCATTTGAGAAGCAGAAAATCAGCATCACCTGGAACACAACTGAAAATAAAAGCTCCTTGCTGTTTCATTTCCCTGTTTTCCCACGCTTTTTTATTAACCAACTCCGCACCCCCCCCCCCAAAAAAAAATTAATGTGGGTGTAGCAGTGGGAGATGCCTGAGCACATCCAGACAGAAGAGGAAAGTGTATCCACATTTTAGGTCCATGTTCTAAGCACTGCAGCTTAAAATAATAAAAAAAAAAAAACAAACCCCATCATTTTTTTCCACTACATTTCTGGGCACATCCAACCTGAAAAATATTTCCAGCCAAAGATTATTTGAAGAAGCTGACCCAGATTTGTGAATATTTTTGGACAAGTAAAATGACATTTACTATTCACTGGGGGGGAGGGGGGAGGAAGAAAAAAATCACACACCTCTCTTAATTGATTGTCACCTCTCAGAACATCTCCACTGGCTAAACATTGTTGGTTGGTTGGTTGTTTTTACCTTGTGAAATTGAAAAGGACAATTTGGACTGTACACTTTATCTAAAATTCCTATAAAGAACTTTGCTATTAAGTAGATGAACAGTATCCTGTGATGAGGGGTTAGCTCAATAGCGTGATATAAAAACACAGCCCCAAGGATTATGGTTCTATTAGACAGGATTAACACCTTTCACTGGCTTGTCAACCCAGCCAAATGTGCCCTGCAGCATGGTGCGGTAGAGATAGAAAGAGGGAGCCTGGGATTCACAGCAATGTTGGGAAAGTATAAAATAGTCTCACACAACGATCTCTATACGTACACTGACCTTTCTGTTGCTTTCAATCACTTCAAGATGTTTAGTAGGAATAACTGTACATTAAAGTGCAGATGTGCTGCAAATACTTTAAAAGGAACAAGAGGAAAAATGTTGTTTATTGTTGGTCTTACCTATAAACAGCTTGAGCACAGGGAAATCAGTTATTCTTTTTCGACCCTTGAAACAACCTTATATCCTACATGTGCAGAAGCCTTGGGCTATTTTGTAGTATACTTCAATGTTGCTTCATCCCTATTAAATATTAATAAGGGTTACAGGATGATTTCCACTATTCTAGATAATGGTCTTGTTGCACCGGAGAGCACTAAATAGGGCTGCTTCAGCAATTCTCTGTACTAACTTTTTCCATTAAGTAATCAATAGCTACCACCTTTTAAAAATGTATTCAACCCCATTATACTGATAACGAAAAGCAGATTTAGGAGCTCTGGGCTGCAAAGGGAACAGGACTATTACTTTCAGTAGTGTCAGTCACTGCATTAGTGTCAGGGAACACTACTTTGTGAAGATACGGACAGGCCTTACTTCCAGGTGAAGGGAAGCTTTTAAAGGAAATGCAAAGCTACTAGGAGAAAATACGCTATTGACTTTTGATACCAGGATTCAGCATCCTATAAAGTTAAGTGATTTTTCTAGCTGGATTCATGCAAGAGCTACCAATGGATACGTTAAGCAAATACGAATTTGTTCAGTAAAATCTAACGGAGGCATGGGCAGGGGAGAAACTCTTTTATTTTCCACACAAGGACCAATCAAATAATTTCTACAAATCAATGCATTAAATTTCATCCATTCCCCTTCGGTATACCTAATTAGCATAATAGAAAATACCAAAGCTATTTTTCCGTATTTTAAATCCTTCTTCAATCTTTTCCTATATCTTCAATTCCCTGAAATCCAGGAACTTCAAATTATCATTTCAAAAGGGTAAGTGCTACGTAATTGCTGTTTATTTTTATTTGGACAGTCTGCAGTTGGTGATCTGGTTTCTCTGCAAATATCTTGTCATTTTCCCCAGAAAATGGTATGGCATACGAATAGAAAAACAACAAGAAGAGGTTCTGCAATCCACGTCTTTCTGTTATATATATCCTTGCCTTGTAGGGCATGTCACAGGAGAAGTCAGTTAGTTCTTGTGATAAACTAGTCAGAGCTGCTCTTGTCGAAAGGCAACCTTTGAGCCAAAACTGACAGCAGCTACCCTGCTAATAGTCATTGTGGGTGATATTCATCTCATATTTTCCTTCAGACAATTCACACTGCTCAGAGATCTTGTTCCCTGCTGTGAGAAATTCTGGCCCATTATGTTTTGCTTCAAGTCCTATTCAAAACAGCTTTTAAGTCCAGCATGATGCAATGGCTTTGTACTGACCGTCTTGCACAAGGAAATCTCTTCAAATTCCTCCATGCATTTTCATTTTTAGCTTCCATTCATCCTTAGACTACCCAGACCATGTAAGCTGTATAGGGGCAAATGTGGGCACTGGGAGTAACAAAAAGGGAGCTCAGCATGTTGCCCAATTTCCTTGCCTGCCAGGCACTTGTATTCTTCCCTCTCTCCTTGGAAGAAGCCACAGCACCTCCCAAGAGGACAGTCTGTGCTTGCTGCCTTGATCGATGAAAATAAGTGGAGCTCAGGATTTGATTCATTTCTTCTGATCTCTGACGCTACTAGTCCTTTCAGAAGGAGGAGACTACTCTGAGAATGAAATTGAGTTGCTAAAGTAGGGATGAATGTTGCCACTCTGCTAGCTTATCTTCTTGCATAGATAGCCAAAGAAGTTGTCTCCTACTTTCCCAGAAGGCAAGATACCAATTTTTAGCTTTTGGGATGTTCTGTGAAAACCCAGCAACACCAACAAACTCCTGACTTCTGTATAAAGAATGAGAATTTGCATACAAGATTCACTGTCTTTCCAAAGAGTAATAGAGAAGCAAAAAACCCCAAGACATCATGACCTCTCTACCTCAGGGATTTTTTCCTATTTACACATTAGTTACACATATAGAACTTCTGACCACTAACCAAGCTATTAATGTAACTTTATAGCCCACACGAAACATGGCCTAAACCTTGTACTTCGCCAGTCAAAAGCAATAAAAAAGATACAGCTTGTTCTTGCTAACTCAAATAGGGCAATCTACTGAAATGGCATTTTTAACTGGCTTAAAAATGACTCTATAAAAAGGTTGGTTGTTCCCGTGGTTGGGTACTCAGTAACTGCGTGGAGCTGGGGAGAGAGGGGAGAAAAGTGGTCTTTGGACAAAACTGCCACCATGAGCCTCAAAGCAAACACCCTAATTTTAATGACGGAAAAAGGCTGGAAAAGATAAACTGTATAAAATAATGAGTTAATTGTAGTTAACACTCCTCCAGGTCAACAAACTTCACTCTCCAAAGTAAACGCTGAGTGGCTCTTTTATCAGTACCTCTCTCTGGTACCAGACCCAACCTCTTAAGTCTGAACCAACGCTGACATGAAGCATGTAGTTCCCAATAACCCAGCCCGTATCCCAGTTTCCACTAGAAACTTGGTTCTGGAGTGCTTTCCAAGGGCACCTCATGCCGGGCAGGCACCAGCGCAGCTGAAGGCAAGGGGGGAGTTAAGCGAGGCCGGGCTGGTGTGCAGTGTCAGTAAGTCTGCCTCAGGAAGAGGCAAGCCACATAGGAAGTCTGAGCAAAAAGGCAATTTCATCTAGCAAAAAATATGCTGTGTTGATTTTGCTGGCTTTTTTTCACGTTTGTGAGGAACTAAATGAGGAAGCAATTTAAGAAACGTTGATCTTCACACTAAGAAAGTTTTTTTGCAGCTGAGTGTTGCAAAATGTGCAGGGGGCGAGGGACCTGACTCCTCTTTCTTTAAATGCACATTGGCCCTGAATTTTGAGAACCATCGTTCCTGCCCAGTTGCTGCAGAGCACTCCCAGTTCCCGGTGAGAAAAGTCATTCCAAGTGCTCTTCTGGCAGTCTATCGAATTCTGGGAGTGTGCACACAGGTATTTGCAATAATTATGTAATTAAGACTTTATTATTTATATGACATTTAATTAAAAGTGACTTTCAGTGGCACACAAAACCATGAAAAGAAAATGACTTTAAAAGAAGGTTAAGGATGTGTGACAAACTCAGAGGAGCTATGAAAATGACAGTTAAGGACTTCGCATGATGTGCACTTCTACCTCCTTGCTATCCTTTTTTACCCTTCATTTACACATGGGCAGAAACATCGAGGGACAAGCCTGGAAATGCACCCCCCAAAGAACTGTGACTGCAGCAAAGGGGAGCGCTGCCTGAGTAAAGGCTGGTTAAACACTATGTAAACATCGCAGGCTTTGATCTTTAATCCCTTAAATACCAACATCTTTCCTTTCCTGAAACTTCTCCCTCTCCACACCAGATGAATTCAGAGACGAGTTCTCATATTTTAAAAATTAATCACCTTGCTTCAATTAAAGTCCTTTCCCTGCTTACTTGTACAGCACAATTTTATTAATGCTGCATGCTATCTAGGTCCTGACCTTGCAGGGTTCAGCTGGATTTCGTGTGCCAGAGAAATTACTCACATGTGTATTTGCAAGCTTTAAGTGAAGACAAAAATATATACGCCCAAAGATGAGCTGAGAAGCGTGTAGCCCCAAGGGCTCGGTTTTAAAGGGAGCCCCGTGCCTGTGCAGCACACGTGGCGTGGGGCAGCCAGCGTACTCCCCAGAGGAGACGGGAGTGCGGCTGCCATGAACGCGCCCATGCCAGAGGAGGAGCCCATCACCTCCTTGTGCTATTTGTAGCCCGCACGCAGACTTGTGCAGGGAGACACAGCGTGCCCAAGGGCTTTCCTGTTCCTTCCAGCAAGCCTGGGAAGCAGCCACAGCTGCTGACTGCAGCAGTCGCCTGCCCACCTGGGAGTGGAGCAGCAGGGGACAGGCAGAAAACCCTCCTGCCTGGCGTGACAGTGTTCTGGTCAGAGCCTCTGTGACTCAACCCTTGTACCACGGCCATGCGAGATCTTTTACAGCAGTTATTTCGATGGCAGCGAGAGCCTCCTTGCCTGTCTTATGCTTTGCCCATGCCTGACGTGGGAGCTGCTCCTGCTCCCAGGGAGTCACCGAGAATGAAAAGCAGCTTCTGCATTCTGTGCTAGGGAGAGGCATGTTTTCGGTGGAAGGTGTTCCTTCAAATGACCTTCCAGAGGAAACAAGATGAAAAAATAACCTCTAAGTCACGGTTAAATCTGACCGTCCCAAAAGCTCATTTGGTTTTTCTGAAGAGTAAGCAAACTTTAGAAAACCCTTACACAAGTTTTACTGCCGTCCTGCAGCCTTATCCTTGACAACAGGTAATGACCAACAATAAGCTAATTCTAAGAAACTTGGGGGAGGGGGGAGAAAGAGAGTGAGTTTTTATTACTTTTAAATGAATGTTTGATACATCATGTTGGTTCCCCTGATTAATGTTCACAGCAAACTCAGCCATTGGAGTTGTAATGTTTCTGCAAGCTTCCCTACAGCAAAGCTTAGCCATTAATTCAGTGGCATATGTCAGCTCAGCAGAGCAAGGTCACTCTTCTCTTTCAAGGGGAACCTTTTTAGAAATAATAAAACTGACAGAAAGTTCTTTTTTGCATGCTTTATGTCACCTGAGGTTGAGTGCTGCAGTTAATATCACAGAGCTTATAAACATTCCCATCTTCAGCAGTCTCCAACCCCACCGGGCTCTTGGAACCTCAACTTTTCTTTTTTTTTTAAAGTAATATAGTGACAGCTTTATGTGGGGCAGATATACAGTATGTAATCCTAAATGAGTAAAAAATGAGTAAAAAAATGAACAAATCTTTTCTTAGGCTTTTTAGAGGAGAAATTTTGGAAGGCGCTAAGAGGCTGCTGATACTGCACTCTGCATTTAGGATGTTAGTGCTTAGAGAAGAAGATATAGGATTAGGGACTTTGTCTCCATGGCTCCTTGCACCTTTGGCTGAAAGAGAGGAAACTTAAAAAGCTACTGGTCCACCTTGTTTCCGTATCACTGTTAACTGATACTGCAGGCTGCAAACTGTACAGGCATGCGATGTAGAGAATACAAAGTTAATTGATCTATTTATGGAATAATTTTGAACTTGTAAGTAAATAAAGATGTGTCAGTCATCTGTTACGATAACTAATTGTGACTGGGACTTATTTATCGGGATACAAATATTACAGAACATGATAAACAAACTAACTAGCTGAAGAATAAGATCCAAACAATAGGCCAGTTTTTTTCCCCCTCATTATCTCCCTTCAGACATCCTGACTACACTTGATTAATGAATCCATAGTGAGATTAGCTGAAATTGCCTTAATGGAGATGCAGTACAGTAGAGAAGCAAAATTCACTGCAGTATCTATCAGTCACTGCAAATTTTAGTGTTTCATTAAATCTATATGTCCATTTATTTACATTATTTTTATCTCAGAAAACAAAAGAAAAATAAAATAAAAGGCTATACTCATTTAATGGGTTAACTTTTGACCCCTTTAAAATTATGACCGGTGTCACCATTTTCCCCCCTTCATGTATCTTCCCTTGTCAGAAGGATGAGTTCCAATGTTGGCTTATTGCCATCCACAGGCCAAAGTTATCCTCATGGTCCAGTTGAAGAAAGCACATGTGGCACTTCCCTGCAGCCTCACAGGCTTCAAAAACTGGATGTGCTTGCACAACACATGCCTGGGAATCTAAAACATGTTCCTTGGAAATTTGAACTCATAAAATAAATTCAATAAGCTCTTGGTTTTGGACTAGTATGGAAGCTGAAAGAAGAGTTCCAGCTCATGGTGTCCCTGTGATTTAGCACTGCGTAAGAATACTTTGTAGTGCGGAAGCTATGATGTGTTAAATTCCGGGTTTTCTTTGTAGCATAAGTTCTATAACTGCAATCCTAGGAAAAAAATCTAGTCATCTGAAGACAAGATAGCATCCTGATTGTGTTCAGGGCACTCTTATACCAAAAACGAAAGAATATAATCAACAGCTCTCTGTGGGTACTGGGCACAGCAAGTGGTCCTAGTCTAGCATGGGCATATAAATTCCCCTCTCTCCATCTGATTATCTCTGTGGTATGGGGTTATTGCGATCACAGCTCAGTGGAAAACTACAGTTTCATCTCATGAAAAACAAATGTACCAGATCCCTGAACTGTGTTTTTACTCTGACACATGACAAAATTGAGAGTGACCTTTTCATCCCTCCCCTGCTCCCACAACCTCTATGAAAACCATGCGTAGTTGAGAGACACCAACGAGATGATGCTACCAAGGCAGAGACAGCAGTGAGGGCTTCAAGGTGTTCTTTGTACCCCAGATTCAAGGCCATACTCTAAATCCTGCTTAAATCTGGCCTATCACCGCAAAGGGGATTGTACCAGTTATGAGGTTTTAAGCTTTCATCAACGGATAGGAAAGTGTTGCCTCTTCCCTTTTCTTCAGATACTAACTCAATCCCAAACACACAGTGTTCTAACATTTTACCACAATTACCAAGAGACATTAATCAAGCAAATATAAGTCCCATTATAGTGGCATGAAGAAAATCATGGAAACACCCTAACAGACAATATCAGAAGAGCCTTCCTATGCACTTGTGACTAGACCTGAAAGCCCGCTGTACCATCATCAGTCATTTCATGCACCCTCTACACAGGCTCTGAGCTGCTCATCAATCAGTGAACCATGTCCCCTTTCCAGCTCTGCAAAGCGGTTTTTGAACTGAACATCTAATCTTAAAACAGGTGGCAGGCAGACAGAAGTATGAGAAAACCCGCGCAGCTGTGGTGAGTGAAAGCAATCCATGAGTGCTAAAGCTCAGCATCCACTTTGCGCAGGTGAATGCAGCAGAGAGGCAAGCTGCAAGAGCTCATTCAGCTGTCTCAGCCACTTTGTCACCTCATCTTCACACATCTCCTTTTGGCTATGCTGTTGCTAAGGGAAGCCAATTTCTTTGTCTCGCAGCTGCAGGCTGCCAGTGACAAAGCTCCATCTCTACCTCAAACATAACAGTAGAGGGAAGACATGAAACTGCACCATGGTCACCATGGCTTTTCCGTGTTTTCTGGTTGAACGGCACTCCTCTAGTGCTTCTCTTCTCCCTGAAGAAGCCATGAGAAACACTGCAGTAAAACTTAAAGCCAAGTACAATTTCAGTAGCCTGTGTCTCACTTGCCTTTCAACATACCTGAAAGAAGAGCAGCCCTGCCATACCTTCTGAATGAGGTCAGCATGACCAAGTAGAGGAACTTACAACTTCCTACAGTTCTCAAGGAAGTAACCATTCAGCATCCCATGGACATCAAGTACAGATGTATGAGGTTGCTTGGTGGTTCTTGTGAAGATGATGAGAGATGAAGAGATAAAAGGGTAGGAAAGGGACGAAAACTCCATCCAGAAGACATAATGGTGCAAAACAGTAGGTGGATCACTAGATCTTCCCAGGGAAAGCTTGTCAGCCTCAGTGCTGGGTGATGGTTAGAGGTAACAGACCCTTTGCTGTTGACAATCAGCTTACCAGAAAGATGCCAGTAAATGTTATGACTAGCAGTTAAGCAGCCTGAAGACTGTGTACAGGTGAAGTCATTATCCAGCTTTCTACGTATCCATGGAATAAACCAAAGAGGTATGGGGGAAAAAGCGACAGTACAGTATATAATATGTATAGTCAAAGGAGAAGCTTCCCTGAAGCAGTTGAAAATCTCCAAACTTTTCCCTAGGCTGGAGTTGCAGCCTCAAGTTTGGCAAGAAGAAAAAACCAAAGAACATGTTCTCGGGTGTACCGTAAGCGGAATAAGATAGCAAAAGCTAGAAAGCTAAGAGCAAGCAGGTATACAGGAGAAATTTCAATTGTGAAAAAAATAGGTGGTCATTCATCTTGCTGTGGAATATCAAAACATGTGATACACACCTTCATCTGATGCATGAAACAGTTTTCCATTAGGATGGCTTAAAGGACTTATGACTTGCTAAATATTCAGAGCATACGTTTCTGTAGCCTGGTGCCAAGCAGCTAAATGTCTAGCAAAACCACTGACATTGCTAATTTGTGGAAAAGGGTAGAACTGTTTCTAACAACTGAAGTAATTCTGCTGTCTCTGTTGCAAGTTTTCAGAAGGTAAAGGTTAAGAGGTATTGTGAGTACCAAGGCCCAGAAGACTTACTTTCCTTCTCTGGAGTGGGAATTGCCAGGGATTTCTGCCCACACACCAAGGGATTGATTCTTCTGGCAAGAATGTTTGTAGCCACTCTCAAACTGCTTATAAAAGCTGTCTAGTGATGGCTTTATAATTACCTGTCTGAATTTATTCTGTGACACAGATTACTAGAAGAGTGTTGAAACCTGCAGAAAACTGTAGGCCACATCCTCTGCCTGCCCTGCCTGTACGTACTTGCTGCTTTTTTCCAGCAATGACAGATATCCTGGCCAATGTTTAATTTGGGGTATTTTGGGTTTCCTAGAAACACAATATTGAAGTCAGTCAACTTCTCTATAAAGATAGTTAAAGAATTAAAAGGCAACTAATGCTGACTTATGTCACCTTGGCAGTTGTGCTAGTGTGTTTATCAGACAGGGCAGTTATAAATGATGGGGTTGATAGCCTGGTTTCTAAAAATGGCTGGGTAAGGTGGCTCAGGCATGCTTCTGGAAGTGCTCTTGCTTGCTTCGGAAAACAAAGAACTGAACTGGATTTGTCACTCAAAGCAAAATGAATACTAATGTAAAAATACTCCCTTCAGGAGACTTCCTCTCGCTTGTTTTAAAATATTCTGCTATTAAAGACTTAAGCCTAGCTAGTGAAGGAAAACCAAGACAGGGAAGAAATAAGAAATTTCATGAATTTTGAGCAAAGTTGGTGAAAATCTAAAAGGCGTTGTAATCAAGGGAACACACAAAAGAGGCCAGGACTGGACCAAGCCACAGATGTCATTTTTTCCTTTTGCACAAAAGCTAGTCAAGAGTTGTGTGATCCCTCAGTGAGCCGGTGTGTTGATCTGAGCATCAAATTGTGGAGCCTGGTCACCCTAACCAGCCTCCTGGAAAGGAGCAGGAGAAGGACAGCTGTTCTTTCACCACAAAGACTCTGGACTCTTACTTTCTGGTGAGAAAACAAAATTCCTCAAATTTCAAGACCTTATTAGAAGAGATATGCTAACATAGATGTTAAGACACAAACAACTTCATGGAACTGCTGTTGAAAAAAAATAATTGGCTGATGATCAAGACGCAAGATGGTAATATAAACGAAAAAAAAAACCAACCAGAGGTAAGAGGAGCAATAATATGATTACAGAGCCTTCCACTCACTTGAAAAATAACCCAAGGTTAACTCTAACCTTGTTCTAGTTTTTTATGAAGCCTGAGGGAGAGAGGGCACACCTTCTGAAGTGTCACTTGCAATCCCTTTTTTCCCCATCTACACATACATGGTTATTACAAGTATCATTTTTTCTCTCTCTGACCCACCCCTCCGCCACCCCCACCCCCCCACTCCCCCGATAAAGGCTCACAGGTATTTCCACTATAAACAAGGTTCTTAAAACTACTTCTCAGATGTTATCCATTCCTGCTTATTTAACAGAGTGCAAATGGATTTTGACAAACGGTCTTTCTTCAAGAGACAATGCAGTAAAAACCTTTAATGACAGAACTATGTGTCATCTTTGCCTATAAGCATAAATTTGCACAGCGGGCAGTACGGTGAAAACAGCTTATCATCAACTCATCACCTCTCATCATTGTTAGAATGAAATGCAAATGGAAAAGAGGTTTGGTTGTGAAAATTAGCATCTGTGACATTAGCAGTGGCTCATTTATTCACACTCAAAATTTCAGGGAGAAAGAAAAGAATATAAAACTTGCTATTTTCAGAAGACTACCAGTCTTTACCTTTAAAATAAAATTAAAACCCTCAGCTTTACCCACTCAAGGATAAATCCTAGTTAATATTCATTAACACTGAGCAATATTTTCTATGTGGACTTTGTCCTACAGAAGATCTAATTATGTCTTGAATTATTTTTGGTGTTTAGTTTCGCTGTATTTATTTTCTATTTTCTTTTCTTTGATAAGTATTCCCCATTGGAGAATCACAAGCCACTGTCTAAGAAAAAAGCAGCACCAAATTTTGCTTATAGCATCTGTCTGCACTACAGGCTCCAAACACTTAGGCAAGCAATAAACTTTACTCAGATGACAAATCCCATTGAAATCAATGGGATCACAGCTAATTTATTCATTTAAATGTTTTCAGAATCAGGATCAGGCCTTCTATGAAGAATATATGAAAAGGGGAAATCCTGGCCTCAAGTCTATGGCAAAAATGTGCATTGATTTCTGTGGAAGCAGGGTTTCATTTGAAGCTTATAAAAAGGAAAATTATTGGTATGAAATAGTACTAGGGGACAAAGTTGCACATTAAAGTATTTCCTCCCATTGGATTTGCCACTGTTTTCCCATAACCCTGAAAACAAATAATAGTTTATCACCTAAGCAAGCGAATATTGATTTAATTAGAAGCTTGGACATATTTTTGCCTAAACAAAATGCACAGGCATTGACCCTGAATTGTCTTACACACCAGCAGTAAGCTGAGTTTCAAGCACCAAGCACATTTGGAAGCAGAATAAGGAAACAAAAACGTCTCAAACCTTTAGCATAAACATAGATCAACTGTCATGTAGAATAATGACACAAGACTTCCTTCAGTCAAGCCAGTAAAAATGGCACAAAGTCGTCTTTGCTTCAGCTTGAAGTAAAGCCAAGAATCATCAGGCAGTTCTCAAGTTTGCTGTGTCGGTAGGAATTTGAGAGAGAGAGAAAGGAATAGGCTGTGCCCAGCACATTGCAACCTGTGAAGTGGGCAAGGGGATGTTTTACAGATTATTTGCACCTTCCATTGTCATTTGCACCTGGTCAAATGTGTAAATCAGTGCAAAGTGGAATGCAGAGTAGCTGCTAAATGCTTTAAGCATGGTTTATCTGTATGGTGCCAGGATATGATGCTGCCTGAAGCATCTACAGAACAGACGACTAGATCCTGTATAATTTCTCAGAATCTTTTTTCTTACCTTCTTTCTAAATATGCTTCATGCCACTCCCCAGATACACTGACATCTGTAACATTATAAGGGCCAAAGAGGCTAAAATCCAGGTGATTTTAGGGGTCCTTCTTTCATTCTCTAAGTCAACTGCTTTCCCCCTCCCCAGCCCTCTAAGGCGTGGTGGGACGTACTGTGCAGACTCATAGCTGAAACATATCTAGTAAAAGCATTCCCCCCACTTGCTATAGTACTTCCCTGCTCTGTAACTAGAACTCCAGCAATGCAGGAGACACACGTTCTCCCTGCAGTGAGCTGGTGGCACTAAGGCTGACCGCAGCCATCAGCTTGACCATGAACCTCAGGGCGCATTGCGAGCCCCAGTTTGTTTGACCTCACCTGCTCACAAATAGTACTGCAGCTCAGACCAGCTACATGGTATAAACCAAGCCATGTCACATCTGATGGAAAAGAAAGGGGGGCAGGTGGGGACTGAAAGGAAGCGCTGAGAGCTGCCTCTTGGTGGCTGCCCTGATGGGAGGTGCAGAGGCTCTGTTGTGATAGAAAGTCATTTAAGGTCCTGGGCAGACAGATAGGTTAGATTAGATAGGCTTGATAATAAAGACCTTGGCCCATCAATTGGTTGAGTTTCTTCAATATTAAGCAGGGTATTTTTAAGCCTTAGGACTTTTTCTTTATAGTTCAGCTGCCTGGGTCTTCAGCTGATGTACAAGATACAAATGTACCAACAGTTCCACAGCAGTACGTGCAGCTACAATGGTAAACACTGGCAAAGGATCAGAACCCTTCCAGGATCTCTTTTGAAAACATTTCTCTCACATTTCTCTTCCAATTTTCTCTGGGATGACACTCGGTGTAGACTTTTTTTGCCTAACAATGAATGCTTATTCATATAGTTTACATACAATGCATTCAGTAGTTATATACACATCCATGCATAAGCAAAAGATGCCAGATATGCAAAGAAGTTACTAGCATGACTGCAGCACTATAGAAATCCTGCTGTATAACAAAAAAACCTGCAATATTACTATTTCATGCCATAGTATCAACCCTTTCACAGCAGACACTGAGTCGCAAGATGTTGCTTTTTGTCTATGTAGCACCTAACACATCTGCAGAAGTCCCTTAAGCACCACAGTAATAAAGTAAATGCATTGCAGATAGGGAACTGGCAGATACTGATAATCTGTCTTGATCCTGCATCGGTCATTGACTTGCCCACCACTGCTAGAGGGTAGGGACAGCGAATTGCCTCAGGAAGGGTTTACCAGCTTTGCACGGTATTCCTTCATCTTTATCAAAAGGCATAATTGGATGCTGATGTTCTTCACATTAGAAAGTAATAAAACCAAAAGGATTAAAAAGCATATGTTGGTGAAACGCTTGAATTAATGCACAGAAATTCATACAATTGTGATAAAGACAACCGGTCACTGTGGTTAAGATTCAGTTACCTAAAACGATCTTTTTGGTGACCTTTTTGAGGGCCTAAGGTAGCAAACCTGATTTTCACTTAACCCTCCAGACCTCACAGCTCTCCCATAGGTCTTGTGTCAGCCCTGTGTGGATGTTGGGAGACACTGGGTCTAAGATCCTAAAGGCGAGGTGAGGTAGCCCAGGAACTCCACAGTGACAACAGCATCCTGCCCTGCGTGTATGAGGAGGTACCAAACCCTGCCTGCGCAGAGCAGGGGCAGCCAGGAAGTGATCTTGGGAAGTCGCTTGTGAAATCCTGTAACTTCTGTCGGGAGGTAAGGACCTGCGCCCCGCATTACCCAATGCAGTATTAAGCAACTTAAGTATTTGCGTTGCTTCTGTGGGGCATGTTTCAAAACATGCTACAACAAGCAAAGATTTCTATTCCGTGCGGCGTGGGGCTGTGGCCTCCCATGCTCTTTTTGTGAACAGCGTATTCAGCAAAAACATGCTCATTGTGGAAAGTTTACACAATTCTGTGCAAAAGTGGGACTAGAGTAGGTGGTGTTTCAAAGCACACTACAGAGGCAGAAAGACATCACGAGCCACTTCACCAAGACATTTCCATTTTGTAAACATTTACAATAAGAGAAAGTCAGCGCAGCAAAGTCAGCAGGTTTGACACTCAGTCAAGTGGTTAGACTCTTTTTATCGCTGCTTTACACATACGGTGAATCAAATCCATGACCATGATATACATAAATATATTTGAGAAGCCACAATGCCAGCATTTTAACAGCACTCTACATTCATGAATGAGTAACTAACTGTATAGAAAAAAAAATTAAAAAATGAAAATCAGACTGTTGTTAAGGAATGTCTTATTCTGGAAGAAGAGAGTGACCAAAACTGGCTTTTGAAAACACTTAACAGACAGGAAAACAAAGCCCATCCACAGAGTCTCTCGTGAACATTTCTTGCTTAACCTATAGTGTAATTAGCTATTAATTATACTTCTTCCTTGGCATTAAAAAACAGTATGATGATTGAACAGAAGAAAATACACACCATAGCGGCCAGTGAAACGCTTTAGAAAACATTAAAATCTGTGTGAAAATGGATTCAAAATTATTTCAAATCCATGGGAAAAACATTAATTTTAATTGTTAATGAGTCATAGTCTAAAACTGCACATGCAATACACAAAAGCCAGTGCTGTGTAAAACCAGAAGACATTCCTGCTGGAACAGTGCCTGCAATAATCTTTTAGGACCCAGAAGTCATTAAGTGTGATGTATTCCAAAGCAATGAGAAGATGGGTCTGTAAACTTGGAGACACTGAGTTACTGAAAGCAGAGATACACTAAAAGGCTCCTCTAATCTCTTGGTTAAATTTTCAGCACTGATAAACTGAGGCAGAAATGGATACTGAGGCGCTCGGTCTAGCAGTAGTCATTTCTCTTCAGGCTTACAATACAACTGCAAAGGTCATTTTGCACCCAGTCCAGGGACTTGAAAAGAAATTTCTAGCACAGAACACATTCTTATGCATCTTGCAAAACTCTTACTTTCTATCTTGCAATTCCAGTTTGTGGAAGGTGCCCAGTATAGCACATTATTAATTTATTCAGAGTTTTTCTTTCAGGCTGAAAGTATAACCATTCCCAGAAAAGTCAAGATGACAAACACTGATTGCCAAGTCCCCTCTCCTCCTTTGGTTATGGTGGTGCAAAAGCAAATGTATTAAATAAGGAACAAATCTAATAGCTTTTCTAATTCTTCCCTGATTCTCACACCTTTGTGGAGCATCATCAGTTTATCATAGATGAAAGGGAGAAAGGGGATTTTTGTGAGATGCTCTGTTAAAAGACTGATGCAGAACATGTATCTATAGACAGAGCCCACTATCAGGACCCCTTAGCCCTGCTATAGCAACTTCACAATCATGATTCGTTGAATTGGATCATTACTGTTATAAAGTGAGTATATACTGAGATTAGAGCACCAAGGCACTTGCTATCACATCAGGAAACCCTGAAGCTAGGATTTAAAAGGAAGTCTTCCTTTTAAAATTTGCTAAGAATTCCTCTTATTATTCATTGGCAATAAAAATTAAACATTCTTACCTTTGGCTTTTGACTTTTCTCCTTATCAGACACGTTAGATGGTTTTCTCTTCAACATGTTTAATGCACGCTTATCCAGCTGATCTGTAACTGCTACTACCTTGTAACCAAACTAAGCACAACGAAGCACACTACACACGCATACATCGGTTACACAGTTCCTTATTCTGTCAGGATGTGACCTCACGCGGCTGCTTTGCGGCATGGGTGAGCAAGCTGAAGTCTTTAGGGAGGGGGTGAAGAAGGGGGTGAGGAAGTGACGGAAAAGAAAGAGAGATGCACTAAGACAATTAGTTGAAAATGAGGATAAGGTTCAGAGTGAGAAATGCTTTAAAACTGACTTTCATCTGTGTCACTGTCAGGCCTCAGTAAGACTTTGGACAACCTCAAGAAAATTGTCCTCTTTTCCTTTCTCATTTTTCCTCACTCAGTCTTATGGCGCTAAGTGCACCCTTTGTTTCAACACGTGCCGGGACTCAAATGTGAAGAAGGTGTGCTGCTCTTCAGAGGACCAAGGGTGATTATTTGCCCAGCAAAAACAAAAAACCAAAAAACCAAACCACTGCGCTGTGGTACATGGTCTAGCTGGTGCCTAACACCTCCCTTTCTCTCCTAGCTCTACAGGAATGCAATAAAAGCAATGAGATTAAAGGTCACTGTTTGGTAGAGAAGAGACGTTTTCTAAAGCCATCTTTTTCTTTTGCATGGTGGAATAAATTTTTGCCATTCATCACAGAATTTGGATGCCCTGAAACAGCACTTTTCAGTCCTCAGTTGTCCTTGATTTGGTGACAAAGCCACAAGGAGAAAAACAGGCGGCTTACAACAAAGAGACAGAGGAGAATGACAAAGGTCCTTTACACACTCTTGAAAAACAGACCAGAGGGTAAAGGAAAGTGGATGTATTAAGATAGCTTTGAATTTCTGCTTAATTTTTCTTGATATGATTTGTTAAAGTCAAACAAACAAAATTCCTGAGTATCCTAAGTAAAACTTACTTGTGGTGAATCATAGGCCACAAAACCTGAAACCATGAAAAATTCCCAATTTTTTTCTGAAAGATGGAGGCAAATTCTCAATTTCAAACCTCGAACTTTTGGGCCACCCACAGAGCATCAATTGAATTTTAATTTAACATTACTACAAATAAAAAAAGACATGTATTTCTAAATAAGTTGCAAGAAAAATGTTCAAGACTAAGTATCAAGAAAAATTTTGGTATGAATTTTTTTTCCCCAAAATTTTGATAATATTGTTTCAAAATTATTTTTTCTTTGAGCAATTCTATTCTAAGCAACTTTTACTTATTATTCTGGCATAAAGAAAAGCTTTTTTAAAAAAGCAAGTCACTGTGGAGGTCTCTTGCACCAAATAAAAATTCAGCTGTCATTGTGAATCCAAACACTCAATGCACAGTCACAGTTTCTTGTTTTATGTCATTTTTAATATTAGATCTGGTTGAACTCAAATTTAAAGGAAAGCTAAACCAAGGAACCATCCAAACCAAAACCCGAAAGAACCGATGGTTGAAAGCCAGTAAGAAATGCACAGGTCTCATTTCTTAGAATCGCCTTTCCCAGTGCATAAACACTTCTAAATTTTGAAGCATGCATGAGGAGACAATGCTAGATAGACAAGTAGTCTTTTGGCTGAATTGGTCTTTTCTTCCTCTATCATAGGAATACTCCAGGGAGGGATAAGGCACTGCTCATCACATGAATTACCATTTCAGTTTGCTATTTGTACTTCTGTTTAAATATTTAAGAAAAGTTTTGGAGGCTGCCTTGGATGCCCATGGATAGGCAACTGAATGGGTTTAGACTGACTGATGAAAGAATAATTATTATGTGCTAACAGTATAATAAGTTTTTCCTTTCCAGACTTTCTAAGAACCAGATTGGTAAGAAGGGGAAGAGGAACTGGGGTTAAGGTGCTGAAATACTGCCCAATATAATGCAAGACTATTCTCCAGGTCATTGGATTGCAGTGGAGTATGTGTTGAACCTCAACCCATTAACCAAGATGTTTCACTTCACATTTTAATCAGAACTACACTCATACAGAACAGAGTTGAATTTATTATTGTTATTATTAATAATAACACATCTATCAGAGCTCATAATAATTGTTATAATTAGTAATCAATAATTAGTTGATAATAATGATGAACTCTGAGAGGTACATTTCTTTTCTAAATCTGATAACACCATCTGAAGTGTCCATTGACGTTTCTAACCATAAGGAGGTTTGACCATGGATATTCAATCAGCTGTAGTAATTCAGCAGGGCCATATGTTGTTATAAAAGCTGTATGTATGTTTAATAGTAATTAAACCTGATTATTTATCTACATAGATGTACATTGTAGTATATTGTTTTTCTTTTTAATCTGATCCAAACGTGAGGATTAAATCAGACTCTGCTGATCATTAGACTGTGATTTCCTGTCCCAGGCCACTGTTAAAATCTTCATGATTAATAAAATGAGAACTCATCTGACGAGTAATATATGAGCTTCCTTTCTGTAGAATATTTATTGTTAAACAGGAAGAAAGAGGCCATTTCAAGAGATATAGTACCCACCCATATCTATTTCCTTTCCTCATCCACATATCAGAAAAATTATAGCAGCTTGAAAGCTGACCTGATTATGTTCTTGCCCTTGGAAGGCTGACCCACACTAGTTTTAAAAAGTAAAAAAGCAAAGAAAATCAAACATCTATAACATTAAGTTCATTTAATTTAGTTAACCAATGCATTTCAAAAGGACCTCTTTTGAATTAAAAATTAATAATAAGCTGTGTGCTTATATCCTCTGTATTTGAAGCTAATTTTTCAAAGGCGAATGAATATCTATGCAAAATAAAAAGAAAAATTCTCTTATATAGTTTTCTGTTGGACATGACTGCAGGTAACATATTCCATTTCCTCGCTGGTCTTTGAACCTGATCCAAACCCCAGTGAAATTAATAGAAGTTTTTCAGGTTAATTTTATGGGGCTTGGATTGACTCCTCCATCCTGAAATACCCAGGCAATGTCACTCTTCTGTGTGGGAAGTCCAATGGGGAAAAAGGCTATCCACTTAAAAATAATTAAGATGACTCCATGAAAATGATTCCCATTGCCATTATATTTATAAAAGGCAACATACCTTACAGCTTATAATTATCATTATCCAGTTTTAATGAATGGACCATGATGAATGGTCCCGGACATTCCAGTGCTTTATGTGCCTTCCTCCCACACGATGTCAAGTGCCACAACAGCTCCATAACCTCTCGGTGGCTCCATCTAGTTACCTTGCTCTTAAAGGAGAGATCACTTCCAGCCTAAACGGCGAGTGTAAGCTTATCCTTTCAATACTTGATTATTGAGACAAAACTAAAAGTAGGGTGCAAAGTAGATGGAAGGGTTTAGTATACCAGCCACCTGTCAAAAAGCAAATGGAAAGAGACTTTTTTTCGTATTAGCAACTCATTTTTCATTGTCCATCAGACAAATCTAGTCCGAGTTTAACTGGAGACTCAGTGATACCTTGGGGCTGTACATTGCTTTCCCTAATGCTAAGCAATTCCAGAGTGTGTTAGTCTGTTTATTTTAATTAAAATAAGACTTGTATTTTGTACAAGAAAGGAATCATGCCTTCAGCCTGTGCTTTTATGTCCATCCTTCTCCCTGTATGATCTAGCTCCCTTAAATATTGCAGAAATCTCAGAACAGCAAGTGGAGCTGAGTGAATAATTTGCAGTGAATAATTTACTTAATAAATTTAATCTTTATTTCCTCAAGGAATGTTCATGAGCAGAACACAATTTCCTCATATGTATTAATTATGTGCCAGAACATAGCTAGATACTTCCCTCTCCTGGCCTAATCTGAGCAAGGGTCAGGCACAGTTACAGTCACTGCTACTCCTCAGCAGAGTAACTGCCTCCATAAACTACTACGGCAAAGACTCTGCAGATACTAAAAGGAACAAGTATGGAAAAGTGGAGTTAAGCCCTCCCTTCCCTGCCAACAACCCATGAAAGAAGCCAGATATTGCAGGCTGGGCTGTCTTTACAACTGTTTAAACTAAACAGTCACCTTTAATTTTAACTCCAAAGACTTGAGGCTGTGGTTTTCCGTTGGGATGCTGGCGAATGGAGCTGGATGCTTAAGGTCCCATCTTTGAAACTCCCACACTCACTGCAAACTCATCACTGCGAGCATTCAGAACAGTAATGAAAATTGGTCCAAAACACTTAGGGGCTTCATGTAACAAGGTGTGTAATTTCCTATTGAATAGGCTCCTGTGTGATTTTCATCAGGAATAAAAAATGAAGAATCTACAGAAACTCACAGCTTCGAGAGAAAAGATGGGATTAAAGAATATTTTAAGTTAAGACCCTTGACCTGGCAGTGTGTTGACACTATATCAAGAAGACTCCTATCCCATAAAAAGCATAATTCTTATGAAGCCTGCAAAACCGGCTATTCAGCAAAGCTAATAATTAACATCTGAAGTTTGCTTCAAAAACTTGACCTTTGCTAAATAATTTACATTGGTGGGGATTTTTAATGCCATACATCCACTGAAGCAGCATGTGGGAGCAACAACAGAGCAAAGTCTAAGCTTGTTTAAGCAACTGTCAGGGTGCAGAGCAGCATCATGCCAAGTCCCAGGAATTGTGAATTCGGCCTTTCTCACACTATTGGGCTTCCTTCTCTTCCTGAAAAAATATTTTTGTCATTTTTCCTTCTCTTATGCTAATCCTTTGCCACTAAGGTCAATGGAGTCACAAAGAAATATGGCAGGGGCAGGCTATAGAGCATCACTATGAGAGCTCCTACCAGATTTAAAGACGTGTCTGGTACAAAAAGTGGTTGCTACTCTATGAGTAAGAAAAAGTGTCTCATTGCCAGGCCCTCAGACTGTGTCCTTGGCATGCTCCCAACACCGCCTGGCCTAAAGGGAAAATGAAGTACTGAGAACTTATCTCAAACTTTGATCCCAACACATTCTCTTGCATTAGCAGCAGATGAACAGATCAGTCATACCTACACTATGTCAGGTTAGTAGTAACACTAATAAAAATCTATACTATTGTGACAGAAGGATTCTCAAGGAGATTGGCTTTCACCTATTGAACAAATCCCTTTCTTATTACCTTGAAGAGTAAGAGCCAAAGTTGTATCTATACCTTCTAGGTATTCCTGTTGGGAAAACTCAAAGTCAGCAAGGTTGGTGCCTTGTAAAACACAGCCACAGGCTTATCCAGCATCCATGTAATAATTTCTGACAGAAATACGTGCATCACTGGTGGTTTTCCTGTACAATTTATTGTAAGCAGAACACACTTTACTGTCTGTCATGAATAACAGAAAGTAACTGGGCAGGACGATGCTGCTGTGGGTTCAGGCATGTAAGTGAACAGCACGCTGTTTCTCAGGGTGAATGTTAAAATGTTGCTTAAAGCTACGTGGCAGCATTCATGCCTAGAACATCTCAATGGATTCTCTTAGTGAACACTGTGATTACTAATCAGCTACAAGGGCATTTTATCCCACATAATTTACAGGTTTATATGACTGTTGTTTTATAGTTATCCAGCTGAAGCTCAGACTCCCAGAAATGCGTTTACAGATAAAGAGTGACAGCTGCCTTGCACATCTATTCAGAAAGCTCAAATATGAGATTTTCGATAAAGGGAACCGATATAAAAATGAATATAGGCTCTCTGTTTTAATCTCATGCACAAAACTTGACATGTTGCATTTGGCATTTAGAAGACCAACAACGCACTAGCACTGGCAGTGCAGCAGGAGGTTTTTCCAAGCTCTGTATGTGATGTCTGCCAGCCTATCTCTGATTAGAATCAAGATCAACAGAAGTAAATTTTGATTAACTCTAATGCGCAACCTGCTGTCAGGAAACTTTTTGTAGTTCGAACCATCTTTTACCAGTAAACATCTCCTGCTGAATTTCTTCACTGATGGCAGAATGTCAAGTTGCTGTGCTGTCACAGCGTTAGAACTACTGTGCAAATGCTAACATGAAAAGGAATAAAGTGTGGTACACTGCATATTCACTTGTGGTACTTCGATTTCATTTTGCTTCTAAAGGAAAATGCTATTCTCCCTTTCTCCTTGAACACGGTTTCAAGTTGGTGGAAATCATAACTTGGAAGTGACAGAGGGGGACAAGATGGCTTTATTTGTGATTGTGTTTTAAAACACAAAAATGCTTCTTCATCAAGAACAGGTGATCAGTTTCAGTCTTAGATTTATTTTATTTGCTTAAAACACTCTGCACCAGACCTCTGGGCTTATCTGTTGCAAAACTTGGTTCAGGTGCTAACATTAATGGCAATACCCTCAAACCAAGCAGGATGTGGGTCAGGCTAGCTCCGTCAGCAGACCTGCCAAATCACTCATACTGGGAATGAGACAAGCGGTTGATTTGTTCTCATGCTCACTTCCAGCCCTGAACCTCGCTGCACGGAGGTCTGGCTCCTGCTCTGTATGTCCTGTCTGGCAGGTGTAGCTGGTTACCCCCATCCATCAACTGCTTGGTCCAGGGCAGGGGTGGCGGAAGGTGGGCAAGCTGCAGCCATGCTGAGCTCTCCCATAAAGAAGAGGAGGCACTTTTGCTGCTGGATTTCAGCACTGAGTCCCTCACGGAGGAGGACTGGCCAGGTGACTGCTGCACTCTGTGCCGGTCATGGTTAGTGCCCTGCTTGCCTCTCTTGGGGCTTCATAGGATGCTTCGGACTGTGGCTGGATGGTCACAATTAAGTTGCCCCAGGTCAGCTGAGCCTCACTGATGGGGAGGGAACTTGCTCTTAGCCCACCAACAAGATGAAGTGAAGCAGAGTCACATAAATTTCTTTCATTAAGGGTTTAAGATAACATGCCTTATCTCAGGCTGTGGGCTAAAAGCGCTCACAGGGACAGTCATGGTGCTCAGTAGGTATAAGGTAATTACGTGTCAGTAACTTGTCTTTGGAGAGAGAAGGGAATGGAAAGGGGAGGCTGTCTCCGAAACTGTGCTCTGTGGAAAGAGAGATGGATCCTTTGCCTCTTCACAAACATCTCACTTTTCTTCCAGATTCCCTCCACCAATCTTGATCTTTTTTCATTGTATTATCGAACTCTTTCCCCTCTCACTTCCCCACAAAGTATACACAAAGTATATGAGCTTTTGACTCATGCCTTGCATACCACTTCTCTAGAGAATCTTTTTTTACCTCCTACTCTCACCTATTTGGTCCTCTTTACTTCTTTATCTCATGTCTTTTCTGTCTCCTTTGCTTTGCTGCTGCCACAGAAAGCAGAGGTTGATGAAAAGGAAAGAAAACTTTTCCCTCCCAAAGCTCCATGATCTTCTAAAAGTTCCACTGGGCCACAGACAGCCAACTGGAGGGGAGTCTTACTCCAGGAGCAGCAAAACTCTGAAAGCTAGATATAGGCCTGTTTCTACAAACCGGTGAAGAAAGCTGTCAATATTATGCTCTTCCAGTTTGGGAGGTGAAAGCTCACAAAAATCTTTGAAACATCTTTGCGTTCAAATACACCTATAAAACTAAATAATAATACCTAAACCACTAAAAAGTAGCACACTCATGTACCATACACACACAAACTCATCAGATTAAGAAAAGAAAGTTTTAAAGCCAAGGAAAGGCAGACTTAATGCTGTGGTACCTGAATCTCACCCCAGGCATATATGTTTTATGATTCAGTTATAATGACGCAGCTTTAATATTTACCACATTTTCTCTATTGAATGGCTGAATCTGAATGGAGGTGTCAGAGCCTGCAAATCAAGTGTTTGAACTCCTGCCCTTCGGTGCACAAGTGTATTCTTGCTTGTGCAACACCCGTCTGATGTGTAACATAACATACTATCGCCATTTTGCAAATGAAGCCTGAGGCAGACAATTTAAGTGATTTGTCTAATATCACACAAGAGGTCTTTAGAAGTGCAGGGAATTGAATCTGCGTTATCCACATCCTTAATCACTGGATCATGATTCACAGAGTTAAGGAAGCTATGCTGCTATGAAGAACTGGAATAAAGATTTATTTTGTCATTATAGTTCAGTAAAATGCTAAGAAATTGTATTAAAACTTATTTACTTTGCAGTTGATCATTGACTGCACATAATCCTCAGGTTTTGACCCTGTGGTTAGGTGTGCAGAAAATGTGAGTGAATGTAGCTGCAAGTGAAGTTTTGGGAATTTGACTTCAAGGCTTTCTGACTAATCTGAAATAATATGAATAATATCCTGCTTATCTTAAAATGGCCACCAGAATTAATTGATTCTGCCCTTTTCTACCTGTACATATCTTGCTGTAGGACGTAAGCTGTCATCTGTATTTATCTGAGAGTAAAATCTGTCTTGTGAAATAGCGTGGCAGCTAATGCACTAGGCCCCTGCCGTAAGTGAAGCCACACATCCTGCTGTACTGCATGCTGGTTAATTTTTAGGGGAGTTCTGTGGAAGCAAGAATGATCTGTGAGGAAGGAAATCTAGGTATTAAGACACCTACACGATCCAGAGCTAAATACAGAAACCCTCAAAATATCTGAAAATTTTTTTATCTCGTGATCTTAAACTATCTGAACTCTTGATTTTCCTACTTCCCACACACTGTTTGTCGTCATTTCTTGTGGTATGCTACCAAATGTAAGTTGTAAGTAGAAGTGAATGAGAAGTTTCATGTAATTTAACCTAATTAATTTGGTCCTTTCACAAAAAATATTTAGCCAAATTTCTTCAAATGGATTGGAGTATAAGCACTTCCAGCAAGAATTATGTTATGTTCAAGTTTCCAATTTGCTTTGCTCATGTATTAGGGAAGGTGAACTTCTTTCAGTCAATTAAATGCCTACAGAAAGTCAGCCCAGAAATTTCATTACCATGGGTGAATTCCTTTCAAAATAAAGGAGAATACTCAGATACAAGTCATTGTCCAGTTCTTTCGGAAAAGCCCTGCTCTTTGTCTTCTAGTGATCTGTTCATATATCTGAAAATATTTAAATAGTAGAAATAGAGGTGTGTCCACTGTGTATCCATTGTTTCACTTCCAATCTTATTTTCAAGCCCTATTCTTGTTCATCTTACCCACAATTATTTTTTCAAAGCTGGATGAAAACGCAATATTCAAATTAAATTTTCAGTTTCTAAAAAAAAGTTTAAAATTATGCAAGATATACCCTGCTTTAGGAGAATGCCAGAACAGAAATACTTCTTTTACTGGACTTTGAAACACATTCATTATTATAATGCTGCAGCCCTGGAAATTTTAATGCCTTTCTGGCACTGAAAATCCTCACTCTTCCATTTATGCCATTGCTGAGCACTGATACCATGAGAATTTTCCTACATTTCTATGTGAGGGTGATGAAAACAGAACTAATTTCTTCTGATTTATGAAAGGCTTATTTCACAAATAGCCTTTACAGGAACACTTTAAAGCGCACAAAAACAACTTACCAAAGAGAATAACTTGCTCAATCTGCGCTCACAAAACAAGCAAGTAAACATAATCAGCTCCTAAGCTAGCCCAGAACTTCCAGAAAATTAACGTACCCCAAAAGAATAGTTATTCGAATTAGCTGGGGAAGAAGACAAGGAATATCAGGCACTGTTGTATGCACTGATATCTACCACCTACGTATTCTTGTAACTTAGGGTCAGTGACGATTGTTCAGTCATCTTAGATTGTGGCTTCCTTACCAGAGCCTTAGCCTCAAAATCCTTACCAAATTAGTCATGTGGGTAGCACTTTAATTTCAACTTCATCAGGGAAGCTGAAAAAATCTGAAGCTAAGCTTCTAAGCTTGCTTGTTCCCCCGAATGAGGATGAGCACGCACAGAAGGTATACTGAGCTAATGCAAGCCCAGTGAAAATTAAACATTATGACTGCAAATGGGAAGCTTGTCACCAACTCAACAAGCACAAGATCAGGCCAAAGTTTAGATTTCAAAAGTGAATCTATACAAAAGTAAAACTGCATTACTCTGTGTAAGGAGATAAATTGCACTTAAAAATTTGCAATCTTGGATAGGCAGATCCCAGGGCATCTGATGGCTTCACTGGTCAAAACGTTCCTGCCAGCATCAGAAGCTAATGCATTAGCACAACAAAAGATGAAAACACAGCCTGTATCAGATGATTTATTCGGCAGGAGCACTGCTCAAGCAGAATAATGTATACTTTTTTTGCTTTGTATGGTGTATGGGAAGAAATGATAGCTTTTATTTTTTTTTAATATAAAAAACCAAGAAGAAAAATGTCAATTATAAGATATTGGACTGACAACAGATCCGCAGAAGGATCATATTGTCGCAACGTATGTATATAAAGCAGCAGACAGACAATACGACCTATTTCTTTCAGTATGCAAAAGTGCATCATTTTGGCAATTCTGAAGGATGTTAACAGGAATTTATCCTTTCATCAGTTTGGTATCAACAACTGCGCTTAGTTTAACTATATTTTGACTCTTAATCATGTTTCATGAAGCAGGTAGGATTCCTTTTTCCTATTAAGAATTCATATGCCATTTACAAAGAATAAATATATGAAAGGCACAATTTTCCTTGCACTTCCAACAATTATATTCCCCTTCATACTACATTCATGACAGTAATCCAAAGTAACCTTTCATTTCTCTCTCTAGCTGTAGCTCTGCAGTACCTAGCAGCTATGTCAGAAGCAAACCCGTGAAATCTGCTGAGGTGAATTGAAATGTTCTTCTGCAGTTATTTGTAACTGTATTAAAAATGTTGTGGTATTTAAAAATATCTTTTACTTCAAATAAATTCACTTAATTATCATTCTGCCTTATATATACTAGCAAGTACTCGCAATCCAACTTTACAGAACAGTCCAGCAATGTTTGGAGGGAAAAGTTTGGAATTGTTAAGCTTTTTAGTAGTTAGGTATACGTGCCTCTAAGATTAATGGAAAGTGTGACATAATTCCCTATATAGCTATGAAAATTCTAATAAGGTATTAAAAATATAAAATAGGACAAGAGTTACCATAGTGAAGAGCAGCATCACCAGATTTTTCATGTTTTTTAAAACCTGCTTTGAGACTGCATGGTCAAAGTCACCACAGATGACACTAAATTTTTCACATTACTATGCAGGAAGTAGCAAAAATCCCTGGAGGGTGCAGAATGGCAGTGGCAGATACTTGCTATCAGCACGGTGCAATGGTGCAGCTATAGCGAGGCTGGACGCCCTCCCAGGCTCCTCTCTTCCAAGCACAAAGCTTGGGAGATGAAGCCTCGTGCTTTAAGAGGTGATTTTCTCTCACATTTTGTATTTAACTGAAGAAGCCATACAATATTTACCAACTTCCTGATGTAATAGTTTCTTAAATAAAGCTCCCTGTGACAGGAAACAAAGTAAGACTCTACGGACACTGAAACACGAGGAAAATGAGTGCTCTTCAGTTCACTAGCATTTGTATCCTTTTGGCTGAGTTCGTGTTTTGCTTGGTATTTCCAGGAAAAGTAAACGCTGAAAGTCAATCACAAATCTTGACTTTTCACCAGTTTTAAAATCTAAGCTGTTCCAGTTTCACCAGCATTTGACTACGACAGACATCCATAAATATATTTCAATCTCCACCTCCTTACAAGGTTTAAATTTCAAAAGAAGCTTTCACAAGGTTCTGAGACAGAGTTTGAACAGGAAAATAGGGAGTGCCTTTGAAATTAACCATGTGCTAGATTTAGCTGTAGCCCTGTTCCTCTTTGTCTATCAGTTCATGTATCTTTGAAGACTCTGCAGTCTGAGGAGCACGGGGGCATGTCTGCAAGAGAGATGCTGAGCACACAGGCCAAAGGGCTGAGCTGGTGGGCTGGTGGGGAGAGCAGTATAACAGGTGAAATTAGCTAGAATGTTATAAAAAGCAAAAGGAAGCCTGTCAGGGGCTTGTCAACAAAGATATGATAAGATGAAAAAGAAGCAGCTGGGGACAGTTTCATATCCTAGAAAACAAATCCTGTTTTCATGTCTCAGCCACGGCTTATCACCTGAACACCCATCATCATGGTTTTGACTGCTTTGCTTACTGCCACCCTTTCAGCTGCTCTTCTTCTCTTCCCAGAGCAAAGATTTTGGGTCTCAGCTTGGGTACAGCTAAGCAGGACTTCCTAACATGAGCAGAAAATAAATTTATACTTGGTGAAGATCTGGCTTCCGATCTTCTCACTGAAATAGGAACAAGAGCTACAGCTTTTAAAACAACCACTTGTTACTGGCACTGAAGCAGCTAGAGTGACCAGAGCACTGGAAAACTAGTGTCTCAGAAAAGCAATCTGGGGATTTCCAGGCACTCTTTTTAGTGCTACATTTGTGCCAAATGAGGACTTAAAATGTAATTGAGAAAGTTCTGCTAAGGCATGTTCAGGTGTCTCTCAACAGAAAGGCATTAGCAGAAGAAAGAAAAAAGTGCGGAAAACAGACAAATTGCTTAAGAAAACTGAGCAGCCAGAAAGTCCATTAAAGCCCACAGCATTCTAGTGCACAGGAGAAACTGCTGGCTGAAGCGGAGTGGAAATCTTTCTGCAGCCGTTCTCTCAGCTGTGCAAATGGTAAAATGCATCTTTCAGCTTTGAAGTGCATTTTGCTAACGAAGAGCACTCTCTGTCCTGTTTGTTCGTTACCGCCTGTCCATACTTTTGGCCCCCACTTCACTAACCTAGAGAACAATGATCAGTCACCAGCATCACAAAAGATCCAACCCTGTGTAAATCTCAAGGCAATATACAGCACCTCTTTGAGAACCAAGATGATCAGGAGCAGCAGAGGCAGTGCAGAGTGCGGGGTAAGAGCAATCGTGGCAAGCAAGCAAGGCTGGTATGGAGCAGCCAGGAACCAGAAACTATTAAGTAGAATATGTCAGGAAAAGCTAGGACAAAAAAATGTCCAACAATAGAGCTGGGAATAAAAGTGTTTCTTCAACAAACAAATGAGTGTCAAACTACACATGTCTACTAAGGGTTGAAGGGAGATGCTAAGAAAGAGCTTGTCTGGCAAGAAAGCAAGCCAGAGCAGGAGGAAAGCAGAAAGCCACAAGATCACTCAAAAGGCAGAGAACCACAGCCATAATAGCAGGGCTAAAAACCGTGGTAAGACCAGAACACATTCCTGAGGGGAATGCAGAGAGAATGAACACAGATGTCAGTATCAAGTCACTTGCAGTTTTCTTAAACTTATTGTTCACTCCACCACAATATAATGCTTTCATATCAGAAAGAAAGTAGTCTTTGGAAGATTTCTATTCTCCTCATAACCTGAAAACGGGACACAAAAGGTATCTTGCTCTGCAGCACCCTTAGATTTTTTTCTTCCTAATCACTAAATTCCCAGGTCTTCTCTAGTCTTGGGAAATGACGATCATCTTTTCATTCTCACTGAATACCGAACATAGGTTGCAACAGATAAATATTCTTATGGTATCTGTGGGAAAATCAACAGTATCAATGACTAAATCCTTCTTCTGTTAAATGCAACCATGCTTCTAAGATACTGCAAGAAGAGAAACCCCCTTCCAGTAGCTCTCTGCTGATTTGTCTCCAACAGAAGATGTTGCCTGCCCTCCCTTTCCCGTAAAGGATGCCTGTGTCACCCTACAAACACAGCTTCCACATTGCACAGTTATTGGGAGAGCAGGTGGGTCAGCCAGTGAAGTAGCATGTTAAAGTATTGAGGAAAAGGAGAAAGGGACTCATCAGCTTTTCTCTCTCTGTCTCCAGCTGTCCAAGACAGTCTGGGAACACTTTTGTGAAGAGGACCCCTCAGCTGTGACCCCACTGTGTGCTCCACACTGTGCATGTTTCAGGGCCAGTCAAACCCATCAAGCTCCTGTACTTTCCAGTCTTCTGACTCTGGATTTTCCATGCCTTACACAAGGTTGCAAAAGTCTTATGCAATTGCACAGACTGAGAAAAAGCAACAGAAGGCTGAAATGGCTTGTATAAAAGTCATATAGACATGACACTTCTAAGTGTACTACTTTGCTAGGGTAGTGAAGATCTTAGCATACAAATAACAGAAGGGCAGCTTCGAGTAACCACAATTTCAAAAATGCAGAAAAAGAGGGGAAAAAAAATCTGAGACAGACAGCTGAACTGTTTTCTGCAGGGCTAAGCTTGAGGAATAAGAAGTATAAAAACCAATAACCTTTCACACTAAGGCCAAGTGAGTGTTAAAGTGGTGTCTGGACAAGCTTCCATCCTCTGCCTGATTTTCAGCTGATTTATCACATTACAAAGACTGGCCTGGATCACTCATTTCTCTCCCCAATATACTTTGTGGTAATATGAAAATGTACAGCATAGTAGTTTCTTTATTGAGGCATAGTTTTTTTCTTTTTTGCTGAAGTATTCAGTATTTTCTTAAATATATTCTTCCACTTTCTGAGGAAGAACTATCTACAAATTAAATCTCTTTAGGAAGAATATCAGTAACAATAAACTCACATGGCAATTCTGACACACCAAAAAAAGCAATGCTCTATGTTGCCCCTAGCAAAATTTTGACCAACCACTAATTATACTGTAAACAGCTGAACAATGCAGAAAAAAATGACCTATGTCTAACTTTGCACAAAGTTGCTAACGGTGGCACCATGGCTATAAAATGGTAACACAGCACACACAGTTCTGTATTTAATTAAAGTACAGAAATGCGGACTTCTAAAATTTCATAATACATGAAGGTGGGCAGGATGGGTGAGATATGAATTGTGTCCAATGTCCCTGTGCCGAAGGCAGTTGCTAACACGGGTGTTTATTGTAAACTTAACTGGGGGATGCTGAAGGAGGAGTCGCTGGAGGAGTTTAGTAAGCCTGTTGCAGCTGAAGGTGGATGTGACTTTTGCAGTCTGTTCTCACAGTTCTTGGTGAGGTGACCAGCTTGGGTGATCTCTGCCAGCTTTTTTATTGTTTTAGGTGAAACAAACAGTGGTTATATGAAACACTATAAAGGAGGCCGTGTAAAGTGCTGAGGAGGAAGAAAGGAAGAGGAAGAAAGGAGTCATAGGAAGAAAATGGAGGAGGGGAATTAGGATCACTTGTATTTTGTATCTCTAAACAGCGATCTACCATTAAGAGATCCAGGTCTTTTTCCTCGTGATTACAGGGGAGCACAACTTAATTTGCTATCTTGCAATTCCAGCTTTAATTAAGGCTAGGCTCAATCAGCCTTGTGTACGTTGCTGAGATGAGTCTGGATAATGTGTCCAACCTAGATATTTATCTGTCCCCCAGACCAGATCAGCCACAGTTTGCTGACGGAATAGCAACGTCTCAGATCTTAGTCTTGCATCTACCAGATTTGCTTGTTTGCCTCAATTCAGAACATACCAACTAGCACTTCAGTAGCACACCTCCACATGATGCTGCAGCAAAGACAATAGAGTAGTAGCCAAGCCAAGATCAACCAAGAAAATGAAATACTTTACTCACAGAATCAGAAAAAATATTATGGAATATATTGGGTTTACTCTAGGTAAATCAACATTTGCATCGTCCCCAATGTCTGATCCCCTCCTAACAAAGCCACCAGTGGTGGCTTGTTTGATTCTTAAAAAGCAAAACCAGAAATCCAGTCTTTGTAATCTTCAATTGAGCCAGTTGGTAGAATGCATGTGCAAAGAATGAGATAACTTGCCATTGCCTGTAATCTAAATCTAAAGACACTAAGCCCACAGAGATACATTAAATTCAGGGAGCCCGTCAGGAAAGCAGATGGCAAAATAAACAATAATGCTGAAAAAAAAACCCACTAAACCTCTTGCTGGCACTTAATAGTAACATGGGTAGGGCAAATCTCACCAGGGTAGAGAATGTTAACAACCTGTTTGTGACAAAATGAAATAAAATTATTTGAATTGACACTTATGCTCTCATAAATCTGACCGACACGTCTATTATTACTATTTTGCCTTAGGTCTTCAGCCTTAGCCTGGGATGCTGAAAGTTGCTTTCATTAGGAGCACACACATGATGGAGCCCAGCATCCCTGACACAATTCAGTTTCTGGGGTCCTATTTACTGGCAGACAGGAGGACTCACCCAACAAAACGCAGTCTTTGTTCACCGCTCCCAGCCTGTTTCTGCCAATGCTCTGCCCTGGAGGTCTCCAGGCCCTGGAGGACTCCAGGGGCTCTCCCTGGGAGTTTGCAGTGCTGAGGCTGTCCAGAGTTTTACTGCTGCACCTTCCTCACCTTTTTTTAGGGGTAGTTTGTTTGCTTTCTCTCCTAATTACACTTCCATCAATCAAAGCTTTAACCTTTCTATTTCTATGTCAAATCCCAGGACAATCTTCCGGGCTACATTCAGCTAGATAAATCCCATGTTTCAGGTGCTGCCTGTTGTTATGTCAGCTACTGTGTCATTGAAAAGAAACTGAATTACTACATCCAGGTATTGAGAAATGTGGTTGTTATACTCACCCAGACATCTATGCATATGTGCCTTTCCTAATGATATATGAGCACACATTAGAGAAAATGCTGTTTTCAGGAGGGGACTCTCTGATCTAAGGTTATGGTTGCACAGGTCTCCATCTGAACACTGAGCTAGCAGGTTTCAGCAGGCATCTTGCCTCCTGTGGTTTAAATGCACTTTCCTGGGGGCTGGCCTTATTGCACAGTGAGAACCAGCTCCGTCCCTGGAACACTGAAGAGGGAATGGGCATAAAAGGAAAGAGGCTACTCTTTACTTCTTCCCTGACATGTTATTTCAGTCAGCCAGTCACCCTCCATGTTCTTACCACTATGTGGAGTGCCAGAAGACCTGCCCTGCCCAGTGAGGAGAGGGAGAAAAGCCTCATTGCAGTGTCCATATTTTGTATATCTCACCAACTAAAGTGTTTTCTTGCGTTTGTTTTTCTAGTTTTAAATAACACTTTAAAAAAAACCTGCAATTAAAATAGAAAAGATTCTCCAGATAGCTATCCAGAAAGATAATTTCAGACGAAACTCTTCTCCTTTGTATCTGGCCCTAAAAACTTCTTGCCGCCACAAAGGTAGTTGCAAAAATAAGCTCCACCAGCTGAGCTGATCCAAGAAAGCAGAAACACCAATTCCTCTTCAGCCTCTTACATTTGTCTAAATAACTCTGGTGCCCTTTACCAGTATTGCAGTGACCTCTAGGGGCCTGATCCAAGCCCACCGGCTTCATTGTCCCTTACTGACTAACCCCAGACCTCCAGAAAATTTTCTAAACCTGGAAGGATGAGCATTTAATGAGTACAGATGAAAAAACCAGTGTGTCTGATGAGAAACAGAACAGCCTAAAGCCTTCCACCTCAATGCTGCTGATGTCTGCATGGTTAAAAATGAGCTACCTAGGGCTATATGGACGTCTGGTGTTAGCCTGAACAATACATTCATATCCATTTACCTGAAATCTAAATTTGGTTTATTGCAATTCATAACTACATGGAAGATGACAGCATCTCTTTAAAGCTGAATCAGAGCAAAAAGTTTCCACTTTTTACGCATATCAGCACAAACAAAACCACTTCCACTTACCCAGGAGTACTGCAGATCCATATCAGTTAGGGAGTATGTAAGATGTGGCTGATGTGAAGAGCAAGTACAGTTTTCCCATTGTTCTATTTTTGAAATCAAGAAGTCACAGGGACACAGCTGGTTATCAGGAAATGGCTTCCAGTCACTCCACAAGTGAAATTCGGTTTCCGAATGGATTGAAATAGTTCCTAAGTTATTAAGTCTGGAAGTGTATGAGCGGCCCAGAGACGCAGAAATAAAATCTGCCCTAGTCTCAGCTTCTTCTTTTCTCCTTACATTGTCTTTCCAGGTCTTTTTTTCCTGTGGTTTTGTCAGCTTCATGCAAGATGTTAGTGCTTCTTCATCCTCTTCAGAGAGATGAGCATCTTCTAGTGTATCTTTAAAAATGCAAATACTTCTGTTATAATATGTTGTAATTCATAGAGAAAATAGCACTTTTTTTTTTTTTTTTTAAGTGCTGTCTGTTGCATTCTATATAATGAAAAAGCCAAGGACTCCATAAAAAACAAATAATAATGATAATTAGGGAGATGAAAAGTATTTTGTACTGGGTCAGACATCTGAGCCAAAAGCAAGATTTATTGTCTATTTGGTAAATGTGTCTTGTTCCCTTTCCAGCCTTTCCAGGCTTTTGGCCTGGAAAATGCTACTGGTTCTGCACTGAACATGAAAATTTGCTAATTGAATGTCATATTGCTGCATAGTTGCAGAGAGCATGAGTTTAGCTTAAATACCGGGAAAGTTTGGAAAGCTTTTCTGGATAATTCCTCTCCCACCCCTTCCCAGTATGTATGTTGTAATCACAAAGTAGTTGCTGAAATCCAAATTTCCTCATGTGTTTCAGCCCAAGCAATGATTTGGCTGGAGCAGTAGTCCTTCAAATAGTTTACACTCATTTTGCTAGTGTTGGTTTATAAGTAATCGTATACACAAATGCATGGTATAACAAATTCATGCACTGTTAAATTACTGTTGGCAAAACAAGTTCAGATGAAGAACTGTGGCACAGTCAGGTCAATGATCTATAGGACACTCCAGAAAATAATGTGAGCTCAGCATCAGTTTGGAATTCCTGTGTCTTATGGCCCTAGGCAATTAGGTATGATGAGAGGACGACTTGCTTGTCGTATCACAGACCTTGTGCTCCCAGTTACTACTGACTCACGGATTAACACTGAAAGTTATCTTTGCATTTGTGAGTTTTGCCTTTCTGGTCTGAAACATGATACAAAACTAAGAACTACTCGAAAAACAAATTGTGCCCAGCACGGAGGCCCCACTGTTATACAATTCTATTTAGATAAAATCCCCACTTGCAAGATATACTGTTAGAAAACTCAAGCTACTGTGACAGGAAACAGGTTTTCACACTATGAGGAAGTCAGGACTAAAGTGGTATCACAGTAACATCTCAGTTGGGGTTTGAAAATCGTGGGTGGTGAATGACAGACCAGGACAGGATTGTTTACAGTTATGCTCAATACAGTGTCATTTACCAAATGTTGGAAAGAACGCTGATATGATGCTTTACTTACTGAGGGGGAGCAAAACATGTTTGACATCCTCCAAGCTTTGTGTACTTGTTTTTTTGGTTCGTACCAATTTCTGCAATCGTTTTAATGTTCCCATGGACTCTGCTTTATCATCTGGTTCTGTACCCTGGCAAAAACCCAAAGATGTTAAAAGTATTCAAACTGTACAAATAAAAGCTAAGGGCAACGTGGTGCTTCTTTTGATAATGACAAAGTCTCAGATTCAAATAATTAATCACCTACAAAATGCTTTAAAAGTTAGGCACTTCCTTGCTTGGGACCAACAGATACGAAAAAAGGAAAAGGCAAGGCACAAGAGGCGTCTAGCTTAGGTCAGCATTCATATTGCTGTTCACATGTTACTTTTCTTTAATACCCCAGTATTACTTAATACCTAATTCCAGATTAGTTCCAGAAAACATTTTAATATATGCATCCACTACATTATCCAGAAGCATTTTAGGTATGCATGGAATTCCCAGATGTGGTGAGCTACTGCATTTAAATATGTATGGGAGTGTGTTCTGAAATACTGATGTCTTCCTTTATTCAAGGCCTTATTTCCTTTCCTAGATTAAATGACAACGATGTAAATGACAATCCAAATCCGTTATTGTACATTCCAACAACATCCTCCTGGAGAAACTCAAGGTTTGCCTACTGTAGGCTCCTAGAGCAGGAACTTTATGAACATGCAGCCATGTCAGACACTTTCACTTATGTGAACCAGCTGCTGTCTTGCAAATCAGTCCAGAAACACCTGAGTTCTCTTCCAATCCGACTGAATTTCTACGTGAGCTTCAGAGAGAAATTTCATACTCGGACAGCAAATAACCTCTCTCCCATAGTCATATGCGGTGTTTCACATGGGATATCTGTTTTTCATTAGAAACCAGAAAAAGTAAATATATTAGAAATTAGTAAAACCATAATCCACCGATGGCTACTTTTTGGAACAATACTGCCTGGCTTCTATGGATGTTCACCTATTTACACCGATAAAGAATTCAACCTATTCTGGCAATGCATCTTTGGCGATATTACAAGTGATAAAGTGCTAGTGCTGATGTTATCAGAAGGTAGAAATGCAGAGACCTTTATTGCACTCTCCCCAACAATTAGGTCACACATCATAGATCCTTTCCGCTTCCTCGTATGCATAATCTTTTGAGACAAAGTCATCACGGAGTTTGCCAGCACAGTCTAATGTATATTGGGCAGGCTGTTTCGGGAGGAGTCTCAAGAGATACTGAACTCCTCAGCTTTCATTTGGGTTAAAGGCTTTTTGCAAAATCTTAGCATGAAGCACACCTGAAGCCCCAGTATTCACATATTATAGGCTACATCCATCCCCTGTAGCAATGATAAGGGAGAGGGTGTATATTAATTTCAGATTTTAAAAAAGACCAGTGTTCACTTGACAGATAACTGCTTATAAAGATAGCTGTGCTTCAGGTGCCAAAGGTTCAGATATTTTTCTATGAAGACATGAGGCTCTGTAAGCAGAAATAGAAGTCCAAGACTTCTATGCCCAGGCAAAAGACATTTTAATGTGTGTTCAGTTAGTTTTGTGTCAGTAGACAATTGTGTTGACATCATAGTAAGTTGAAGCAGAGAGTTAGTGAAAGCTAAGTGAGAATAGGTGAGGTGTTCCCCTGTATATTCAGATATTTGGTTTCAAACCTTGAAAGGGTTTGTACCAAGTTATTTGCACCACCAGTTTATCTTGGTCCAGCTATAAATTGTCATGGGGATTTAACAGCCCACAGAATCTGGTATATCCTTCTCATGTAAGACAGAATAACAGAATTTCTAACAGAACATTAGAAATTGGCTTGAACCAAGCATAACCTAATGAAATAAACTTATACCCACATGTGGAAAATTACACACACAAAAAATCTGAAACTATTTTATTCTTTCAGGCACTGTTCTGATGAAATATTCTTAGCAATGTAAAACATTACTATTGTTATTAGTCTATCTCTAGATACACCTTTAATGGCTTCCTTCATGGCATGATTCCACTCATGCTGGTGGAGTTATGCTGGTTTCTTTCCTCAAGGCTAAGTTCTTAGGAGTCCTCGTGCTAAACACAGTGACTAATGCAGACGTGCCCATGTTGGATAGCACTAGGGTTTAGACTCCCTTCTTCTCAGCAGCTTGTTACGTTCCTTGAAGCATGCAGACTGTGCTGGGAACTGGGACTCAAACACAGGAATATAGCAGGAAGCCAGAGAGTTGAATGTAAACACCTTTTCATGTCTCCAGTGTCTTTTGTAAGTCATGGCTACTTTTGTATTTTAATTTCCATCAGGGGCATATATTTGAAGTGAATTTCACCACTATCCCCGTGAGCTGCATTTTGGGCTCAAAGTGGCACAAACTGAATTTATTGCAGATGAAATTAAGATGAAAGATGCTTTCCAGAAGTTCAACTGATGAACTCGAGCTACAATTGGATGCCTAAAGGAGAGGATTCCAACGCAGATAGACCTCCCATAATGTGTAGTGTGGACATCGGCTCATCAGGACCGAATGTTCTGCTGATACCCACATATTACTCTTTGCTAGGTACAAATACAGACAAAACCTAGGTGCTTTCATTTTCTGCCATTTGAAGAATTAATTATTTTATTTTGTAGACTAATAAAACCTAGCAGCTTGGAGTTTAAATCCCTTTAGGTCTTCTTGAGGATCTTCACTGTAGGACGAGGTCTCAGCAGACCCACCTTAAAGCTCCAGTCAACTTAAGGCCCTTTTACAGCTTGCATTTGAGTATTCATCATCCACTGTGGGCCAAATCCAAGCATCCTTAGATTAGTCATGTTCTGATCTGTATTTCAAGCCCCCTCTCCCCTCTTCCAAATTCAAGATAGTAGGACTCCAGTTTTACCCTAGCTAATGAGAGAAATTGAGGTGTAATTTTTCAGTCTCTCATTGTGAGGCGTCTTTGCAAAATAAATCACACTGGTTTTAAAGTGCTAATATTGCTCTAGTAGAAGATCTCTTATAGTAATAATCATTTGTTCACTTATAAGTAACGATACAAAAGCAACATGATGACTTTGAGTTATGATCTGGGATTTCCATCATGGAGACATCAAGATAAATGGAAGATAATCTATTCAGATAATTTTATTAATGGCAAACTCTAATCCTCTTTACCTTAAAAGCACTCATTTGGTAGAGTCTGTTGTTAGTGAAATGTCATAACTGATTAAATAATAAATACAGTAACCCCCTTTTATGGAGAAAAAAGCTTGTGCAGTATCAGTTAGTGATGGGACAGCTTTTAAATTTGCAGTATTTTATTTTGGTTTGCCTAAACACTCAAATCCAGACGTTTAGCTGCCTATCCAAACAGAGGTAAAACATTCTTTGATGTAAAAAACAGACAGACTACCAGGTGAACTGACCATGCTGGTCTCACAGTTTTGGTGTATTGTCCTGGCAACCCTCAGCTACCGCTGAGGGAAAGCGCGCATAAAAGCGAGAAAAACTCACCAAATGTTATGTGTTGGTTTCAGACAATTTTCTTCTTGCTGTTTGTGTTATCTGGAATCTGGTATTTCTCTCAGGATATGAGAGAAGGAAATGCAGCGATGGAACGTGCAGTGGTACTGATTGGATCAGTAATATACACTAATTTGGAGTACGCTTCTTACTAGTACCTTCCTTCTCTGTGGAATGGGAAGGATGTTCCAAAAGCAGTTATGGGGGAATATTGAAGACTAGTGCACAGAGCACTGAGTTTCCACTTGTAAAAAGCTGTTCATTTAAAACACATTTAAAGACTTCTAAATTCTGACCCCCTCATCCCATCTTCTGTGTTCTAGAGTCAGAGCATTTGCTCACTTGAATATTACTAGCCATGCTTGTGTTTTGCCCAATGTCTAAGCAAAGCTATCTATAAGGAAAGTATTCCCTCATAGACAAGAATATTCTTTATTTCCCCGCTTAACAGGTTTTAGTTATGAAAATTCATGTCACACCACAAATAAAAATGAATTGTGTAAAAAAACATATCACAGCCTATCCTTTAGTTGCACATAATTTGCATGAAGTGTGCATGAATACTTACGGACAAAAAACATACATTTTAAAAATGCACTTATAAAAATGTATTACAGCAAAAAAGACCTGAATTGTGTCTGATAAACTGTTTCCAGTTTATCCTAAGATATTCTTAATACCTTAGAAATCTTTGCTCACTGAGATGTCATGAGGATTAACCTGGTGGCAGAAATACAGCAATTTGGAAGCTAAGCGTAAAGCACTGTTGGTCAGATTCCAGCAATCTCAGTCCTGTTGAGCACTCTCTTTCCTGAGTGTAACTGCATTATTTTCAGTAAAAGTACTTGCACAGCATGTCACTTCTCAGCATAAAGAACTTAAGTCATGGCAGAGTCGAATCTCTGTGATTTTTCCTCAACTGGTTTGTCTTCCCTAAAGAACTGCAATGTTTTAATTGTGATTACCTACGCACTTAAATTCAGAGTACAGTGTAATAGTCAGAAGAAAAAAATTACTGCATGTTTATTGTGTCAATGGTGCTACCATTGTGTTACCATAGAAATTTTTGAAAAGGTTCAGTAATACCCTTGTTGGATATAGTGAATATTAAAATATTACATGATGATAGAGAACTTTTTGCTCTATTTATACAGAGTTATTTCTCTAAAATGCACTGAATGTGGATAAATTTTATGTTAACAAATGTCAGTAAAGCCATGGTCAATCAATATAAAGACAAGTGCTGACCAAACTTCTTTCATGTGCTCCTACCCACACATATCTGACCTTTAAATAGTCCCATTATTTTAGTCTGGTACTCTAGCTACTCAGAATGACTGCAGAATCAAACTAAGCAGGCTAGGATTATAGGCAGATTTTCTCCTGCAAATCACAGAGCAATAATAAAATATTCTACAAAAGATTAAGAAATATCATGATTAATAGCAGAGCAATAATAAGGTATTCTATGAAAGATCATGATTAATAATATGGATATGGATATGGGTAAAGATTTTTCAACTTTTGGGGAAGCAACATACAGTAAAGGAAATCCTACTCAAACAGCATGTTCTTCCAGGCTGCCAGTTGCTGCTGAAAAAAAAAAAAAAGAACAATTTTCATGGCAACTCACCGTTTCACTGTTACCAGCCACACTCGTGTTGTGAACTCGTGGTGGAATCCACTGCTCGTAGTTTATCACCTAGATGGTAAGAAAAGTAAAATAAATAAATAAAAAAAAATCCAGCATAAATAAGATAATAAACATAATTAGTATCATGTCATTGAAAACAGATTGAGAGCTCAGCAGTCTTTCAACCCAGTATTAAGGGCATATAAAAGCAATGGCTGACATACACCAGCTGACACCCATTGAAATCAGTTTGAAATTGAGCTGTCTTAATTTCTTTAGTTATCTGGGACTCAGTAACATCTTGGAGACGTCACAGTGTATGTGGTACAGTGGCAGAGCCATGCATTATATCGTGGGATACTTGGGTCTCATCCTCGATCTTGGCTCTCCTTTCTCAATGAGCAGGAAAGCAACAGAAGACTTCTTCCTCAGCAACAACCCCCCAGCTGAGGAGCAAATGTCACTGATGCATTTTCTAAAAAGGGTCTTGTTCAGTTTGCCTCATTTTTTCTGGAATGTTGAGCCCCAGGGGTATGAGTTTGAATTGGATTAACAATGCAGAGAAAATGGGAGACTCCTCAGAACTAAGCACAGACAGGACTATATACACTTTCATCATCTGCCTATAATCCATTTCTTGGTCACAATGTCCTCGTGATAGGAACACCATGAGAATACACTTTCCTTGGGGCACTGATGCAGTCCCTAGTGGGCAAGCCTGACAGCGCTTATAGCTTATCAGTGAAAATAATGAACACTAGCTTTTTTTCTTCATGAATATGAATGACACTTTGAAGGCTGAATGCAACCTAAGAATTTACGTGAGAAATGAGGCATGAAACATTTTTGAAAATGTATTAGCCCAAAGACTGTATTACTTCATATTTTATGTCCTTCCCAATATGCTACAAAGGGTTTGAGCCATCAAGGGAGCCCTGCTAGACATGAACAAACAAGAAAAAAGATATGAAAAATAAATGCGGAAAGTAAAGCTATTTTTTTATGGTAAGGTACAATTATTGCAGTGTTGCTCATGCTGTGTCCCTAAACCTGTACTTCTGTTCCAAGCCCCTGTTTTCCTGAACTTACAGAATGAATGGAATTCAATGAGCATCTATTTAGGAAATGGAAAGGGATTAAAGTTTTTGTGAAGTACTCAGGGAAACTTATTTGCTTTCTTTTTTTCTTCTTCTTCTTTTTTTTTTCTTTTTTGCTTGACTGAGAGGAAAAATAACCTAAAATGTTCATCTATGTTATTTACTCTTGCTTGTAAATTGGCCCTTCCGTGTCTCAGAATCACAGACTCACACAGACCAGCTGAGGCAGTAATGCACCTCTGGGGATTATCTAGTCTGACTCCCTGCTCAAAGCAGGTCACCAGAGCAAGTTGCATAGGTCCATGTCCTGACAAGTTTTGCATATCTCCAAAGATAGCCTTTACACAGCCTCTCTTGGAAGCCTCTTCCAGCGTTTGACCTCCCCTCAGAGCAGTAAAGTGTTTCCTTTATGTTAAATGAAATTTCCTGTATTTCAGTTTGTGCCTATTGCCTCTCGTCCTGTCACTGGGCACCACTGAGTAGAGTCTGACTGTCTTCTTTACATCCCCCATCAGGTGTTTGTGCACATGCATCTGATCGTCTTGAGCCTTCTTTGCTCCAGACTGAACACTGTCAGCTCTGTTAGCCTTTCCTTGTATGACAGATGCTCCAGTCCCTTAATGATCTTTGTGGCCCTTCATTGGATTTATTCCAGTATTTTCCCTGTTTCTCTTGTACTGGAGAAGCAATAACTGGATGCAGCACCCATATGTGGTGGGTCAGCTCACTACGGCTGAGCAGAAGGGAAAGATCACCTCCCTCAACCTGCTGACAGTGCTCTGCCTAATGCAGCCTGAGAGGCTGTTGGTCTTCTTTGCTCCAAGGGCATGGTCAACTTGGTATCCACCAGGACCCCTTCTGCAAAGCTGCTTTCCAGCCAATTGGCCCCCAGCCTGTACTGGCAGAAGGGGTTATTCCTCCCTAGGTTCAGGGCTTTGCCCTTTCCTTTATTGAACTTCATGAGGTTCCTCTTTGTCCATTTCTCCAGTCTGTTGAAGGCCTTCTGATGGGCAAGAACTCTCTGGTGCATCAGCCACTCCTCCCAGTATTGCATTGAATGCAAATTCACTGAAGGTGCGCTCTGTTCCATCATCTAGGTGATTAATGAAGATGATAAACAGTACTGGACCCAGGACCGACCCCCGGGGTAGGTCACTAGGGTCTGGTCTCCAGCGGAACCTTGAGTCATTAATCACATTCCTTTGAGCCCAGCAGTCCAACCTGTTTCCAATCCACTTCACTGTCCACTTTTCTAGTCCCTATTTCATTGGTTTGTCCATGAGGATGTTTTGGGGGACAGTGTTCGAAAGGTTTGTAATATCAAGATAAACAACATTCACTGCTTTCCCCCTTTCCACCAATATAGCTATTTCATTGTAGAAGGCCCTCAGGCTGGTCAGGTATGATTTCCATTTCATAAATCCATGCTGACTACCCACAATTACCTTCTTGTCCTTCATGTGTTTGAGAATAGTTTACAGGAGGATTTGCTCCATCACGTTCCTATGGATTGAAGTAAAACTGACTGGCTTGTATTTCCCTGGATCTTCTTTCTGGCCCTCTTGAAGATAGGAGTGATGTCCATGTCAACTTACACTCCAGTTGCATGAGCTATTCCACCACATTTCTGTCATCCTGAAAGTGCAGCCTTGCAACTGCATACAGCCCTCTAATTCCTCCTGTTCGGTCCCCATGCTGTGTGCATCAGCATACAGGCACTTCATAAGGGCGCTCATTTGCGCTGATTTTGCAGAAGAAGTGTGAGAGCCTCCCACATAATGCTCTTCTCTCAGCATTTCCTTATTTGTGTGTGTAATGCAGTACAACAAACGAAAACAGACATCAACAGGCTGTTTTGGAAGCTTTAAAGAGCATTATATAAATGTTATCTTAATGATAATGAAGGCCAGAGGTAATAATCTCTAAACCTCAAAATAATGTTCTAAAAAATGAGATTTTTGAAAAGCAAATTCAGTAGGTGTCAAATTGGTACCAAAACTTGGAGGTATCCAAGTCTCTACAGCTTGTTAGTCATAAGCCCCAAAAAGCATCTTCAAAAAATTGGAGAAGTCAAAAATAGAACTTTGCTTTCAAAATGGGGTGAATAGTTCATGGAGAAGTGCCTTGAGGGATTTTAAGGAAACTCGTATTTAAAGCAAACATGGGCCTTATTCCTTAATATGTCTTGTTCCTTTCCCCCCCTCCACATTCTATCATGTCTGGGGAATGGCCTCCAGGATCTTCACCAGGAATCAGTCCAGCTGCTGCCATGGCAGGATAGGGGCAGAGTCAGGCATCCCTTACACCAAGGAGAAGAAGAACTGCTGTGGGAAATCAAAGAATAATCTGTCTTCTTAATACTTAGAAGGTGAGAGGAAGAAAACAGAGAAAGAGAATGAGACATGCAAAAGAGAAGAGAGTTCTTTTCTCCTTGCTTTCCTCCTCACCTACTTTTTGGCAGCAGGGAGAGGAGGAGGTAATCATGGGAACAAACTAACAATACAGAGACAGATAAAACCCTGAGGGAAAGCAGAGGAAATCTGGAACACACTGGTTTTCAAGTCACCAATTTCCAATGCAGTCATCTGTCCCCTGATACGCAGATCATCTGACTTTTCTTTTTAAGCCAGATCATGTCTCTGGCCTACACTAGAGCTGAGCACTGCATAAAGTCTGGGTCTTCACTGTTCTCCATCTTCTCTCAGGTGCCTTCAGGGTGATGCATGTACAGTTTTTTCTTGCTTTTAACCTAAGCAGCTGGAAAGGTTTCCTGACATTGTATGGAAGCAGCAGAGGAAACTTAGCTTGGAGCCTTTTATAAAGTTTAATGTTCACCTTGAATATAATACTCTTCTGTAAAGGAAAATTTACCAGATTTTCAGCTTTCAAATAACATTGTATTAATTCCTCATTTAGACACACGCACAGACACACACACACACATATAGGTGTGTATTATATACTTTTAGTCAGATTCTCAAACTGGGTAAGCTGTTACCTCATGTGAAATCAGCAGAGCTAAGCTGATTTGCAACAGACATGACCTGGCCCTTTAAGTAACATAATATCGGGGCAGACATAGGACTAGAAGTGAAATGAAAAACAAACACCAGTCGTTCTAATTCCAGAGCTACAAGTCTTTCTCCTCACTGCTGTGCTGCTCACCAACTGATGGGCTGTTACTTACTTTTATGCAATTATTGTTATTATTATGCAAACCCAAGCATCAGAATTCCTTAATTCCTCAAGCTAGTGAGATAACTAATGTAGTATTATGAGGAGGAGGTATGATATATGTTTATAGAAATTCAGAAAGCATTAGGATACATATGCCAATATGGATCATGCAAGACTGATCTTGCAAGACTGATCTAAACACTCTAGTACAGATCTTGCTAGACACAATTCCAGCACATCAATTTAACAGAAATGTATTCACTCAGGGAAAAAAAAATTCTACGTTTTAAAATCCGTATGGTCTGCATAATGAAAATGGTGCACAACTTAGGTAGTCACCAGAGTCATCTTTTAAACTCAGCTTCTAAAATATGTAGACATACTAAGTATGAAGTTTAAGCTAGGCAAATACCGAATGGAAGCAAGAAATATGCATTTTATCTGAATGAAATTTTAGATTCTGAAAAAAATTACTTATTTCACCTGGCATGTTGTTTCTTCTATCTTCTTTCCTTGCAGCGAATGTATCCCATCACTAATAATACTATCTTCTGTGAATTATGTCCAAAAAAAAAGAAAAAGAAAAAAGAAAACATGCTTTAAAACATCCCATTTCAAGTTTTTCTGAGAAATTTAATTTGAATTACCCCTGATATTTTGAGCTGACATTTTGACTCTCTAAAGTTAATCATACATCATTTAAGTATGCATTTTATCTCAAACTGTTTTGAAGTAAGACTACAGAATAAATTGGCAAACTGGTTCATATAAAGAAAACTCATTCATGCTTACTTCTTCATCAGCACTTAGTCCTCAGTTTACTAACCCAGAGCCCCATGAAGCACTTCATCTTGCCCTGCTAATTTAAAGCAGAAAAGTGTAGAATATTCATTTAAATAATGAAGGGCAAAAATGATCTTTGCAACTGAGATCTGTTTAGCTCAGGTTAGATTAGAAAGTGCTTTCAAAGGATGAACATCCTCCCATTTCTTCCAAGAAATTAATGCTTTGCATGGGAAGAGTATGTACCTTCATTACAACAATGAGCAACAACAGGTCAAACAACTCTTTGAAAAGAGTTTTACTTTTACTAAGTCTATTTAATGAACACACACATATATAGTTATACATGTTCCTTTTCCAGGTTAAGTAAAGGTGGCCTGTCCACCTAGGTCAAAATTGGCAGTTTTGTCTTTTTCAGGATAAGTGACATGTCATGATTTTGAGACCCATTTGATGTCCCTACTTACTACCTTGAATCCCACCTAGCAGAGAACGGGTACTTTATTTGTAATCCATAAACAGCTGTGGCAATTTGATAGATTTAACAATAGCACGTGAATAACATACAAACACAAACCGTTACAACTCACTAGATCTAACAGTAGCACGTGAATAACTTGCAAACACATGTACAATATCAACAGATGAGAATAGTGCTCTGTTGGCTAAACACTGAGTGACCTTCTCTTGACAGGAACTAGAGAGTCCAAGTCCATCCAGTAACCTATAATTATTTTGATGCCATTTTCCTGTAGCACCTAAAGGGAGCTAGAATCCTATAAATTTGTTTTCTTTTGAGTGACTGAGATTCTTCAGTTATCACATGAAAAAAAGTGTTTGCACATGATCATGAAAATTTATATTCAAAGGGGTAAGTAAGATCCTAGTCCTCAAAACACCTATGCTTATGTTGGAATTAAATGAGACTACAATGGGTATAGAGCTAGACACAAAAAAACTAAACTCATATGAGTGAACAATTAAAGGGTCACTGTACAGGCAAGTTTTCATATGTCATTTTTAAGGCAAATTCTGAATCAAGAGATGTTTTTACGATTGTTATTTTTTCCTAAAAGAAAACCCTCTGCAAACAAAAATTGTAACACAATAACAAGTAATCTTACTCATAGTTTTGCAACTTGGATGTTGTAAGACTGGGTTAAAACTTACAAATTACAATCTGGGCATTGGACAAAAAAAGAGCAACTGTCTTTTCACATCCTAGTTCCATGTTGAAACCAAGGTCAGCTGCATAGAAAACCCCATCAAAACAATTTCCTTTATTTGCCATGTGCGTCAACAGGAAGAGGAAAAACGAGTCACAGAAAATATTGTCACACCAGTTTGCCTTTAGAGGCTTCTGTAAGAGCTTCTATGGTAATAGGGCAATGCCTTTCTCCTACAGGCTCGATGTTCACAATAAAACCAAAAGCTTTTCTAAAAAGTATGTTACATTGCAAAATCTAACGTGACTGACCAGACTTTAAGTTGTCTCAAGCAGCTACAAATCTCCTTGAAGTCACTGAAGGCCAGGTGTCTGACAATCCAGTCATTTATTTAAATATAGAGCTAGCTGGACTTCTAGAAGCAGCGTAACTCATGTCAAGCAGTGCTTATGCAACACTAGATTAACATAACTGGGTTGTTTCTGGTCCGGAGGCTGATTTGCTTTCACCTCCTGCAGGCATCTCCACACACTGCAGCCCTGTGCTCTGTAAGCTTACTCAAGGTTAAATCTTTGCAGCGTTCAGTCCTGTGCCCACAAGTCCTCTTACAGCCCAGTCCAAAATAGTATTATTTGGTAGCTGTTTGCAGCTAAATCACAAAGAACCGTGAGGCAACTTATAATGACCTCAGCCTGAAAGACTACCTACAGTGACAATGCTTTTACCGTAATTTCATTCAAAACCAAATGAACAATGGCAAGTTATTAAAGCAAACCTTAGTGGTCCCCCCCAGCATGATCTCTTTTGCTAGCCATAATAACATTTATCTGCAGTGCTCTTAAATCTTGCATAAATCAGCTCTTCAATCCATTGAAACACGGAATAGAGTATTTGGGTAAAAAAAAAAGCCCACAAAAACACCAACACATGCAAAAGATATACATAAGCTGCAGTGTTCTTTTCTTCCTAGTTTGGCAAGAGGTACCAGTCACTTCACTGTGGAGTGAATTGGGAGCAGTGGAGAATTACATCCACTGACTCTGAGAGGTGTCAGCTCTTTTCTGTTTGTCTCCGTAATACCCTTTCATGGAAGCCCAATGACTGTGACTTGCAAGCTCAACTTTTTCCACAATGATGCTTTTAGGCTGACAGATCTGGTACTTATAATTTGGGTTTGGGCTTGTGAGCAAAGACAGGTATTACCACTGTTGTGTCTGTGGGATTTACATGTTTTTACTGCCTTATCAGTCTGGAAAATTGATTTTTGTAGAGGTAATACACACATCAGCATTAAGGACCTAATTCAAAGGCTACCAGTGTCAGTGGCTGTCTTTTCATTGATTTCAGTGAGATTTGGGTTATGTCTGTGAATACAGCTCTGAAGCAAGCAGAGAAGTCTATGCTGCCCACCATGCATGGCTTGTTACAGCTAACAAAAATTCATATTATGCAATAGACTGCAGACCTTGAAGGATTATCTCTGTTAAGAGAAAGGTTTGATCAATAGCGACAAATTAACTTGATCAATAGTGATACACTGTAAATCTCCTTGCAATGGTTTTCACCACTGTGTGAAGGGGACTTCCCTTGAAATAATTTTACTGCAGTAGGGGAAAAGGAGATTTTTATTTAGCTGCCAGCTTTGCTTCCGGTTCCCTCTGGGCCCCTGCTCTTCAATTGCAACACTTGTCAGCTTTTAAAATGTGCATTGCTTCTTTTGCATGCTTTGGATATTTAAAAGGGTAAAAAAAGTCTTGAGTAGAAAAGAGTCTGGAGGAAAGTCAAAAAGTTCTGCTTTCTCACTCAGCCTTTTTCCACCTCCAAACTGACAACTTCTGGAGTAGTTTGAGGAATTATTCCAAAATGTTTTTGCTTAAAAGTAAGACTTGTCAGGAGAGAAATGCCTAATATTCCTTTCAGCTATCATTACAACTTTTTCCCTTGCAAGCCAATGAGACTCGCTGAAGGTCCCTTTTCCCCTTATCTGTTCGTCACAAGAGAAGAGTTCCTTTAAATTTTCCTGTCATCTCTTTTTTCTGGTTCTGGCTCCAAGAAACTCAATTTGCCCACTCATGGGCAAATACAATAGGTACTGCAATGTCAGATCTACTTTCCAAGCATTCATGACTTTATCTTCAAGGGGTGAAGCAAATGAAATCCCGAGGGAAAGCTGGTGCCCTCTCCTCTGCTTTCTTTGGCATATCCAGGTAACAGTGGAATCTCCTAACAGTGGATGATACCTAGACCATTTGTACAGGAGACATTTGGATGATATCTAGACTATTTGTACAGGAGATATTAAAAGTTAAGGCAATGGCCATCTTCCTACTTTGTTGGCTTAAGTAGAGAACAAAACATGCATCCACTTTAATGTCACATATCTTTGTTTCTGATTCTGTTGAACCTTGTTTGCTTTGGTCTGATTATACAACTATAATGGATTTACCTTGACTAAAAAGTACAAATACAAATTCCATTCCTGGAAGCAACTTTAAGAAGATTATCAAGGCTTTTTGTTTTTCTTACATGTTCAGTATGTGTTTAAATAGACAAGGTGACTGCTCACTTGTTATTTCTCATAGTTATTTTAGTGAATTTACACTGGTCAACAGTGTCACTAGCAACGTCCCATATATTAGCAGTAAGGTTGTTTCAATAAGTTGGTTAAAACAGGTTTAGGAAGAGAATTGGAAAGAACATTTGCCTACAAAATTTTGCCAACTCTTTTCCAGCTGGCATGACAATTTTTCTGGGAAAATTTACACTGTTTCCCTGTTAGATACCTGGAGCAGTATAAAGTATACAGGGGACAAGGATTCCTACTATAGGCTCATGTTACAGTAGGCAAGCTCTGTACAACACAACTATGGCACTTTACTGTAGTGGAAATCATCTTTGGCTCCTGTACTACGGAGTGAATTGGTCACAGAGCGTGTTCTTAGCTTCCCAGTTTTAAGGTAAGCTTTATTCTAACTACTTTTTTTTTCCCGCTTGAGGACAAGGTAAATCTCAAAAGGACTTGACAAATTATTTAGCTAGATTACTGGTGAAAAATGAGAAATTTTCCTAGGTGCCTTTTTAAATACTTTGTGGAAAATGCAAAATCAGCTGAAATATGTTTAGCAATTACCTTCAAGCTGACAGTGCCTTCTGATGTACGAATCATTCTCCGACTTCCTGGAACCCTGCCAAAGTGTGCCATTCACATCTTTCCTGTCTAAAGTAAAAGCACAGAGAGCAGTCACCTGAATTCACAGCAAACGTGAAATAACAGGAAGGTCTACAAAAATAGCACCAAATGCAAATCTAACAAGCTTGCAGAACGCTGTAGCATCTGCTCGAACATGGAAATGAATTAATATTTTTGCAATATAGGAAGTTCAATGGACGGATGGTATTTGTTGTGGGCAGGCTTCAAGTTTTATCATCTTTTGCTGCTGTATAATACCTCATTTAACACTGTTAAAACATAATGAGAATGATTGTTATCTTAACCCTGGTTTTAAGACCTAGGAGCTCACAGAACATCTGTGCCTCTATTTTGCTTCCAGGAATTGTATAAATATTATTTAATTTTACAGTTAATGAGCCAGTGTGTTAGCAAGAAATAGCATCAAAGATGTCCACATGTATGTCACACACACTCCAAGTCTAGTACTTTCTCAGCTTGAATGGCAGAAACCAGGTTGGCGTTGAGAACAAGATGGCCATTCTGTTCCCTCAGGGAACTTCAAAGTGGTCATGCTTCACAGCATATTGATAACGATAAAGTGTTTGTGCTTTCTGGTTTTGTGTTTTTATTTTGTTTTGTTGGGTATTTTTAATGTTGGGTTTCACTCTAACTGTCAGAAAATTTTCTTTATGAAAGCACTTGTTGATTCTGTCAAGTGCTGGGAATTCATTGCAGCCTGGATGCTGTAGACCAGCTGATACTGCTCTGTATAAAAGTCTTCCCAGTGCAGGGCTACAGAATGAAGTCTTAACATAGGGGAACTTGCATCTATCTGAGACACATTGTTATGAAATATAACTGCATTGTTACAGGCAGATATAAAAACCTTTTTACTCAGTAAGGACTAGATACAGCAACTAAACCCAAACTCCAAAGAATAACTAATAGAATGCTAACAGGAAACTCTCACGGAAAAAAATAGGAATTTTTACTTTTTAAGAAACTGGTGATTATTTCCTACATAGGATTTAGAAAACAGAACCCATTGAATCACAAGTGTGGATAATAATATGCAGTGTCAGGACAGGCTGAAAAAAAACCCCTGAATTTCTTCTTGGGTGAACTTGTCTGTGAAAGCTGAATTAAAGGAGTTTAATATGGAAAAGGGCAGGGACCTGAATTTGTTTTGATCAGAAATATTTCAGGTTTTCATTTAAATGATTAAATGAAACACTGGACATGCTGGGTATTTCTCATACTGTCCCACAATAGGTTCTTTAAATCTCAATTTGGTTTCTATGTTTAGCTACTTTGTTTTCAGTAGCTACCTACAAATGTTTCTGCAGAAAGCAGAGGCGGGGGGAAGTAGAATATATTGATAGCTTAACTGTATTTTTTCCTTTCCTTTGCATTTGCTCCAACAGTTGTAAAGCAAATCAGACCCTTTAATTAAAGTTGGGTCTGTGAGATTAGCAAGTATACAGTAAATGATTTAAGCAGTTACTAACCAAATGCTTCATTTTCAGACATGGACTTCTGGATGGATCTAAAAGAATTAAAAGAATTTACCATTAGCTGAAAGGCAGAATGAAAAACGAAAGCACATTTAATCAAATATGGATATTTTCAAACTAATTCTTCAAAGCAGGCCACAGGGATTTAGCTGTGCAATTCCCACGGGCTTTAATTGGAGTTACTTGACTTTTCTCATTCACCCAATCATCTACTCCCACAAGCCACACAAAGCTCTGAAATATTCTGAGTTTTCATTCTGTAAAAATATGTTATTCAAGTTTTTTTGGAATGAAGAATTCATGACTGAATCAGGGAACGCACCAGGAGGAATATAAGGGACACTTTTCTTTAGACATGATCCGAAGTGTCCTGCAGCTTCTAGAAATTAGTGTCTGAGGTTTGGTGACATAATAATGGATTGAACCAAAGAGCTGCATATGAATGTACCATCCCCACAAATTTGAGTGGCATTTAATCGCCCAAATAAACCTTGAGCTTTTTGCACATTTACATCAAGGAATAGTCCTAACTCATGCTTCCGTCTGTGGTCAGTAGTTTATAGATGCTGACTTAAAGAATATACTAACTTAACAGAAGTGAGAGAAATCTTTGAATTAACAAATATTTAGCCTGTGAATTAATTTAATTTTGTCTATTAAAAACCCAATGGACAGTAACTTATGAGCTAGAGAATGAAGCCAGAAGATTATACTAGATGAGACAGAGACTCTCTAATCTGTGACAATGATCAGTAGAAGGGAAACAGCACAGAAACTGAGATCCATCTCCCAACTTCAGGCACGTAGGTGCTGAAGGGTTTCCTGAGCAAGACGGTGCAACTGAACTATTGTTTTTTTAAGGATCTGGTCCGTAAGCACTAGTTCCTTTTGAAACCACTTGGTTTATTCTTTTTGCTTCCAGAGTTCCACAATTTAATTCTTACTGTCTAAGCAAGGCATACTTCTGTTTATTTTACTTCTGCTACTCTGTTTCGGTTGGTACTTCCTTGTTGCCCTGTTGTAAGAAAAAGAGAATGATAATTCCTCATTCACTTTCTCCATATCTACAGAAAAGGCTAATGTGAAAATTTCTGCATTATCAGTGGAGGTATCATGCCAGGATAGTAATGGCTGGACACTCACAATGAAATAATTTTCATTACAAAATTTTTTCATGTTCAGCAAAATTATTTTCATCCAGCTTATTCATTTTTTATATTGATTAGCCAAATTATCTAGACAACCCTTCTAAATTCTGATAATTCATTTAGAATAGGATTAGTTTTAGAATAGAATAGTTTTATTTGCATTGTAAGATTTGACACTATAGACTACTATTTCTGTTCCTGGGCAGACTGAGTTCTGATTTAAGCAGGACACTCATAGGCAGCTAGGTGATTGCATCAAATCTGGTAGAACTTGGTAGGATAAACCTTGGGTGGGGCCTACACAGTAATTTGGCTTCCTTAGAAGTGTTAAGGAATGATGAGAAAACTGTGAATAATGGAGTTATGTCCATTTATTAATTAATGCAATTTTGGGAGCATTTTTGCAGGGCCCGCATTGGTCACAGATAAGTGAGATCTCACAGCTCTGAGTGCATATATCTTTGTGTTTGCAGTTGGTAAGCTACTAATGTTTTTATCAGATGACCAGAAATAGGTTAAAACTGTTATTTAAGACAAAGGAACTCTTGATTTTCTTTGACATCTTTATATATTTTGAAATTTCTCAGCAATAGACATAGATAACATTGATGTTCTGAATTCAGTGGAACCCCACCTAAAAAGATATGTCCAGGGATTTTCATGTCTGTCACAACAGACAGATAAGATCTACCTTTATCATATCACTAGACAGGATTTTGGATTTTGTCTGAAGGGGACCACTTCAGTAATGCAATAGCCTTCAACCTGAAGCCAAAAAAGAATTTTCAAAATAAATTCCTCTGCGTAGTAATATATATTAATCATTAGCCCAAACCATAGCATTGTGTCTTAATGAATGGATGCAAAGCATGCTGCTGTCACAACTATACTTGATAAAATATAGTCTGACCTGCTTTATCTGAATCATTTTGCAAACTACATTTTTATTTGGATTAAAAACACAAATAAAAAAATCTTCAGGAGATTATCAGGTCAATGGTGCAAACATGCTATAAAGTAGGTTACCACTGCAATCTTTCAGAAAAACAGACATATGGTTAAACCAAGCTCAGATTAACTGCATTTGATTTTCACTGTCCTGGTTCTGATATTTTGGAAGAAAGCTTTATGCGTATGAAAAAATCATGGCAAAAGAGCTTTAGTAATGCATTACAAGCTTGTTACTTGCTTTCCAACTGCAACATTAATACATGTACTCTGTGAGAATTAAAGCAACATAGGCAAACATTAATAAAACAACAAGGGTGAAAGGTACACACAAACATAGTGGCACTGTGTAGACCTCGAACTGGTCTCAACTTACTTTCTTTTTTTGGTCACTGTGTTCTCAAAGTCAGGAAATTCCTTTTAAAAAGATAGAGAAAATAAGTTTATGAAAATCCAGAATGTTTAATCCATATATAATATTTTCCTCGCTGGAAAGACACTGAATGATGTACTTTTGATGTGTTTTTAATATCTACTAACATGTCTAGTCTTTCTTTTTCCAACACCTGAAGCTGTGGAGGACACAGTGCAACAGAGAGTGTATGCAGTTATATGTTTTGATTTTAGGAGGCTTCAATATCCATGGCTCCCAAGAAACTGACAACCATAATACCCCTGAAAAAACAGAGAACAATATTCTTACCCTAGGAATCAATATCATATTTCTTCCATAGTATGATTCTTTCATATTTTATGAGTATAAAATAGAATCATAGAATCATTTAGATTGGAAAAGACCTTTGAGATCATTAAGTCCAACTGTTCACCCAGGATTGCCAAGTCCATCACTAAACCATGTCCATAAGCACCACATCTACACGTTTTTTAAACACCTCCAGGGACAGTGATTCCATCACCCCCCTGGGCAGCCTGGTCCATTGGTCTCCTTGGCCACCTGGGCACACTGCTGGCTCATGTTCAGCTGGCTGTCAACCAGCACCCCCAGGTCCTTTTCCTCCAGGCAGCTTTCCAGCCGCTCTGCCCCCAGCCTGTAACATTGCGTGGGGTTGTTGTGACCCAAGTGCAGGACCCAGCACTGAGCCTTGTTGAACCTTATACAACTGGCCTCATCCCATCTGTCCAGCCTGTCCAGATCCCTCTGCAGAGCCTGCCTGCCCTCCAGCAGATCAACACTCCCCCCTCAGCTTAGTGTCATCTGCAAACTGACTGAGGGTGCACTTGATCCCCTTGTCCAGATCATCAATAAAGTATTAAACAGAATGAACAGGACTGACCCCAGTACTGAGCTCAGGGGAACACCACTTGTGACCGGGTGTCAGCTGGATATCGCTCCATTTACTATCACTCTTTGGGCTCGCCAGCCAGCCAGCTTTTAACCCAGCAGAAAGTACACACATTCAAGCCATGATCAGCCAGTTTCTCCAGGAGAATGCTGTGGGACAGTGACAAAGGCTTTACTAAGGTCCAGGTAGACAACATCCACAGCCTTTCCCTCGGCCACTAGATGGGTCATCTTATCATAGAAGCAGATCAGGTTCATCAACCAGGACCTGCCTTTCATAAACCCATGCTGGCTCGGCCTGATCCCCCAGTTGTCCTGCACGTGCCATGTGATGGCACTCAGGATGATCTGCTCCATAACTTTTCCTGGCACCAACGTCAGGCTGACACGCCTGTAGTTTCCCAGATCCTCCTTCCTGTCCTTCTGGTAGATGGGCATCACATTGGCTGACCTCTGGTCTGCTGGGACCTCTCTGGTTAGCCAGTAGTGTTGATAAATGATGCAGAGTGGCTTGGTGAGCTCCTCCACCAGCTCCCTCAGTACCCTCGGGTGGATGCCATATGTTACAATGGGATGTGGCTTTCTGAGGGACACGGAAGGACAGACTCTCTAACCCCATTACATGCACAGGAAGGTGGCAGAGAGCAGGAAACTCTGCAAGTAAGCTTGAAAATTATGCAGGTTGGCTTGGAAAAGCTGTGAGGGGCACCAAATTGGAATCAAGCACTGGCCAGGAGGCAAGACCACAAGGTCCCCAGTGCTCAAATGATATGCACTCTGACAAGATGCAGGAAGGAAGAGTTATGTGGCTGTTGAGAGTGAATAAAAGTGTGCCTCAGTCTGCAAGCAGTGCCAAAACATCTCATTGCATCTTTGCTGTCACAGTTACCCAGGGACTTGAAGTTAATTTTAACTTTAAGAAAACCTGAGGATGTCATGCTAGGACAGAATAGCTCTCTGATCCCTATACTATTTTGATATCTCCTGAGACAGAATATCAAAGCACTGTATCACTTTCATTTCTATTTCTTCCAGCCTGGAAAGCAGAAACTGGGATAAAAATGTCCATGATGAATGCCACTTCAATCTGCTGTGCGACAAGAGACATTAAAAAAAATATAACCATTCATTATTATATAAATATGAAAACTTCGTGTATGGACCTATTTCTCATATTCTTATGTTTAATTTATTTCCTTTGTGTAATACTGTCTACATTTGCATGGCTCTGACCACAGTAATTTAAAAATGTCATCCACGTTGCATGACAAAGATCCAAAACATGTACTACATAAACTGATATAAGTGCATAATTGAGCATTTTATATTTTCCCCCTCCCCTCAGTAAAACCCACCATAGACTTTTTTAAGCTTCTTCAGACGAGTGCATTAAGGAAAGACTGGTTTACTGCACTGAGGTTATTTTAGCTGACTGTAGGAGGTCCTGTTAAGTACCTGGACATTTGTGAATGCTAATAATTGTATACAGTTTCTACAGATTTTTTTTTGCATGTGTAGATTTGTTCACAGATGCTGTGTGCAGATCAAAAGAGTACACAGAATTTATCATCTACTTTGAAATATTGCAAGCAATGTAGCATAAATTTCTTGCTGAAAAAAAAAATCAGCATTTTAGTCTTGGGAAAAATCTTTGCAATAGCTCTAAAGAAATAACTACACGAGGTGCACAGGCACACAGAGAAGTTGGAAAATGCTGAAGAAGTGATTTAAAGGATTTTTTTAAAGGCGTAGTATCAGTATCTCATTAAAAAATATCAAATATTTGATTTCAAAGAGTCTTGTTAAAGGAAGCATTATGCATGGAGATCAGAGACCAAAGGATATTGTAAGTTAGAATCTGTGTATCACCCAGGGCTCGTTCTAAACCTCACTGTGGCCGTATACCTGGGAAGACTATTAATTCACGCCTTCACATGCCAAACACCTAGTGAAACATGAAACACAGAACTGTAGGTTTAATTTTTTACTTCATGATTTGAAACCAGTGCTTCAGCATCAATTGCTTAAAATCCAACAAAAGATGCATGTATGATACCACATTATACATTGGGGTGATATTGATGTGAGGTCACCGGATATCATGAAATGCTGTGCCACAGTGAAATATGACAGTCGGTTTAAATGGCCATTTAAAAATGGCACCTTTTATTCAACACATCTCTTCTTGCTATGTCTGAATCAGCTGGCTAAATTGTGGTACAGGAATAAATTACTCTGTACTTCTTTTTTTAGATCATCTTTTCATTTTTGGACTACGCTTAAAATCGTACGTAACTTCAATCTGAAACTGGAAATTAAGCAATTTTAAAAACATGTTTTATCTTAGAGTGTAAATTAAGGTTCACCTAGACTCTGCTCTCCACGTTCTCTGAAGTACATAATTATTTTGTTTATGGGAACAATTCTTTCCTTCCCTATCCCAAATATGAACAATCTGTTTCCTAGAAACAAACTGCACATATGGAAAGTCAGCAGTATGAAATTATTAATAAAGTCCTTTCCTCCCTGCTTTTATCAAATAACTCTGAACTAAAGAATTGTATGAGTCCCTCTGGTGTTTACAAGCTGGTTTACTAGAGCTCCTGTGTCTGTTAAGACTTGCAAACAGGGAAATGATCATTTCAGATAACTAGCCGTCTTCTCTCCCTCACTGGAACCAAATGCCAAATATAACACTGCAGATGAAAGCAGGTATCATGACTGATTGTGATTTTCCTAGTAATAACTTAGAAAGACTGATAAATTATTTGGCACTTCTCTGATACACAGGCTAGTCAATCATATCACGGTCAGCAGTTGAAAAATATGTGGATCTCATGACATTTGGTGATTGCAATCTGACAGGAAATATGTGAAAATAGTTTTAATACTGAAGACTTTTCTTGAGCAGCTTAAGACAGCTCATGAGGTAGAAGAATGTAACACCAAGCTTCAAGAGGTAGAAATTCAGTTTCCCAGTTAATAGCATAGCTATAGGCAAAGAGTACATATATGATTCATTATGTGCTGTTGGCTACCAACTGTTTCTGAGGACAGTCCAATTCAGTTTTGCTACGCATAAGGTTCAAGAACAATGCCATAAATCTATGTTTTTCTTTCTCTATGAGATTATTACTGAAGCTGATCAACTGGAAAAGTAACCAAAAAGTTAACAGGCCGGTTCCCTAAGAGGATTAAAATCAAAAGGCAAGTGTGTGTAACAGGCACCAGACAGTATCACAGGAACCTGGGGCGGGAACATCCCAGGGAAAACATTCCATATACTAAACAGGTCTTCTAAGTTATGTGAGGGAGAAGAACAGTGTACATGAGAGAGAGATAATTCTTCATCTAGGCTGTGCCATTTGGGCAGGTATTTGGCCAGAACCAAATAATCATGGTTCAAAAAGGTGTCCAGAGAGTATGTTCACTGAATTATGTCATGCACAGCTTCAGGGACCGTGGGACCGTGTATATCCCACGCCTCCAGAAGAATGTCACAGCCTAGCTATGATTAGGACAAATCACAACAGACAAGACAACTGCAAGAAAATAACTACCTTGCTGCAGTTTAAGGAAAAACCTCCTCTAGCCCTAGCCTCCCCTTTTTAAGTTGAGGGAAGCAGACCTCGAACACCTGCCCTATTGATTTCTGAAGTCATACAGAAAAAAGGGAGGCAGCAAAGCCTCCTAAGGAGGGAATGTGCAGTGCCAGGCTGCTCCACCCTCAGGAGATTTAGCAGCTCTGTGGAATCTGCGTGGCCATGGTTCAGCCAACCACTTAAACGTACACGGGAGCCCATACCTACTTAGCGGTGCACTTAAGTATGTGCATTACTGAATAATGACAGATGGCTAAATCAGGGCCTGAGGGAGCCAATAATGTTCTGAATTTATCATGCTGTGGGGGCCGCCCTGCAGCCTGGAACCAAGTGACGGAATTAAAAATGGGAGAGAAGTACAAATGGGCTCAGTTAATAAGCTTAACAGCTTCATCCAAGGTGTAGGTCTAATAACTCACATGCTAGAAATAGCAGATAAGATTACACATAGTCCTTTGGCCTTAGCGATATTTTTCCATAGGTCTTACTGTTGACATGTCATCACTAATCTTGTTTTCCATTTCTAGAGCGTATTTTATAAATAATCATGTTGATTCTACAGCCAGCACAGTGACACAGCATCCAGCTGTTATTTTTAGTTAAATGCTGAGCTGAATATTCTCTCAAAACAGAATAAAATAAAACCCACAGCCAGTCTTAGGAAGCTCCTTGTTAATATCTAGTGAGCTAACAGTTTGCTTACCCGTTTAACATTGCTTTTATTGATGATGAAATTTAAACTTAGTGATCAATAAATGTGCCATCACTAAAATATCCACTTTAGAAAAACAGAAATGTATGATAAGAGTTAGCAGAAACCAAAGTGCTGGATTCTTCTATTCACTGCTGTATATGTGTCTTCACGGACTATGCAGTGCCATCCCATGAAAACAGCACTGAGCAATGTGAAAAATATTTTGCTACAATTTGTTTAGATTAACAGAGGATTTTCTGGTCCTACACTAGTAGCAGACCTGCTTCTCTAGGTTGGCTCAATGAAAATGAAGTTCTGTATTGGATTGGTTGATTACTTTTATTTAGCCAAAAAATATATGAAGCCTAACTCTAATCTAATATAATGAAGAGTCTAAAGTAATGCTGCCAAATGAGAAAACATAACAAAACAAGAACAAGCAAGAAACAAAAAGCCTGACCTAAAATATCACTGCAGTTTTAATTCTTAGTCTTACACATCGTGAAAACCATAACAGAGCACACTACTATGGATGCGTCTTTACCATATCTTGACAAGATAAAGGATAATTTCTAGTAGTTATTTATTGCAAAGTATATTAGGACATCATATGTCACACACTGGGTACAAACCAAAAAACAAATCTGCTTTTAATTTTACTTCATCTAAATACTGTTCCTATCAGATGAACACCTATTGGACAGGGAAATATTAGTGTAGTTGTCATTGACTACTAAGTTGGTTTGTAGTCACAGCAAAGGGGTAAAAGATTGAATAGAAGTAGGAGCTGAACTATAATGTCCACCTTTGTTAGTAGAACGGCATGTTTCAATAGAGTTGGGTAACACAGCCCCAGCCAAATAGCTCGAGCTTCACACAACTGAAATACTACAGGCATGCTAGGATCAGGTTACAAGCGATATTTAACAACCATGATTAAACACACTTAGCTGGAACAGTGTAGAGGTGGCTCATTCTTACAGTAACAAGGTCACAACCTGATAATGGGGAGAAACCTGTCACACAGGAGAGCATCTCCTACCTACTGCAGTAAAATTATAATGTAGGTACATTTCAGAGCCCAGGCTCATAGAACTGTGCTGACGCTATGAGGCATCACCTTGAGATCTCTGCGCTGTTATGCTCTCAAAACCAGGACCATTAGATAAAGCACCAAGGTGATTATCTGGAAGAAAGCGGAATGCACAGAGTTGGTTGCAGCAGAAGGGTCTGAAAAAACAAGTTATTTCCATTCATTTAGGAATTTAACAAGTGCATGCCACAATTCCCCAGCTGTTCTCCTATCACACCTGCTCTGGCACTTTCTCCGCACCAGTCCTGTGTGCAAACCTGCTTTGTGATACTGCAACACCACAGGTCCAGCAGTCTCATAGGCACACAGCACCTAACCCAGAGTGCACACGGGTAAAGCTTGGCATAATTTCTGAAGGGAGGACAGTCTTTCTTCTTTGAATAATGAACTATTTTCTTTTTAATCCTTCACCAGCTGCATCATATGTTGCTATAGATAGAGATAGTAATTATAAATGAAGGAGCATTGTAAAGCAGAGAACAGAGATTATGAAATGGAAAAGATTATGAAATTTAATATACTATGTTAGAGTATTTGTCAAAGCCTCAATGATATATTATACCAATAACATACCAATAATAAAGGATTAAGTAGGAAAATATTACTTAGGAAGAAAAGCCCCCAGAAGACAATCTCCTTCAAATGTTTGCCTAATGAGGTCTTATAAAATGTAAAGGTTATTCCAGAAGGCACGAGTTACAAAATTCATGCAACTAACACTAGAAATGCTTTTTTTTATTAATGAGACAACCAGAGACACCAATAGTGTATCCTGTAGAGACAAACTCAACTAATATCTGTACCTAACATTTTCATACGCTATTCTTTGCAAAGAGACATTCCCTCGTACAGTGAAGCTGCACTAATCTCACTTTGCTGCTAGCTGTATAGGAACTCATGACCTGTTTTTCAAGAGTGCTTGTTAAGACTGGACAGAAATCAGGTCATTTGCTACAGAGATGAGATTTGAACAGTGGCTTTAAAGAGCCTAAACAGTTCAAATTGGCAGTTAAACCCGCTAAACACACATGTGTCTGCATACAGAGTAGTAGTTTTTTGCAAAATACGATGCAACTTTGCAATTAAATTTTACTTACCAAAGACATAGACCTATCAGGTGGTCCACAGTTTACATGCACACTCACTGGAGTGCTAGCCCGGCTGTCAATAGGAGTTGTATCCTTGGGTTCTTGATGTTCTGGGACAGGCTCATACAAGCTGTCCATTGAGCCCTCCTAAAACACATTTAAACAGCTTTTGAAAGATGAACACTTGTAAACACATTAAAATAACAGCAAATAAAAACAGGAAGTATTTTTGTGATTTACAACATAGAGAGTGATTTTTCTCCCCTGTCTTTTGAAATCATTTATTTACTTCTTTCTCTGAAAAGCATATAGAAACTGATTATAGTAAATACTCAAATGCTAGAGTTCACAGTATCATGGCTTAGATTCCACAGATTCGCAGGAGTAAAGCTAAGGGTACAGCAAAAATGAACATTATCTTCTCAGAAGGAGTAAAATCACGTGTATATCTCCACCTGAGCATACATGAAAATTCCTGTGAAAAACCATGAAAACTATAAACGATGAAAATTTCTACATAAACTATAAAAAAATTTTATAGTTAATACTTCTTTATGAGAAAAAAGTTAATTTGATGCAGAAAAGTAACCCTATTTTCTGGAAATAAACAGAAACAATGCTGTCAGCTCCCAGAATTTAAGTCATGATTTAGGCTCCCAAAATAATGAGAATAGCTAGAATCAAAAATAAATTCCATTTATATTCAAATTTTTGAACTCATGTTATAATGCACATGTAAGTGTTCTTTTTCTCCAACCACCAAGAATATAAATATTTTAACAGAAACTAAGATTTTCAGATTTATCCCACTACTCCAAGAGCCAGTATTACATATACATACCACCATTCCATAATCCAAGAGTTAAATGAAAGCAGATGGCAAAACTAAAGATGCTCTATCTAATGATCCTAGATTTTAGCTGTTGCCACTTTGATCTGCACTGAATATTTTCCCAATGAATTTTGATTACTGATTTTAACTGCATTAATTAAGGAATAAATCACATTTATAGCAGTGTGACATACAGCATAGCAACACCATTGAAATTAACACGGTATATTATTATTTAAAAGCATTTGTTCCTCTAGTACAGAACATAAACACAGATGAATATTTGAAGTTATATTGTTAATACGTAAAGCTTTACAGGCAATATTATTGAAGCAGCAGTTCAAAGCCATGACTAATTTTTGCAGCCACAGTGTTCATCTATAGATCTTTATTTGCTTCAGTCTACTAGAGTCTTCATAAGCCAAGATAAATGTTCTGGGAGAAATATTACAAACTGAACCTCCTGAAAACGCTCATGTTATGTACTAGAGTTCATTCTAGGAACTAATGAGTTAATGCTTCCTGGGAAAGCGGTGCATGGCTTATGAAGCACACTACACATGGCTTGTGCTCCTAACAGACAACTGAGCCTGTTTATTCATAAGAATAGTATTTTTTCTTACTGTAACTATGTTGCCATGTAGCAATGATGGTTCAGGCTCCCAGTCTGAAGTTATTGATTGAGCAGTTCTAGACAAAAATGATGAGTTTAAAACCTTATTTCATACTTCTGTGATTCTACAATGTAAAATGTAACCATATATTTCTCCCCTGATTGGGAATAGTACAGGACTTTGGTGAAGAGAGTATTTAATTAAGAGATGGAAGCATAAAAAAGCTCATGTTAAAGAGAGGGCATGAGAAAGAGGGAAAAGTGAGGGTGAGGAAGAATGAAAGGAGAAAGAAGGGGGAGAGGAAGAGGGTAAGAAAAGAGAAAAAGAAAACAAGAAAGAAAGCAATAAAAATATGTAAAGGAGATAAGGGCAAGAATAACAGAGGGAAAAGAGATGAGGAGAGAGAAGAGGGGAGAGGCAACAAGAGAGAAAGAGCATAAGGGTGAGCATCTGAGAATGGATGCTCAGGAAAGGTAAAGAGGGAGAGTGTGAGAGGTCAAACAAGAAAGAAAGTTCATGTGAAAAAGGTGGAGTGCAAGGGCATGAGAAAGGACAGGTGTGTAAGGAAAAGCAAGTATGCAGAAAAAGAGCAAGTGCATGTGAAAGAGAGAGGACATGAGGAATAGGAAGTGCATGAACAGTAATGAGGGCATGAGAAAGAGAATGCATGCAGGAAATGGAACATATGAGAAAGCATGAGGGCACATGAGAAAGAACACAAGAAAAAGTGAGTGCACAAGGAAGAGCAAGCACACAGAAGAAAGAGTGGGCGAAGAAGAGAAAGAAAGAGACAAGATAGGACGGGAGAGAGACTGTGTGAAAGCAAGTGAGAGGGAGCGTGAGAGTGAGAAAGGGCAAGAAAGAGAGCATGAGAAAGATATCAAATGAGAAAGAGAAAGCTCGCCTGAGGAAGAGTGAGCATAAGGGCATGGGAAAGGGTGTGAGTGCATGAGGAAGCACATGAGTGTGTGAGATGGAGAGGAAGTTCATGGGATATAACAAGTGCACTTGAGGAAGAGCCAGGGAATGAGAAGAGTGAGGGCACCAAAAAGAGCAATGACGCAGAAAGGAGCGAGGGTGTGAGAAAGGGAGGGCACTCAGGAAAGACAATGCACAGAAAGAGTGTGAGCACGGACAAGAAAGTGAGCGAGAGAGCAAAAGCATGAGAAAGAATGAGTACTTGTGTGCAGGAGCATGTGAGAAAGACCACACAAGAAAGAGGGAAATAGTGTATAAGAGGAGAATGTGTGGAAAGGTGTGAGAAAGAGAAGGCATGAGGAAGAAAGTAAGCGTCAGGGTGTGGGAAAGACCAGGTGCATGGTTGCAGGAAAGGCCACGAGGTTGCCAGGAGTGCAAAGTTGTGAGAAAGAAAGTGAAGGTGCAACAAATAGACCAGGCATAAGAAAGAGAACTAGGGCGTGAGAAAAGGGGTGGACATGAGAAAGAGTGTACCAATATCCAGAAAGAGCAAATACACAAGGAAAAGTCAGCATGAATGATAAAAGAGTGTGAGCATGACAGAAAGAGAGGGAGAGAGGGTGAGAGACAAGGAGCAAGAAAGAGCAAAAGCTAAATTGAACAAGGAAGGGTGAGAGAGAAAGAGGGAAGGCAAGACTGAGAGAGAGAGAAAGAACGTGTGAGAAAGAGTGCTAAAAAACAGGGGAGAGAAAGAGTGCATAAGACCAAATTAGAAGGATACCCCATGTGAGAAACCGTGAGTGTGAGGGCATGGGAAGGGATGGGCACAAGAAAGAAAGGCATGAGAGTGAGGTAGAGCACAAGGGTGGGATAAAACACATAAGCATGTGAGAGCACGGTTGCATGAGAAACAGCAAGCATGTGCAAGGAAGAATGAGGGTGCGAGAAAGAGAGAGGGTACAAAAGAAGCAAGGCCACAAGAAAGGGGAGCGCTCCAGAAAGGGGAATGCACAGAAAATAACGAGGGGGACAGGACAGGCGGG
>JAVJGI010000014.1:107725896-107771651 GCA_035590275.1 Ibycter americanus | reverse complement strand
GGGTGGGGGATGGGGTGGGGTGGTGGTGGTGGGGGAGCAGAGGAAGGGGGCAGAAAGATGGCGTGAGAAAGCAAGGACGAGGGTGTGAAAAGGATCAAGCGCAAGGTTGTGAGAAAGGGTGTGAGGGCACAAGAAAGTGAGAGTGTGAGAAAAATCAGGGGCATAAGAAAAGGAAAGTGCATGAGAAAGTATGTCTGCATGCAAGAAAAAGTGAGCACATGAGAAAGTACACGAGAGAGAATGAGAAAGCAAATACAAATGAAAATGAAAGCAAGCACACATGAGAGGGAACGCTCACAAAACAGAACACTCATGTGAGAAAGAGCAGGCATGAGGCACAGGAAAGGGTGGGTGCAAGGAGGGGCAGGGTTGAGGGCCAGAAAGCATGATAGCACAAGAAAACAGGCACACAGGGAAGAACAAGAGTGAGAGAAAGGTAAGAGCATGAGAAAGGGCAAGTGATTGAGAAAGGAAGTGTGCAAAATAGTGCAAGCATGCGTAAGCAAGGGTGCAAGAAAGTGCACATGAGAGAGACAAAAGAGCCAAGAAAAGGGGAGGAAGAAAGAGAATGTGAGAAAGAGAAAGTGTGCTGGGAAAAGATGGCATACAAAAGAAAAAGCAGACACAAGGAAGCAAGCATGAGGGCATGAGAAAAATGGTGTGCAAGGGTGCAAGAAAGGGTGTGAGGTTACAAGAAAGGCATGATTGTGTCAGAAAGGAAAAACTTGCAGAAGAAAAGATGTGATGGCCTGAGAAAAAAAGCAGGCACAGCAAAGGAAATGTGAGTGAGTGACCATGAGAGAAAAATAGGGGAATCTGAGAGTGGAAGAGCAAGAGAGAGGGAGGGTAAGAGTGAGAGTGAGGGGAAGAGTGGGAAGGATCATGAGACAGTTTAGAAAGGGGGTGAGAGATCACATGAGAGGTGCAGAGTGTATGTGAGAAAGAGATGGTACGTGAAAGGTGAAAGAGAGATTGCACAAGAAAGAGAACGTGTGTGCAAGAAAGTGAGCATGTGGGTATGAGAAACGGTGAGAGTGATGTTGTGAGAAAAGGAATGGGGTCATGAGAATGGGGGGAAAGGTGCAAGAGAGAGTGCAAGGCCACAAGACAGAGAGGGTGTGAGAAAAGGAGTGAGCATGAGAAAGAACAAGACAACTTGTGAGAAAGAGCGTGCATGTGAGAAACGTGTATGCAAGGTAGAAAGTGAACGCTTGTGAGAAAGAGAGCTCTTGAGAAAGAGGGAGAAAAAGTGCAAGAAAGTAAGCATGAAGGCACGAGAATGAGTGACCATGAAGTCTCAAGAAAGGGAACAAGAGCATGAGAAAGGGCATGAGGGTGCAACAAAGAAAGTGAGGTGATGAGAAGAGGAGCAAGTGGGTGAAAGAGCAAGACCATGTGCAAGAAAGAATGGGCACAGTAACGTGGCTATGAGGGCACAGGAAAAAGACTTAACGTGAGAAAGAGCAAGTGTGCAAGAAAGAGTTTGAGTGTGTGAGAGAGATGTCAAGAAAGAGATTGTGTCTGAAAGAGAGCAAGAATGAGGAAGAACAAAGGGGAAGAGGAATAAAGAGGGAGAGACAGAACAGGGTGGGGAGATAAAGCTCAAAAAGAGATTGAGAGACAGGCTGCACCAGAAAACAAGAGAGAGAGTATGGCAGGAGAGAAGACATGCATGAGAAAATGAGTGTGAGAGCATAAGAACAAGGATAAGGTTGAGAGAAAGGGTGTGAGGTCACAAGAAAGGGGATAAGGTCATGAGAATGGGGCTTGTCAGAAAAGGAGTAAGGATGTGAGAAAAAGAACGGATTGAGAGAAAGGGAGCAAGCACAGGAAGCAGCATTATCAACTGAGAGACCGAACAAGTGCATGAGAGAGAGAGAGACTCCAAGAATGAAAGCTCTCAAGAAAGAGGGAGCTAGAGCTTGCATGAGAAAGAGTGGGCGTGAGGATGGGTGTGATGGCACAAGAGAAAGAGCCAGCATGCAAGAAATAAGGGAGAGCAAGCGTGCAAGAAAGAGCAAGGTTGCTAGAACAGGGGAAAAGGGGGGGTGGGGCGGTGGGGTGGGGAAGGAGGGGGGGCACAAGAAAGGGAGTTAAAGAGTGACTACATTAGAGAGTGCTAGAGATGGAGAGAAAAAGGGGGAGTCAAAAAGGGAGAAAATAATATGAGGAAAGGGAAAGAAAGAGAAGGATGAAGTGAGAAGAGGGTGAAGAGGGACAGAAAGAAGGTGGAAGAGAGAAAGAGGAGGGGAGCAAGGCAGAAAATGAGGGAGCATGAATGTGAGAGGCAGGGACTGTGAGGGAAACAGTGCACTAGTAAGACACAGTGTTTAGGAAAGAGGTGGTGTGAGAAAGAAAACAAGCACAAGCGCAAAAGAAAGCAAGAACAATTTTTCAAGAAACGGTGCAAGTTCACGAGACAAAGAGTAACATTACAGGAATGGGGGCATGACCATGAGAAAGTGTATAAAAGAATGAAAAAGGGTGCATTGGTGCAAGAAAGAGCGAGGGAATAAGACAACAAGCAAGCAAGGAAAAACATGATGTGTGATAAAGAGCAAGTACACGAGAGTGTATGTGAGAAAGCGATAGTGACTTAGAGAGAGAGGCAACTCGTGGAACGGAAAGAGAGATTAAAAGAGAGGAGTATAGAGAGGAGGAGACAAGGATATAGCAAATTAAAGAGAAAACGAAGGTGGGGAAGAGAAAGGAGGAGTGAGATGGAGAAAGAGAACTCAAGGAAGAGGGAGTGTTTGCAAGAAGCAGGGAGACTGTGGAAAGGAGAGAGAACATGCACATGAAAGAGTGAGTGCAAGGGCATGAGAAAGAGAGTGGGGTTACAAGAAAGGGCATGAAGGTGCAAGATAAGGTGTGAGGAAGAGCATGGATGGGAGAAAGAGAGGGGCCACAAAAAAGAATATGATCACTTGCAAGAAAAAGCAAGGATGCACCAAGAAGAAAGATAAAGAAAAAGAGGGAGAGAGGGAGAAAGAGAGTGAGAGACCATGCAAGAAGGAGGGGGAGGGGGAGCAAGAAACAGGGAAAGAGGTGGCATAAGAGTGAAAGTGCATGTGAGAAAGCTAGTGTGAGTGAGTAAGAAAGAGCAAACCTTAGTCTGGCAAGAAATAACACAATGGCTTGTATCAGAAATAGTGTGGCCAGCAGGACACACAGCCCCTGTGCTGGTTTTGGCTGGGGTAGAGTAATTTCCTCCATAGCTAGCATGGGCTGTGTTTTGCATTTGTGTTGAAAACAGTGTTGATAATGCAGAGATGTTTTTGTTATTCCTGAGTGGTACTTACACAGAGGCTCCTCACCCCACCCCACCAACGAGTAGGCTTGGGGTGCACAAGGACTTGGGAAGGGACACAGCTGGGACAGCTGACCCTAACTGACCCAATGGATATTCCATACCACATGATGTCATGCTCAGCATATAAAACTGGGAGGAAGAAGGAAGAGGCGTGTGTTCAGAGTTACTTGGTAACTGCTATGTGTGATGGAGCCCTGCTTTCCTGCAGACAGTTGAACACATGCCTGCTGATAGGAAGTAGAGAATGAATTCCTTGTTTTACTATGCCTGTGTGTGTGGCTTTTCCTTTACTTATTAAACTGCCTTTAGCTCAACCCAGAAGTTTTCTCACGTTTACTCTTCTGATTCTCTCCCTCATCCCACCAGGGTGGGGAAGTGAGTGGCTGGGTGGTGTTTAGCTGCCAGCTGGGGTTAAACAGCAACAACCCTGCAGTCATCACTGATGAGGCTGCACCTCGAATGCTGGGTTCAGTTTTAGGCCCCTCACTACAAAAAAGACACTGAGGTGCTGGAGTATGTCCAGAGTAACAAAGCTCATGAAGGCTCTAGAGATCAAGTCTTATGAGGAGCAGCTGAGGGAACTGAGGTGGTTTAGTCTGGAGAGGAGGAAGCTCCCAGGGACCTTATTGCTCTCTACAACTACCTGAAAGGAGGCTGTAGGCAGGTGGGGGTCAGTCTCTTCTCCCAGATCACTAGCAACAGGATGACAGGAAACTGCCTCAAGTTACCAGCAGAGGTTTAGATTGGATATTAGGAAAAAAATCTTCACCAAAAGGGTTATCAAGCATTGGAACAGGCTGCTCAGGGAGGTGGTGGAATCACCCTCCCTGGAGGTATTTGAAAGATATGTAGATGTGGCATTTAGAGACATGGTTTAATGGTGGACTTGGCAGTGTTAGGTTTACAGTGGTATTCAATGATTTTGAGGGTCTTTTCCAACCTAAATGATTCTACAAAATAGTGCACAGTGAAGAGAAAGGGCATGAGAAAAAGCAAGCATGCACAAGAAAGCATGCACATGACGGGAAAAGGAGAGAGAGGAGTAACAGAGAAAGAGGGAAAAGGGATAAAACAGGAGGAAGAAATGGAGAGAGAGAGAGCAATAGACTAAGCATGAGCGTAGGGGAAAGGGTGGACACAGAAGAAAGCAGGGAAAAGTGTGCAATGTTTATGAATATGCAAGAAAATGCAAGTGCAGAAAAGAGTAAGCACATGAGAAAGCAATAGCATGAGGAAGTCAGAGCACTTGAGAAAGGGAGTGCACATGAAAACACGAGTGTATAGAAAAAAGGGAGCACAGGAGGAAGGGAGTGAGGGTATGAGCAAGCAAGAAAAGGAAGGAGGAGGTGACCAAGGAACAGAGAGAGTGAAAGCATGCATGAGAGAGAGGTGAAAAAGAAAAAGATAAAGGAACAGTGCAGGAAATAATATGTGCCTGAGAAAGCAAGCATGAAGTTGTGAGAAAGACTGAATGTTAGGTTGCAAGAAAGGATGTGAGGTTGTTAGGGTGCAAGGTTGTGAGAAAGGATATGAGGTTGCATGAAAAGGCAGTGTTGTGAGAAAGGGTGCGAGGCTGTAAGAAAAATTGTGAAGATGTAAGAAAAGGAGTGGGCTCAAGAAGGTGAGCGTAAGGGGGTGCGGGGTGGGGGAGAGAGAAAAATCTAAAGAGTGAGAAAGCACCTGTTCAAGAAAAGATGAGAGCACATACGATTAAAGAGAGTGCTGGAAAGAGGTTACATGAAGAGAGAGATGGCATGAGAAATTGCATGCAAGGGCATGAGAAAACACAAAAGTAAGGTCACAAAAAAGGGCATGAGGTTGTAAGAAATGGGGTGAGGACATGAGAAAGGGCATAAGAAAGGGAGTAAGGGTGCAAGAAAGAGTGACTGAGAAAGAATAAGCACATGAGAGCGTGTGTGAGAACGAGAGACAGTGAGAGCAACAGCAAGAAAGAACTAGATAGAGAACAAGCAAAGGGAGGAGACAGAACTTTTAAGTAAGCATTCAGGAAGAGGGGAGAGAGACAGGGTGTGGGGAAAATACAGAGCTGGTACAAGAGAAGTGAGGGAGCACCAAAAAAAGCTCATGCAAGAATCCAGCCAGAGGTATGTCAGAAAGAGCACAGGGTCACAAGAAAGGGCATGAAGTTGTGAGGACAGCAAGGGCACAAGTCATGGAGCAGGTGCACCAGCATGTGAGAAAGAGTGAGCACATGGCATGAGAGAAAGGATGATTGAAAGACAGATAGAAGAAGGGAAAGAAGGAGGGAAGGAGGAGAGAAAAAGAGAAAAACAGCATGTGAATAAGTGTGCAGGAAAGAAAGGCATGGGAGGAGAAAAAGAAAACATGCAATAAAGCGAGAGTGTGATAGAGTGAGAACAAAGTCACAAGAAAGGGTGCAAAGTAACAGGAAAGAGGTGTGAGAAAACACAGGCATGAGAAAGGTGCAAGAAGGGGAGGAGAAAAAACAAATTCATGTTAAAAAATGAATAGAGTGAAAGAGAAAGAGCAGGCATGCAAGGGAGAGAGATAGAGCACATGTGAAGGTGCAAGAAACATTGGGCAGGAAAAAGGGCGTGGGTGCACAAAGGCATGAGCACGTGTATGAGAGCAAGTGTGTGCAACAAAGTATGTGAGAAAGAGCTAAAGCATGAGAAAGGCAAATTGGGTGTGAGAAAGGGAGAGGAAGAGTGAGTGATAGAGTGCAAGAGAGAGAAAGACTGAGAAGGTCTTTGTGACAGCATATGAGAAAGTGCGCAAGAAAGTGCCAACAAAAGGGAGCATGGGAATGAGAGCTTGAGCAATACAAAGAGCAAGCACAAGGGCACAAGAAAGGTGGGCTCAAGAAAAGGCAAAGGTGCGGGAAAGAGCGAGGGAACAGGAAAGAGTGCATGAGAGAGCAGGCTCAAGTAAGAGCAGGCATAAGAAAGAGTGAGCACACATGAGAGAGTGGGTGCAAAAGAGGATGGCCAAAAATGAGTGCAAGAAAGGAAGCGTGCACAAGAAAGCACAAAAGAGTGAGAAACGGAGCACTCAACAAAGAGAAAGCACACTTTCACTTTACAAAACAGTTTTATTTGCTGACTTGACTGGTTTTATACTTTGTAGGCATATATTTCCCTTGAAGGAGGGAAATAAAGAAATAACTCTCTTTCAGGGCAACCCAAAGTATTTAAATGAAAATGAAATATTCTTGCTGCTTTTTTTTGTTAGGTTTCTTTTTATACAAAAAAAGGCGATGTCAGTAAGGTTTTCCATTTCACACATCAACTCTTTAGTAGTACTGAGCACACTAAACATCACAGAGCAATATGAGAGCAGAAGGAAACTAACATAATACTGGAGTAGTTAGTACATTTCCTTTTTCCTACATGGGATGAGAAAGCCTCTTGAAACCTTTTGCACCAGGAGCTTTATGGGAGAAAAGATCCTAGTTCAGATCCAGAAGCAAATAATTGTAGCTCTTTTCTTTGCATATTATTATCATGGCATGAGAGACTAGATTGATCACAAGGCAGAGAGAGGAGTATTTATTAATGCAGTCAGGTCATTCTCCAGCTCAGCATTTAAATGTGAACGCTGGTGTATAGTGGTATGATAGCACTCCAGATAAAATAAACAAGGAGTATATGAAGATTATTACATGGGAAGTACTACAAAGCTCACCTTCTCAGATCTTTTCTATTCACACTACACTTTACATGATGGTCTTTCCACATTCAGGTAATCATTCTTTGTTAAAACATGTATTTTTAAGTCAGATCTATTTCTAAGTAACATCACTTCCCAATAGCCACAGCAGCATTAGCATCTTTCTATTTACTCTATGGTTTCTTTAATATTTGGAGGCTTCATCTAATTAATAATTTATCTATTACACCACTTTTATTAATACTTATTTTCTCTGCATCTTGCACAATAGAAACACTAGTTTTTAGTGCCAGAGGCTGTTTCAGTTTATAACATTAGATGTAATATATTTTACATTGTACTGTCAGCACATCTTTAAAAGAGCTCTAAAAATAAAATATGTAACTAGTTCAATGACTGAAAGTCACTAAGGCAATTAGACTTTCACTTGGTACTTTAAGTTTTACTAGCAAAAGTAGTGTTTAGCAAGCTACCATACGGAAGAAAAATAGACAAATGAAAGGGATCTTATTTGGCTTAAACCCTAAGATCAGTGCTCAATCTGAATAACTAATCTAAGTGACCCCATGATTAGGAGTGTTGTGTCCTTTCCCTATTGCCCTTCTTACACAGGTCTCTAACATACAAGATTTCGGCACTTCTTAAGTATCTGAAATTGTTCCCTGTCTTCATTAGTTCCATTACTAATGCCACTGCTCAGTGCCAAAGAAGGTAAGACCTAGTCTTTAAGTATTTCCTCGTGTAATGAAGTCTTTCATGCCCCTCCTCACATCCTTCTTACAGAAACTTCACTGAAATTCAGTTTTTCTTTGAAACAGAAATACGTGTGGTTGCATCTGTCTTAGGAAATAAAGAACAAGAATGAACCAGGGTACTGTAAAATGTGATCATCTGCACTAGTGCCCCCTGCCAGAACAGTCCCTGGCCCACACTTGTCTTAAGTCAAGTAACAGACATCCAAACAGCTCCTTGGCACAGTTGTTAAAACACCATCAGAACTATACTTGACAGGCAGGTTGCATGCAGCTGCCTTGGTTTGGAGGGTTTGCTAGAACAGACAGAGGTGCTTGTGTGCCAAGGAGGCTCAATGCCTGGGCATGTTCCTGGATGCGTGTACTTTAATGGGAGTCTCTGCAGAGAAATGTGTGAAAAGTCTGTTATTTGGGCTGAGTGTACAACCATGGTCAAAGGTGGCCCCATCTAAGGAGACACTTCTGCTTCCAGGAGTAAATGCTACAAGGCAAGTAAAAGTATACCCTGTCAGACAAGAGAATAACTCAGGACAGGATTAACTGGTAGTGTTCCAGGTGAATTGTTGCTAACTCCAGTGTGTATATCCTCAATACTGGAGAGATGATTCAGGAAAATAATCTAAGAAAAATATTCTACCTAAACTAAAGAACTTCATGTTCAATAATATCTTTTATTTCTTAGACTTGCAGGATGTTGCTATTTATTAGGCAGGGTATCAAAACAGATGGTTTGGCAACATAATTTCTTGCAATGCATACAGAAGCAGTGCTTGATCTGGGTACCTCTCCATATATTGTCCATAACACAAACAGTACTGTTTTTATTTAATTGTCTGACATGCTAAGCACCATAAGATGGAAAAGACATAGCAAACTCAGGGTCTAAGGTTGAACTTTTAACATAATATGTCTACAAAAGAAGGGATGTTTATCCTTTTGATCATTTTGTAAATGGAAAAAGGACACAAGGTTTTGAAGGCAAATCTAATTTGCCTGCAAATCCCTTGGGACCAAGGCAATGCGTCTGATGCAAAATTAATCTCAGTTGAGAAGCCAAATCATTCTGATGTCAACTCAGGACACAAAGTACTGCTGAGGAAACACCCCATGCTGGAGCACTCACACTAGGAGATCAAAGGGCTCCCAGGCAGCGGCAACAGGTTGCAGGAATCTCTGTCTGCCTCCCTGGGAAAGGCAGAGTCCAGTCCAGACTCCAAAGCCTTACAACCATCTCGTGACTAGTAAGTGTCTTCAGCCTCCATGTCACCACTTGCTAGACTGGCCCATAGTACTGTGTCTTTCATGCTAAAAAGATGTCTTTTATGGGCATGTATGGAAGCAAACCCACAGAGAGTCAAACCTGACAGCATAAACGGATGTTCCTTTAACTACTACAGTGTTCCACCACTTTGGATCAGCCAGAAGTCTGGTTCTACTCTGTTTTTAAACAGAATCGCTTTGTCATTCCCTCAAGTTGTAGCTTATTTCAACTGCTATACTCTATAGGGTAGAAAACTTGTCTGAGCTATAAAATAATATAATTGGAAAATATATGCATATGTACACACACACAAGCATGCATTCGTTGCAGTCTGAAATCTTGTCAGTCAGTCTGCATGAGGAAAATACTTCCATGAGAATACTATGTTTTTTGGACAGCTCTTTTTATTCTGTCTGCCAGTAGTCTAAGCTCTTCCATGGTTTCAGGTTTAGCAGTTACTCCAGATGCGCAGTTGATGTAAATCAGCAGTGATTTCATCAGTGACTATTCACATCTACTAAGAAACTGGCTCCTCTAGTGTCTTTAAACCCTAATTATTTTATTGCTGTGCATTATTTCTGAATTGACTCTCTTGAAGAGAAAAATACCCTTATATTGATGCTTCACCCACTTCATTGCTAGCCTTTTCACAGCCACAGGCCAAAAGAGTAAAAGTAGCTAGGGTACACACTTGGATCACTAGCTCATTTCCAAGCTAGACAATCTGGTTACAGAAAGCAACTGCACTGTGTCACATCCATAGGGAGGGCTGCACAGGTCTCAGTTTTATCAAGTGCGTTAGTGACCTATGAATTATCTTTAGATCTTGATAACTTGTGAGGTTTTTGCTAGGTGCACAAAAGATTACCAAAGCAGACAGAATGGCTCCCATGGAAAGCTTGTAAAGAACAGAGGTTATCTTCTTAGCAAGAATCTTTAAACAGAACTAATTATATCATTACAGAAACTATTATGGCACTAGCTTTCACTTGTCTGCACCATCTATTATTGCTGCAGCCATTATCTCTCTCACAGAAACTCCAGTTGCTGCATACCTGGTTTAACAGAGAAACTGTAACTTGACTGACTGTCACCCACACAATCTACCTCATATTTTGTTCAAATGCTGATTTCAACCGATATAAGGCTCAACACCTTTTTAAAAAGGGAACTACATACATAGAAAGCAAGAAGCTGCCCTGATGGAACAATAAAATACTGATAGAACTGTTCTTCCCCAAAGAACTTCAGAAATTTGTGTTTTCAAGCTGTTACAGATTGTACCAGAAAGTTAATATTAACTTAGAAGAAATGCACAGGTATTGACATTAAACTATGATCAGAAGTGTAATTGAATTCTCAGGGATGTTTTTTTTTTTTTGAGTGACTCTTGTCACAGAATCCTAAAATACCATTGCATTTTACTTTAAGTACTCCAAAGCAGCTTTTAATCCTTATGATCTGGAGAACACCAGTACTCTGCACTAAGATAGCATTAGCAATCAGAAACAACAGTTTACACTAAGCAGCTCCCTTATTTAAATTTGTGTCAGTGCAGTTTGAATAATGTTTTTTATTATTCTTTCTAAACATATGGGGAAGATATACTAAACATCTGGACAAAAGATGAAAAACAGGCTAACAGATCTACTGTGCTGTGTAAATACAGCAAATACACTCATCTAATTACCATTACTAATACTGAGCATTGGTATTGGCAGATGGTTAAGCTTTGAAAACAGAAAGAGTTTCAGTGGATTTCCTGATTTACCTGTTCATTCTGACCAGTTGCCTTGGGGCAAGTGAAGGGCGGGGGGGGTGGTGGCCGGGAAAGGAAAGAAAGTGAAAAAAACCACTGAAGAGAGTCTTAAATCAGTTCCTCTGCCTGTGACTAAATATTGCCATATGACTGGGTTAGCCCCGATGACTATGTATTCATGCTTGGCTAAGAAAACCAATGCTTGAAAAGTTTTAGCAGTTCTGTCACACTACTTAAGGAAAACAGATACTATTATCTCAAAAAAATGAGCTTAAAGCAATTTATAGCATACATACATTTAGCAATTATAACATTTATATGAGTCATTTTACTGTGTTGGGTCAAATGCCTCATGTTTAAATCTGCATGGTTTTGTAATAGTCACAGTACACAGTATACGCTTTTTGCTTAATCTTATTTTTACTGAATCATATTCTGCTACGTATAATTTCTCATACATAAACTCTTTTGTCTATGCTAGAAAGACTCACTGTTGCTACACAACCCTTGCACAGTTTGAGATATAACACCTTGATTTTTTTTCCATCCAAACACACCCACCAGTTCAGTTTATCAACTCAGCAACCCACTAAATAAAAACGTGTGTGTACACTTACCAGAGAAAAACAGAAAAGATTCATGTCGGTATTGTGATCCCCTCCAGCACCCCAAAATTCTGCTCCACAAACTCCTGCCGCACAATGCAGCTCCTCCTTGCTCTCCCAGCTGTTTGTACATTTCTCCCTGGAGATTACTGCAAGATAAAATCCCTGCAATAATCCATTGGATTCAGAGCCCATTATCAAATGAGACAGGCTTCCCCAGGCCAGTACAAACTGTTTTCTGAATTAAAGAACAATGTTTACCAACAAAACAAAAACATGGCCTGAATGATTATGATGGACTCAGCAAATGCTCTCTTACAGGCTGTTTTTTCTATTTAGTTTAGCAACTAATAGAAATAAAATTTTTTTCTGCCTAAACCCACAGGAACATATAGCTAACTAAGGCAAATATTCTCAGTTTACTCAGATTATCAAAAGACACACAGAAATTCTTGGAAAATTCTGATTTTCTATACAGATGAATTAATTTAGAAAATTCAGTAATTATTGTTGACTACATTTTGAAAGGAAGTATCTTACTTAGGGACCTTGGAAAAAAACCCCTGTGAGCCACAATCAAATTATTAAAAGAAAAACCCCAAACCCAAATTAAGATCTCACACCCTGGGCGTGTACGCCAAAGAATAATTACCAAACTGGTGTCTGACATGTTGACTGTTGGATGATACAGATTAGGACTAAACCAATTTTGCTATTAGAAAACATGGCAAATCTGGAAATGAAAAAATTGGGAGCTTTCAAAGCTGATCCATGGGTGTAATGAGAGGTATTGTAGTGTATATGGACAGGCAGATGAGTGATAAGAAAACAGTAACCCATGTCACTCACTGGTATAAATCAGCAAAATTCTATCACCCACAGTGTAGAGCAGTCTGAAGACGAAATAATGCCATAAGCACTGTGAGTCTCAAAACGTTTCAGATTATGAAATACCTGAAATTAGGCTGTTTTTGGAATAATTTTTCCTCCCAACCCACAATTAATTTCCCAGAGCCCTTAAGTCAATACTATGGTATTTTTTTACATGAACAAGCACCAGTTGATACCAAAGACATAAGCCGAAATTCACCACAGATGGAGAGGTGGCATCATTTTGTGACCAAGATATTTTTTTCCTTTCTTTGGGCCCAGAGTTTCACATCTATAGATGTCAAACATCTCTTTCATTGCTCATGCTTCTGACTATTTCAGTTTATTCTAGTAATTTTGCAGTTTGATCCTGCACCACAGTGAATTTGAAGTGCCCATAGTTTGGCAGAATAAATACATTTTAGCCTGTTAGTTTCTACACTGAACAAAGCCCAAACAAGGATCACACAAAGGCACAACAACAAACACCAGAGGACAGATAAGTTTCAAGACTTCAAAAGGAAAAGATACTTAGTTTGCACTTTTCTTATTTACTGTGAAGTATATAAAAGTCTTTCTTTAAGGCTTTTCCCAGGCTTCCTTTTCACTTATATTTTCAGGTGGGTTTCACATATTAGAAAAGTAGGGTTGGCTATGAAGAGCATCATGAAAAATGTTATTGTTTAGAAGCCAATTAACAAGAGACTTCTCATTTACTCCTACAAACTTGAGGAACACTAACAGATTTTGTCAATCACCATCTAGTGACGCTTTCCTAATGTGATTATACAAAAACAGACATCTGAGAGGCCTGGCTTGCCACAGGTGGACATGCATTTACTTAGTGCTCATTTGCTAGTTTCCTCATCAGGGAGGAGGTTCTTATCCTTCCTGTGCCTCGGGTTCTCCAGCTGGAAAAAATGGAATAACAGCACAAACCTCATGTGCTAAGTACTATGACAGTAATGAACAAAAGCACCCAGTCCCAGCTACGGAGAATTACTTTTTTTTAAAAAAATGCCTATTTACAGTAACAGCTACCTGGAAAATGTCGCAGCACTACAACCCACACAAGGTTCCAAAAGTTCATCTGCTGTCTGTGCTGTTTCTTCATCTTCTTCAGGCCAGTCCACCCTGCTTCTTGCCTCTGCTGCATCTGGGTTCCTGGCTTCTCCTCCAGCCAGCCTCTCCTCACCCAGGCCCCCTTCTTCTCTCAGCACCTCTCCTACATCCCTGGGCTCTTCTTCACCCAGTCTCTTCACTCAGCATTTTTCTTCCACTGGTGTTCCTTCTCCTCTGGGCTCCTCAGTGCTATTTAGCTGCTTAGCAGGAACAAGCCCCAGCTGTACATTATCCACGTCAGCCAACCCACTGCCCCAGAAGCAAGACCACAACTGTATATTATCAATGCTAATTAACCCTCTACAGTTTCTCTGCAGGAAAACTCCAGAAAGACTGAAGAGCTAGCAAAATTACAAGATATAATAAGGAACCAACACTTAAGTAACACAGGGGGACATGGTTTTCATTTAGACTGATTCAATTTCTTGATTTTGGATTATAGCTTTTGAGGGGCTTTTGCTATGCATATTTATTCTGAAATTCTAGGAGGAAATTTCTTAATTGTACACCGCAGGTCCTCGAGGCAAGAGTAGGTAAGAAAGTACAGATCTTATACTGAGCTATTCAGTTTCCATTCTGCTTGTATTTGTAGACATGCAGAAAAGAGAAGAATTTAAGAAGAAAAACAAATTAAAAGATAAGCAGCCTGTATCTACAGTTACAGACATACACATATATGGCAAGCAACTATGTAGGAAGGCAAAAATGCAGAGTTGCACAAGACAACCTTTTGTGAGGAGAGATAAATGCTCATCTGGAAACTTTCTAGGGCATTGGGCCAACTCTTGTTTCAGTTGTTCTTGTTTTACCATTTGGACAGGTGCAATTCATCACATCAGGCTTGAAATCTCATGAGCTAGGCACTAATCCATTGAAGTAAAATGTGAAAACCAGAGGCAGGCTTTTCGCAAATACAGAGCTGGAGATTGAAAATGGGAGTCATACTGGTTTAGACTCTGTGGACGTGCCTCCTGAGTGCATGCCCCAGATGGCTTGTTTGACTTCCTTCATTCTCCCAAAGGCAGACCTTCAGCACTCAATTGCTCTCATTTCATATCCTGCTGCATTCATCCTTTTGTTTCCAGCGGTATCAGCTCTCTGCATATATCTATACCGAAGGCATTATGGTGACAGTACTGGCTGAAAGTTATTCAAGTCAGGTTTAAAATATTCAGTTTAAATATCCTGCTCTAGAAACACAGAAATTTAACCCAGTCTGATTTCCATTTTTCTGGGCTAATAGCTTTATAAGAAACAGCCTTCAGTGAAGGCTTCAGGTGGGATCACAGAGCACTGCTGCAGATATTCTGGATACGAGCCACTAAGACCCTAAAGACTGCAAAGTTGTTATTACATCTTTTCGAGTACTTACAGTGTTAAGACTCCTCTTATGAAAAGGCAGCATTTTAGACCTCTACTAATTCACTGATGTAGTCATCTGTAAAGGTCAAGTTTGTTGATAGGCCTATAGATATCATTACCTATGAGGTTCCAGACTAATGGATAAATTACAAACTGTGAGGAAACACCTACTGTAACAATTAAAATATGATACAACAGCTTATTTTTGGTTGATGAGGATCAATAATATAAATAAAATACTCAGCAAGAGTTCTTAATGCCACTAGATACCACAGCTGCCTGTGTAAATATTTTGAGCTTTGAAAATAAAAACCCGATAACTAAGTAGAACAAATCTGAAGGTAACATCGGTGTTATAACATCTATATACATTTTATCTGGTATAAATAGAGCAATTTGCAGCAACAGGAGCACACCAGAACAGCAAACCTACACTATAATGAGGGTGCAGAAATCAGTTTTACCAAACAGAAAACCCTTGAACCTTCACTTCCTAGCTCTAATCTTGCACTACTGTGCACTGCTACATGACTTTTACATGCCTGGGGTCTACATCCCTGCAAGTAGTTCAAACACGTTAAACCCCCATAAATGCCCACAGATCAAGACTTTCATATATTGGGGTTATCTATTCCTGTACAGTGAATAGACTTTGTAGCTAAGATCTCTAGGCATCCTTGGCCTTTTTAGGAGACTGGATTTCAGCTGTGTATTCATAGTAAGTGGCTACCCATAATCTAGCCTGGCATACAAGCAGTTAAGGTCGAGCCATGATTTGGCTACTCATAATCCAGCCTTGGCTCCAGGCTCCCAGTCCTATGATAGCCATTCTACTGGTGAAACTTCATCTGTCACTGGGAGAACTCACTAGCAGAGCTGTGCAGTTTGCAGATTTCTTTAGTTTGCTGGACGAAGAAAAAAGAACATATTAGTAGCTATTAACCTGGACACATTTCAGTAAATCTGGAACTAATATTTACCCCTATTTTCTTCTCCTTTTTTTCCTCCCACAGGATATCTATCCTTAAAGTAAATGTACATCTACTTCTCTCATCATCTATTTGTCATCTGAACATCTTCATATAGATTTAAAACTAAAAGCAACAATGCTACTGCGTGATATAGTATAAGTGTTAAATATATAACTAATCATATGCTAAGTGGTCACATTTCTCTATTCATTCCACATAAAAGGCTGAATTATTACTTTATCATGAGCTCAAGGTAGACATAGTGTGTTGCTACTATGCTTCACAGGCTATCCTAGTGGAAAGGGAGAGATTTAGAAATTACATCAGAGGCCTTGGGTCTCCCATTCCTTTGGAAAGTGTCTGTGTGTCTACTTTCTGCAAATGTCTACTCAATACACCACATATTTTCTCTCATGTGAAGGCAGCCATGTAGGTTGCACACTGGATAAAACCCCTGCCTTATTTCACCTCCTTCTGTTCACTTACAATAGGCAGATGATGACAAAGCAGATCTGTGCAGAATGCTTTCCTTGTTGACTCACAACCCATGACTGAGTGCTCTATGATAAGCCACTATTGCAGCCTAGGAAACTGCAAGTTTAACATTTTCTGTCATGAACATCTCCTGAAGATACTTCAGATAGTAGAAAGCTCCATTTCAGACCACAAATACAATAGTGTCTCTGAGACCGAGCTACTAACATTTGATATTCCTGAATCAAATGTTCCAAACACTGGCTCTAAATTGCATCTACTTAATAGTTTGGAAAGGACCCATGAAGAACCAACTAAAAATCCGATTCTTTAAATGTTATTGATTTTTTTTTCTTTTAGAATCTCCTTCAATTTAGAGACAGCTTCTTCATTTCCACCTTTTACATTCAGCAGCTAATTAAAAATTGGTAAGGAAAAAGCTTTGCAACCCTCTCACCTCTGCCAAATGGCAGTATTCCATTCCTCATTTGAAAAGACAATTTTACAGATGCAATGATCAATTCAACACAGCAGCTTTTACACTTTTGCAATAAGGATTTGCAACAGAGTTTAGCTTATTTTAAAGCTTATTTTAAAGCTCACTCCAGCATAAATAGCCACAACATTCACTTCAGTCCAGAAAATCAAGCAAATAAAGACAAGAAGAGCCAATATTCCATAACTCAGAATCCAACAGGCAAGTAAAATGATTTCACAGTTTCCAGAATCCCAGGGAAGGTCTGTGCCTATTAAAGTCACTGGCAAATTCCCATCAAATTCAGTGCAATCAGAATTTCATGCACCTTCTCCTGCTAACTGATTACCTTTAATCACAACATCATAAAAGCACATGAGGTTTGCCATACAATTCACTGTAACATTCAGCCATACCTCGAAGCTAACATTCCTTCTAGGATAAACAATCACATTGTTCTTTCCCTTGTCCCAGAAGATGTACTTTTTTTTTTTTTTCCCCAGAGTAGTTACATCTTAATCAAAGGAAAAACTGCGTCTCTGTTCTAGAGAGGAAATATTTGTTTCCTGAATGGGAAGGCAAAATCCTCTGCTCTATAATTTTACTGAAACTCAGTGAATCTGGCCCACACATTCTTTGCTGCTATCTAGCACTATACTGCAATTTAGAGTGAAAACTGCAAACATCTCTCGTCAGGCCAATTTATGTATTATCAGACAAAACTGATGGTTACAGTGAATTATGGGTATAGGAGTCATTATCTTCCAGGAGCACCTTGAAAACGAGATGTCTAATCTCAATAATGTAAGTTTCCTGGTTAAATAAATCCCCTGTGCTTGCTAATTCTATGCATTTATAGAAAAGATGTCACCCCCGACCTCCTTAGACTTTAAAAAACATTTTAAAGCCTCAAGGGGATTTGAATCCTCATGAAACAGAATTGATTTCTGTACTTACTACTTAATATTCTTAATCACACAGTTCATGCATTTTTGTTATGTAATGGATTGGGAAATTCAAAGAACCAGCTTGTTTTGCAAACATTTAGCTTCCCATCAGCCCACTTCCCTTTCACTTTGATGGCTTTTTTTTTTAATATCAAGATGGCAGTCTTATTAAGAACACCCTGCTTGAAACAGCTCCAAACAGTCAATGCTGCCCTCTAAGTCTGTAACAACCCAGGCCCCGTGTGTGATCATTTAAGAACAGAACTTTGAAAAGCCAGCAGTTTTCCAATCCACTCTGCAAGAAAGATTGCCTCTCCACTTTTGCCTATGAGAATTCAGGTTAAGGTCTTCAGTCATCTATTTCTTCCTTGAAAGCCTGATCCAAAGCTAAATGAAGCCAAAAGGAATCCATCTATCGATCTCAGCACTTCTGGCAAATTCAGAGTTCTACCAATTCATACACTAAGTTGGATACAGCCTGAGGACAATATTTCTCACCTAACTTGCACCCACTGCCTGTGGCCATAGGCACCCCACTCCTCTTCCCACAGTCCCCCTTACCTCTGGGAGCTACCCACGGATGGCTGCTGCCAGCTCCGAGCTCCAAGTGCAACAGCAAGAGCCAGCTGGCTCACACAGCCCCGCGCAGCTGGATGAGTAACCTCTGAGCAGAAAGCGCTGGTTTGTCCATAACCACCATCTTTCTTGCAGCTTTCTGGGCCGGAGCTGATTCCCAGCCAGCCAGTTCAGACTTGCATCTGCCTGTATCTGGAGACACAACACAAGATTAAAAATATTCTTCTGTCCTTCAGGAGTCTATGTTGAGACTCTTGGGTCCTGTCTCTGCCCTCACTCTCATACAAATCAGCAGTAACTCACAGGACTGTGAAGCCACAGTGACATCTAGAATTGAAAAACTAAAGCCTAACAGTTTCATTGGTGAAGTCCTGGCTTATGTTTTAATTTTCTTACCAGGTTTGTGCGAATCTCACCTTTTTGGAAATCAAAATTAGGAAATCAGAAATTCCTCATTCAGTCTTCATACATCTATCTCATGGATCCTTAGCTGAGTTAGATATGTACCTGCTGCCCATAGCCTGTTCTTTCACAAATCATTCCAAATAAATTCTGCTGTACCAGCACCACATTTTGATCACATTAATTTTATGTTAGACTCAGTAGCTTTTAAAAATCATCTTCCTGATAAAAAAGCAATTCTTTTATACAACCAGAGAAGATCAGCAATCCATATCGGTTATACATTAAAAGCTATACAGCTGCTGTTGTGTCAGCTAAAGCTTTTCTCTAACACCCTGCAACTTAGGTTTCAATCTGTACTGTGAAATACAGTGATAAAACTTAATGTTCTAGACCAGTTCTGAAGTGTGAGTACCAACGCATCCAGGAACTATAAAATTTGCTTAAAAGACAATGATCTAGACACTTTAGGGCTGCGAATGTAGCCATGAGCTGGAATCAACCACACAAAATAGTTCATGTTCCAGCAAGAAATACATGCTGCTGTGCAGAGCACTTCTTCCCACTTTACTGTTTTACACAGCTTAACAGCTCCACACTGTTTGGACAGGCCCTTAATATTCTTTGGAAGTTACTCAGAATAGACTCTTAGTTCGTAGACATTAGCGAAGCTTCATATCTTTCATCTGAGTTATGCCAGCTCATCCAGTGTCACCAACCAGTTACACCCGCATAGCTAATTTTTGCAACACTGCTATTTTTTAGAGGCAAGGGTACATCAAGTGATGCAGTGTCAATTTGAGCTGTTTACATCCCTGTGCATGTGATTGCAGAGCCTCCAGCTTGGAGCGTCCTTGGTTTTGACTATCCATGACCCTGCTATACTGTCTTACTGCCTCTCCATGTGTTATAGCACTTTCCTTTGCTTCTACAAACATACCATGCCATGTGAGAGACAAACTGTATTTGCCTATTAGGGCCTCTTTAAAAAAAGTGGCAGTCCTCATGCCCTATTGCAACTCATGCCTTTACGTACCTGCAAAATATGCCCCGTCTGTACCCACTACGACTGGCTTTCATTAAGGTAATCAAATATGCAGAAGAGGTTGATGTTAAGGGGAAGAAGTCTGTACACTGCTGTCAGGACATGTTGCAGGAACAACACATGGTATATCAGTGTGTTCTAAAATATTTAGGGAAAACAAAATTTAAATTTGATTATCACATTCCAGTAAAAAATTGCATCAGCTACACACTGTCTGCACCAGTCGCATTAAACCCAGGCTTATACAGTGGGAACTGTAGATGCCATCTGCAGCCCTAGAATAACCTTGGCAGCCTACCAGCACATATTCATTTCTGTGGAGAACAGCCTTGCTTGCTGTAGCTGAGTCCTCATGGTACATCAGACTGCCAAATTGTCTCAGAGCTAGTAACTGGATATTATCACTCATTTAAATCCATCCTAGTTAAACAAGATGCTTGGAGCTGGCAGTTCCTGAAACTTCACTAAAGGTTGAGTAGGTCATCTTACTTGTCCCCCCCTCCCCGCCCCGATTTAGCAGAACATGATTACTTCAGGCAACTCACTAAAAGCCTATGATGAATAACTCGAAAACTGGAACATACATTGAAAACTGGAACATACATTAAAAAAAAAAAAAAAAAAAGAAAGAAACTAAAAAAAACACCCAACCACCATTGTTGAGGAAATTTCAGTATTGTTCTGCTTTAGGTAAGACAGTGTCTTTCAACAGGAGAATTAGTATCATCCTGATGAATTATAGAGGGATTGAGAGGGGAGACAGAGGGAAAACTGCCTAGCAGTATTTCTGTATTTGTATAGAAACTTCTACCTGGATAGCCTAACTTCTTTTAACTTATGAGAAAAAGGAACAATCAGGACAGTTCTTGAAGACGACTGGCATCCAGAGATTTGCAAGAAGGGTGCAGACAATACAGATACAGTTACAGTTCAAAGACTCGTACATCAAAGAGTGACCCATCCCCCTGTGACTCCCCTTCCTCTTATTTCACTCAAATTCTTCAAAGTAGGATTCAGTGGAATAGATGACTTTTTTATCCTGGATAACCATGGAACAGCCAAGATTTACTCTAATTCTATTGAATCCAGATGTGGTTCAACAACCTGTTATCCTAATAACACACAAAAGAAAACACTGCTGTATGCAGACAGTGATGTCCACGAATAAGCTCCAAATGTCCATCAGGAATAGCTTAGTGAATCACACACATATTGGCTTAGTGCTACAAACCGCTAGAAGCAGTTTTACCCAGTATAGTGTAGGAGTGGGACTTCAAATATGGCTCCACTGGACATATGTTCCCACCTTCATTGCAGGCACTCACGTGGTACCATTATTATCAGATTTAAAACTTAACAATCTTTAGTACAGTTAGCCTTTGAACATCCCTACGACAGGGAGTGTGGTACTATTCCCGTGTTATCATACAGTTGAGCTTATTTTCTATCACTGAAAATTATAATTATATACATGTCATCTAGCAGTCACTTATGATGGGATGTCTGAATCCAAAACACTGATTTTCAAGTCTGTAGTTTAAGTTGCTTCCTCACTCTTAAGGTGCTTAACGATACTTAGAAATGTAAAGTCTGTCTGTGAAGAAATCCAGATACTGTAGAACTCTTGACAATACTGAGTAGCTAGATAGCTACCCTATATTTAGGTTAAATCAGGATCTATGTTTTATGCATTCATGTTACCTCTGTGATTAATCTGATTGCATTCCTCAGAGAACACTTACCCAAAGAACCTGTACAGAGAATAAGGGTAAAGAAGTGGATAGGACTTGCCCCTCCTGCTTCTTACCTGGCAGCCCACGTATCGAAGCCCAGTGACTGCAGCATCCTTTCTCACTATGGTAATTATGGTTCAAATTTTTCTTTTGGTTTCTGCCCTCCTCTTCTGTGTGATTCTCCATCCACCAGGTGAGAGACTTCCTCCTTCTCCAGAACCTTGAATTAGTTGTTCTTTTCTATATAGACTAATTATATGTCACTTGAGCTAAGGGCAGGGGGTGGGGGGCGGGGGGAGGTATGCATATGTTTGCACATGACACTCTGGCCTGGTTGCTAGAGCAGTGACTTGACAGGGGATACAATTGGATTCCCCAGTCCCAGCTTCAATAAACATTAAATATTAATTTAGTTAACTAGAGCAGAAATGAAAACTTTTGCAGCAAATAAAATTAAATGTTTGGAGGACTGGCTATAGGTGCTTAGGCAAGAAGTCTGCAGAAAACAGAAACCTAAACCACATGCCAAAGTTGTAGATTTGTATCCTGAGCACACAGTGAAGATACTTGCTTGTCCTCAGAATGAGACTGGGAAAAGTTTAATTCTCCAGTTAGTTCATAAACTGTGCAGTACGTGTCATAAACTGCCAGTCTCTAATTTTCTCTATTATCTTTGATGCATGACCTCTGGAGGGATGAAGGGGATGAAGGATGGCATGCATCTTCTTACTCTGTCAGCTCCCTCTCTTCACTGCTTACCTCCTTCCTCCAGTCTCTGGGACCTTACAGGAGAGAAACTGTCAGGATGAGGAAGGAGCCATTTCATAAAGGTGGTGGGAAAACCAAATGCAATGAGCTGATTATTGGTAGCTTGCTGCTGGGTGTAGCATTAACCACAGTGAAGTCAGACCATTTTGTCAACAGCCCCTTGCTGTAGAAACATGGTCAGATTGAGTGGATATGGAGAATCTCATTTAAGATAAAGTGATGATACTACATGAACATTGAATAGGAGAGTATAAACATGTATGCATATGTCCTATCCCAGAACTGGAATCTCTTAATGCTACTATGAGTGGTGTTCGCCACAGACATAGCTTTGCTGGGTGTAAGTTTACAGTTAGTTAAAGACATGTTATTTGTCTCACATACAGCAAGTGAGGCATGATATATTATTAAGGGATTAGATAGTAAAAAAGAAAAAAAAACAATATAAGGGCTGGAATTATTTTTCTGAATATGACTGATAAAAATTTCAGTCACTGTTGGAGACAGGATACTCATCCATTCTTGTCCAAACATCTTAGTATACTGAGCAGTAGTATATCTTCTCATGTGGTCTTAAGTACTCGAGAGATGTTTTCTCATTTCCAAAGCTCTCCTACACTTGGATGCTACCTGTTGATTTTATAATAATCCTAGTGGTGGAAGATAAGCTAGAGTCCAGGCTACAAAAAGCCAGTGGGAGCAAAAATGGATGGAACAAAAGCTAGGAGATGCGAAACAGGTCTGTAGCAAACATTTGCAGTGGAAACTAAGACAAAAATACCACATAAGAGACCACATAAGAGAGATTCAGTGCAGCTGTCTATGACAGGTCCAGGCTTTCACACAGAAGTCTTACAGAATTTGACAGAGAAATCTGATGGAAAACTTTTAAATCAACTTACTGCTTTCAGGATGAAATGTATACCCTTGAGGCAGAGAAGTATATGTGTATATATGAATACTGGATTCCATAAATTGGTTTAAAATCTAGTCTAGAAAACCGGCAAGTATATATTATTTTAATGGGTTTATTTACAAACTGAACAAAAACACTGTGATGTCATCTGTTTTACAGAAAATCACAGTAAACTTGCCACTTGAGCATTATAACTTTGGATTTGCAGAAACTCAGAAATCACTGAAAAACTAATGCAGTCATAAAGCTCTGCTAAATCTAAGTGCACAGCTTAAACAGAAGTGCCTAGAAAAAATACCAAAGCATACAAGTGAAAACAAACACGAGGGGGATATAATTACAAGGGATAACGAGACTTTGGTTGTAATCTCTTTCTTGTATTAGTATTATCAGCTGAATCTTTGGATAGGCCTGATCCAAAGTCTGCTAAATGTTAATGAGGGTTTTTCTTTTGATTTTAATAGGTTCTGAACTTAATCCTAAAACATTTCATTTTTGTGAAGCGTGGTATATAAACAAAAACCTTGTATGACATGAAGTATCACAAATAGATTCTCATTATTCTTTATTTGTAATGTAGCAAAAATAGCCTTTTTAGAAATAAAGACTCAGGAAAATAAATTTTTCAACAGCACGTTTCTTGGGTCCATGCACTTAGATTTTGGCTTAGATGCATTATGATCAATATTTCCAGGTGAAGCAATTAATTTCCTGTTTGGCATGTGAATAAAACTCTTGCAATGCAACTTTGACTTTCATTTTAGTTGCAGTCTGTTATTGCTAATGAAAAAAAATACTTCCTAGCTTTTCTAATGTATCAGCTAGATAAATTGTTAACACTTAAGAACTCCCCAGGCAGTAATGAATGACACAGTTTTCTGTGTTATCCCTGATAAAGTTTAGGATATGGAAAGCAGTTTAATCCTCTTTCTATACTCTCCCATCTGTGCTTTAGAGCTACCATAAGTAAATTACTACATACTGAAGCACTGCTTCAGATGCAATTTCATATTTTCAAAGCTGAGATAATTTTACTCCACACTGTATTTTTTAATCTTTGTAAAAAACCATAAAATGTTTAAGGAAGCAAGGTCAGATAAAACTTGAATTTAAGAGATGGATGGCAGTTTTCAGTGAAGTAGACCTTTCATAAGGGTTGCTTGGAATACACAGTTAAGCCAAACTAATCACTTTGTTTACAGAAAATCTGCAATGCGAAGTGTTAAGATCTAACTCAATTGTAATCTTTTGTTAATTATAAGGCAGTCTTTCTGCAGGAATAGTTGCTGACAAATATGGCTTGAGGCACTCTTTTTATTGTACCTTAATATGCTTTTGCCTATGCCTAATGTCTTTGATTCTGCTTTCATATTGCAGAACGAATTTACTTGGTACGGTTTTGCCATTAACCTGTTCAGTCACGGTTAGGGCTCATTTCTTTCTCTGTGAGGGAAGCTTAAGTTTTGTGTTGGATTTCTCCACATTTTATCAGATGTGCATTTTGCTGCTGTCTAATCATTATGGATAAAGGGATTGATCTAGTATCTGTTTGAGTAAATTGACTGATCAGTTCAGAGGCTGAGCGTAAACAGCTGCTCCAAGAGTAAAAGTGAATACAGAGAGACTGATTTAATAGACTTCTCTATCTTGCATTTTTCTGCATCCACATAAAAACCTACATTCAGTAACAGCACAGAAATCCAGTCAGTCCAGTGTCTTGCTCAGGTCACCGTATGGTTGTGGAACAGCTGCTTAATGTTAAACCTTCACAAAACTGAGATTATACTTTAAGGAAACAGCAGATACTTTGAAGAATCTGGAGCCACAGCGCAGTATCGAAGACAGACTGCCACAAATCATCACGACACTGCCAGAGAAAGAGTCCCTCTGTAACCCTTCGTTACTTCGAATTTCAAAACAACATCTTACTACCTGTGTTACGTCCTGGGACTAACCTGAAGAATGTGTCCCACCTGATGACTTAAACCCAGCTAAACAAATGTCTGTCACCTCACAGCCAGATTACGGCAGTCAAGCACTTTCTCTGAGACTTGACAATTGCTTCTAAGACTACGGAATTGTCAAAACTGAGTTGAATGTCCTGAATTCAGGGTGGAGAAAAAGGGTATGTGGATTTTTCTGTGGGTCACCCAGCTCTGCAGAGGATAGCCTGCTGACATTGAAACAGAACTGCTTCATGCTGTGCATGCCAGTAAGAAACTCCTCCTGTTCATTTTATTTTCTCTAGGTCTTCATTGCCACACACCAGCTGCTGGGATTTCTAAGGAACAGGCTCCCATCTTCACAGCCCTACCCACATCCATCTGTTCCTCCGGAGCGGGGTGGGGTGGGTGGTGAGCAAAGAGCCCGTCAGCAGGCAAACCTGGATTTGTGCTCGCCAGTGGAAGAAGTGACGCATGGAGCTGAAGGCAGCTTGGTAGCGATAGAGAACTCGCCATTGTGACTGAATTACAGTTGGATATTGTTGAAAGAATAGTGAAGTTGCACAGCTATGCTACTGTAAAGATGGCAGTTTCAGAGAGCTCTTGAAAAAGTAGAAATACCTGAATATAAGGCGTTTGTGTGGTCTTAAGTTTGCCCCTTTGGGTACCTAGTGTGATGGTATCAATACTGACAGTAATCCAAGGGATCACGCAGGAGAAGCGGGGAGGGGGCCTAAACCCTGCCTCCGCGAGGGGAGGAAAGCTCACTTCAAAGCTGATGCCTCAAGAGCCAAGAGAACGTTACCTTGTGCCCAAGAAGGTCGGAGAACAGGGGGAACTGCTGACAACAGCCTGCTTCCCCTCCGCTTCACTCCTCACCCCTGCCCCAGCGCCCTCCCCAGCACGGGTGGCAGCCTGGGGGGCTCTGCCTGCCCCACAGACCCGATCCCAGAGACCGCGCTCGGCCCCCCCCCACACCCCAGGGGCTCTGAAGAACAGGAGGGGGAAACCAAGAAAGGAGGAGGAGGAGGAGGAGCTGGCTACTCTTCTGCAGTTTAACTCAAACATCATTCCATAAAATTAAACAACAGATGCTTCTCAAGGGCACGACACATTGTAGAGGCCTCCCTGAATCAGGGGGACTTGCTAAAGCCTTCCAGCTAGGGTTGACAGATTTTCTGATAACAGAAAATGAAGCAATCTAAAAATATGCTCTTCCAGCTACCCCAACAATCAGTTACAGGTAGTTCATAGCATGTTTCATAAATGCCAAAGCAAGCTGTCCTGACACCATTAGTCCTTTACTTGAGACACAGATGTAAGTAGATGAGCTAGTTATGAATATTCAAAGTGCTGTTAGGACAAACAAAGCATGTAGGCATATTGATAGGAACGCTCTTAATAACCTGATCCAAAGATAACTCATGGTTTCCAGTCCTGAATATTTTTTTTTCAATTCTGTGGCTATGATACTACTTGACTGTGTTGTTTATAGTACTGCTGTATGCAATAATAATTTAGAAGTGTACAAACAGAAAGCAAGCAGGCTTTTGAAATGGCTAGCTAATAATTAGATAGTTTTTATAACTTGTTGATAAAAGAATATAAATACTGTACTTGGTATAGTAGAAATTAAGTTTAGACCTTGGATACAAATATAGAGCAAGGCGCATAGTTTTCTTAATGAAACAATAAAATTAGTTAGCCTTTTAGTGAATTTGTGTGTGAGGTTGGAAATCTTTGTAAACAAGGTAACTGAGATATTTTGGAACAGAGCATTCATATAAACTGCTAAAGAAGTAATGCTGGGACTTCTGAGACATGCAAAGTTATTGCCTGAATAACACTATGACTCTGCAAACATCATAATATAGGAGGGGTGTAAATAAAATACTAAGTATATCCAAAATCTTAAGTATTCAAAGTATATTCAAAGTATATTGTGGAGCACCAAGCCAATGGGTGGAACACAAAACACAAGTAAACTGCGTGATTTAGGCATAAAAGCAGCTGGGGATTCAGTCATGGGAGGATCTGTTTCTATAAGACATCTTTGTCAAGCCTTGTGAAGCCACAAAAATCCTGACTGGGATGTAGGGGTCTTCTTAATAGTAAAGAACATTAACAATAAACAGTGTTTAACTTTTCTGTTGCTGCGTCTACCATGCAAATGTACTGTATCTCCTACTGATTTTTAATAACATTCATGGAACTGTTTAGAAGGAAGAGCTGCATTCAAAAGCCATCGGAGTGCTTTACCTGGCCTACTATTATCTGACAATCAGCACCTCTTCACTGGAGCTTGGGATACAGGCAACCAAAGTCTCATTGTGAAACCAGAATGTAGACATGAAAAGCTAGGAGAATGTTTGACAATAGAGTAAAATTACAGGATAAGAAGATTTTGATAAAACTATGAAAAGATTTCTTTGTTCTTTTTTTAAAGGAGAATTTGTGCTTCCTCTCAAAATGCTTTCCAGGAAATACATATTTCTTAATCAGTTCTAATCACCAGTTATTATTAAGGGCACTAGTCTTTTTTTTTCTCTCTCTGACAAGAAAAAAAAGGCAATTAGATGACACAGATGTCAGTTGTTCTCATGACTGTGTCTAACTGTGCCAAAATAGTATTACCCATAAAAGACAGTAAGAAGCATTTGAAAATATTAGTGTAACCAGCTAAGGGCAAATTACATTTGGGCTCATAAAGAACAAGAGCAACAAGAAGGAAAGGGAGAGGAGGGGTGTTAGAGGAAACAGGGGCAAAGGAGGATGCAAGAGAGCTCCATTCATTCCCTGCCTTAAGTTCACTTCCAGACACAAGACCCAGTCTGTTTTTTGCAGCTTTGTAGAAATGTCAAGAGTGATGAAAGCAGCATCCATCATTTCACCAAAGGGGACAGGGATTTGACCCTATTCACTCATGCAATGGCCCACAGAGCTGGCTGCGTATGTACGTTGTGTATGTATATGCACTCGATTACAAAGACTCTGTTAGAGGCTACCAGAGGGCTTTCAGGAGAACTGTGTAATGTTCTCTGAGTGACTCTGTTCTTTGGAGATTAGGTGTCAAAGGGGTAGCTAGCCCAGACAAGTCCAAGGACCCTTGAACACTTTCATGTTGCTTAATGCTGTGCTTTCCACACAGTGTGTATAGCCAGTCTATACACTGAGTTAAATAATTGTGGTTAATCGGTAGCAGCCTTAATTAAACTTTTGCTGAGCAAATTTAGTTAATCGTTCAAAACACATTTGTGAGATCCTGCAAAACGAGCAGCTTACCCTCCACCTTTGTGAAATTACTGTTAATCATTCACTAATGTCTGCATCATCCTATTTAAACCTTCCCCCTGTGGTTTTAGACTTCTTTCTGCTTGCTAATCCACCACAGAGGAGTGATATGTAAACATGCAAATACATTTTTGTAGGCTTTTCCTATTTGTGGTGGTAGGTTCTATCAAGCCATATTTATAGCCTCACCAAGAATGATTTATAATTCATTCGTCTCACATTCAATTGAATTAATTTAAAGGTATAATTCAATTTAACAAACATGCAGCTCAGTGTACTGAGCAGTGAGACATACTGCAGCTGTTTCAGGCATGCTGCACTTCACCCCATCTTTCTGCTTTCAGCCAGCTTCCTGGCTCACTAGTATTCTTATATATCAAACCAAGCACCACACCAGCACAACAATGGACCATAACAAGGCAACAACAGCTTTTCAACCTCCAAAACCTCCAAGCTGTGTAACTATTACCTAGCTGTTCCAAATATCTGTAAATTCTCCTTCTCCATGAAGAGTATGTCCTTTACTGTGCAGCTCTCTATCATAAAATCCTGTTGATATGAGCTACCGCACTCTTGCTCCTAACTCTGCTGAAGTCCATTATAGACAACCCTTTCCTGTGATTTATGCCTCATTATAGAAATCAAATTTCTTGGTTGTCAAAAGTAAATTGACTGCAGCAAGTTGAAGGAACTAACTCCCTGACATACAGAGCCATCACACCAGTCTAAGGGTGTAACTTCAGATGTGATGGAAGGATATCCTATAAATATAGAGGTCTCTTAGAAAGGAAAATGAAAGAACGATTATCAGATAGAGTGAAGAAAGTGCAAACTGTCTCTCTTCTAACCATAACCCTAATCACCAGGATGGGCTAAGACTTGGCCCACACTCAAAAGCCATCACCCAGACAAAAAAGCTGTCAGATGAGAAATTGTTCTGTGGGATACTGCTCCTCTTGCCAGCCCTTTTGCAGCCCCACTACAGCAGGGGATCTAGGCATTGTCTCTCTCCTAACACTAAACCTGATCTTCATTGCACTTTCAACCATAAACCTAAAATGTATTGTCCTCTGAACCATAGCATGGGACCCCAAGCCATGGCTGAGATGAAAAATTTATTACAGAAGAAATGTTTTTGTAGTCTACCTCTTCCCTTGGCAGCCCCCATGCAGCCTCACTCCACCCAGATCCCCAAGATTTGTCTCTCTCCTCACTCTTTACCTACTTATAATGTTAATCTTAATAGCGGATATGGACTAAGCTTCAGCTAAGGATAAACAGAAGTGATCCAGAAAAGAAGTATTTTGGCAACCTATCCCTTCCCTTAGCAGCTTCTCTGCAGCCATACTCCAGTGAGGAATATAGGCTTTGTCTGTCTCCTAACTCTAACCCTAACTCTAAAATGAAGGATGAGCTGAGCCTTAACCCAGGATACCAGCCACAGTCCAGATGAAAATGGTGTCAAGAGAGAACTATTTAGCAGCCTAATCCTACCCTTAGCGTTCTCTTTGCAGTCACACTCCAATGAAAACTCAGTGCTTTGTTACTCTCCTAACCCTAACCCAAAAGCTAGCTAGCATCACGGTACTTGCCTACCACTGCCCCTGGTAGCTCCTTTCCAGCCACTTTGCAACAGGAGAACAAGATTCTGCCTCTCTCTAAAACTAAACATAAACCCTACTGTGTAGCTTAGTCTTAGCTCAGCACTAGGCCAAACCCCCAGACGTGGTACAGATTAAAAAGTAGTCAGGGTAGAAATATTTTTGCAGCCTACCTCATTCCCTGGTATAGCTTTTGCCTATCCACTCCAATGAGTGCTCTAGGTTTTGTCTCTAAGCCCAGCCCTGAACTCAACCTTGTTGCTTGGTCTTTGCTGAAACTTAGTTAAGGAGCCCCTGTGCATGGCTAGATAAAAGTCAGGACATTGATACTCTTCTAGCCCACCACCCACTTTGGCAGCCCCTTTGCAGTTCAGCTCCAACAAGAATCCTAGGCTTTGCCTCTATTCTAATGCTAATGCTATTCCCAACCCTAAGGGCTGGCCTTTGCTCAGCACTGATCTGGCAAACCTGGTCATGGACAGAACTAAAAAGTCAGAGGAGTAAGGTTCTTGTAGCCCACCACATCCCTTGGCAGTTACTTTGCAACCCCACTAGCCTTTGCCTCTTCCCCAGCACCAAATGCAAACCATTTCAGAAAGTTCAGGCTTGCCTCATGACCCCTGGGCAAAGATCAAATTTGAAAAAAAGTTAAGCAGAGTAAAATTTTTCTAGCCCACCACTTCTATTGGGAGACTGTTTCCAACCCAACGCCGTCCTTTGCTCCAGGCTTTGTCTCTCTCCTGACACTGACAATTACCCTGACAGTAACTGTCACAGAGGGCTCAGCCTTACCCCAGGACCCTCAGCCATGGTCTGGATGAAAAAGTTGTCAGGCAAGTAATATTTTTGGAACCCACATCTTCCCTTGGCGGTCCTTTTCCAGCCAACACCAACAAGAGCTCTGCACTTTATGTCTCGTAAGCCTAACCCTAGTTCTAAGCATCACAGAGAATTTGGCCTTACACCAGGATTCCCCAGCACGGCTCCGATGATAAAGTTGTCAGGGTAATAATCTTTTCATAACCTACCACTCCCCTTGGAAGCTCCTTTGCAGGCACAGTCTAAAAGGAAATCTAGGTTTCGTATCTCTCCTAACTCTAAAACTATCTCCAGCTCTAAGAGTGGTCTGAATCCTGCTCCTGGCCCCCAGGAATAGGTCTAATGAAAAAATGTTCAGGGGAGAAATCTTTCTGTAGCCTACCACTTTCCTTTGCAGACCCTTTCCAGTCGCATTCCTACAGGAGCTCTCTCCCGCCTGTCACCCTAAATATCCCTAACCCTATGTCCTGACCTTGGATGATCCTCAGGCAAGGACCCCCAGGCAGAGCCTAGATGAAAAAGTCATCAGGGGATTCATCTTTTTGTAGCCTGCTACTTCTTTGGTAGTCTGCTCCACTCCAAAGGTAGCTGTAGATTTTGGCTCTCTCCTAACCCTAATGCTCACCATCACAGAGGGTTCAGCCTTAGATCAGGACTCCCAGGCACCATCTATATGAAAGTGCAGTCAGGGAAGAAGTCTTTCTGTAGCCCACCACTCCTGTTGGGACCCCCTTTCCCATCCTGCTCCAGTCGGAGCTCTTGGGTTTCTCTCTCACCTAACTGTGGCTTCAACACAACAGGTGGGATGAGACTTACTCAAGGATCCTCAGCCACAGTCCAGGTGAAAAATTGTTCAGTAGAATAAGCACTCTGTAGCTCACCACTTTCCTTGGCGTCCCCTTTGCAACCCTGCTCCAGCACTGGACTTTTTCTCTCTCTTAACCTCTCCCCTAAGCTTAGGCTTGGGATGAGCCTTACCCCAGGACCTTGCTTTCTCTCTCTTACTCTACATAATACCATCTAAAAGGTCACTGTGAAAACCAAAGAAAATTATTAATAACTATTGCAATTTCTGAGTAAGACTGCATTTTTGTTTTACATGTAAAGCATTGATTTCTATAGCTAATTATTTGCTGAATTAAAATAAGAAGCACAGTACATGTTTAACAGACCCTTCACTACATCTTTCTTCATTGATCTAATCAACCATTCTCCATCAGCGCTGAAATGCTGCTTAAATTCCAAACTTCCCTCAAACCATCGGCAATTCTAGCAAAAGAACAATTTTTGAATTGACAAGGATATACTGCATGAGCCATACATTTAACATAAAACAAAGGACCACATGTACTTTTTTCCTTTAAAAAAAAAGATGCAATTATAGATTTGTTTTATTGGAAATCTTTCAATCAAAATTAATGACACAGTTAATTGCATAAAAATATGTAACCTTTCTTACACACCTACAGACGCTAGCCCCCAGCATATTTCCTCAGATTTTTTTAATTTTCCTCAGCTTTTTTGCAATGTTCTTTGCTGCTTCTGCAGCTAATAGCACTGAAGGTATGTCATAGTTAGCTGCATTTCTGACTGACTTTGACTTCCCCATGCACATGACCAAGAAGCTATTGTCAGCAAAGTTAGCAACAGACAGCTGTGGGGCTGAGTCTGGAACAAGGGATGAACTCACACCTCTAGCTCTGCAGTGAAACACCTTAGCTATCTCATCAAAAGGTCACAGTGGAATTAATTTTGCTTAATATTCTAAAAAGTATATCTTCCTGCTGCATATATTAAATGGTAGGAGATGACATGTAGAAATTTAGAAATTAAATTTTTCCTACTATCTTTCTATATGTAAGAAAGCTTAGCATATTTACACTATCACCATCATTCTCCTTTTCCCCATAATTCCTTTCTCCCTGTTCATGCACATGTACATGAAATCCCTTACTAGTTTTAGCTTCATTCTTTTCTGTTATTCTTTGTAATTACCAATCTACCTCAAAACTTAGAAAAAGGCATGTATTACAGTTACTGTTTTGTGTATTCCATAACAGCAGAGCAACCTAGATTATCAAAACAAGAAAGCTGAATATATCAAATTCATCACATGAACAAACTGAAAAAGAAGAAAGCATTTTCCCTACATTTCTCTATTTTGATACTTCTAGACTGATTTATTGCAACAGAGGGGACCATATTTATACCCTGATAGGTGATTCTTGAGTTAACGTGCCCTTTCAAGCTCTAAAGGCAACCATCCTCTTAGCACAGATTCTGACTTCAGTAAAACCTGAAATTAGCAACTATACCAGGTTTTGGATCAAAATGGTTTATTAGTGGTCCATCCCCCACCCCCATCATATCTGAAGAATGTCATGGCCTTACAATAGCACGCTTTTTGAACCCTTTCCAATTTCAGATATTTCCTTTCTCTTTTAATACCTCATTGCTTTTGCATCAATTACAGCCTGACCTAAAGCCACACTGGCAGTGAATGTGATATATAGTAGAATCCATTTAAATGAATTTCTGATGAGAGAATAAAACTGTTAAAAGAATAAATTTACTGCACAGATTTATACAAATCCTGTATATGCACTGAAATCCTCTTAAAGGAAAAACTGATGGAAGATTAAAATGTTAAATGAATTAAAACCCAGCATCCCGGTGAAATATAATGATTATTTGACCTATTAAATGAATAGCTCCACTGACCATATAATGGTAAGTATTCAAATATATGTCAATTTTAAATATATAGTGAAAAAATGTAAAGCAAACAATGATCAATGGGAATATCTATTAAGACAATAAACTTACAGAACAGCAGTGAAATGTTCTTGAAAAGTCTTCGTTCACTGAGGCATGAAGCTAGTAAGTCCTTCATTTCTGTTGAGAAAGAGAGATTTTTAATGATTCTTAAAAGTTTTAATTGCACAGCATAAATGTAATTTTTGCATTGCTTAATTTCAACATATTAAAATGTCTGAGAAAGCCATTCTCTTCCCTTCCAGCTGGACTCTCCACCTGTGGTTATTTTTTAGGGTTCTGTTTTAAAAAAGATGTCAACCAACATCTGCCATTAGGGCTATCTGTATTTCATTTTATGGAAAGTATCTTTTAAAACTGTGCCAAATTTGTCATTACTAGTGAAATATACAAAACTGTATTTGTTGTGAGCACTGTAACATTTATTTTAGTTTTTTTCAATTTTAATATATAGTCAAGAACATAGCAGATAGATGTATTTCTGATAAATATTACATCCATATATTGCAATGCTAAAGTAAAAATTAAGCTTTTTGTCTTTCCCCATCAAAAGCACTATTTTAGTAACACTAAAATCCTGTGAAGTGATCCCATTTTGAAAAAAAAGTACGCTTTATCTGTATATCTTGGTTTTGGCCAACTCTTCAAGTAACTGATTTCAGGTTTAAATCCCAGATTAAACCACTAAAAACGTGCACACTAAATCCCCTGGCAATGAGCTGAAAACTATTTTATACAGCAGCTTCCTACCTGAGAATAGTTGAGTTCATATTCAGTTTAGGTCATAGGTGAAATGAGTTTGTCAGTCACAATCTAGTCTGTAATGAATTTATAACTTGATGACAAAATTACTGGACCACCCAATTAAATATTGCCTGAAAGGACTGTTCATTAGAAATCACCATTGTTGGGTCTTGGTTATTAGAGACTGAAGTGCATTTTCAGTGTATGAAGAACTGTACAATCCCTAGATAGCCTTGTTTTGGTAGCAAGATGCTGTGCATGGAAATCTCATGCTTCCTTCTGTGAAGTCTTCACATTTGCACTACTTTATCTTTATACGAGGTTACAAATTTGAAAAACTTCATACCAGGAAATACTATAAACCTTCAGTCACAGCCTTCTCTACAGAAAATGCTTTGTAGAAATTCAAGAGGTATTTTTAGTACCTACTTATGTGACTGTGATTATTCTTTTGCCATTTAACTCACAGCCTATATGTTTGAGGGTTGGATGGATAAGGCAACGCCTTTATTGGAGACATCTGGCTGGCAGTGAAGCATGCTGAAAGCTACAGCTTCCCTGTACTGAAAGAGCAGAGTATGTGCAAACTGCAGACCACCAGAAGAATGCACATGTAAGGGTGCAAATGTGTAAGTCCTTTCTTACAAGAGAAGATGTCTTCTGCTTGTATACTTCCTGAAAGCAAAACCAGATGGATATGAAACGCCAGGAGGGCTACTTAAGCCCCCTAGATGAGGTTAACGTCAAGTCCTTTGAGTTTCCCTGTGATTCTCCTGTGAGCTTCAGAAAAATTTTGGGAAGGAAAAATTTGACTGCCTGACTAGCAAAATGCAATGAAAATATATCTTGGGAGATTTGACAGTGGAAACCTTTCAAGACAGAATTTCTCCTTGACTTTCCCTTGTTACATGGGTGATATCCCCCTTGTCGTCCAACCACACTGAGATCTGGGACTACAGCGAAATTTTTAATTTACCAGAACTGCATCCACCATTATGTTCTGATAATCAATACACAATAATAGCCATAAAGAACAAAGCTGGACATAACCATGCAAACACTACACTCATCCTTAAAATTGTGTCCTACTGTACCTTAGAGAGCAAAAACGTACACTGAAGATACAGGTAGATGACAATAAGGAGACAAAGAAGATTAACTCCACAAATAAAAAACTGGCTTGATGACCAGGCCCCAAGAGTTGTGGTGAATGCAGTGACATCCAGCTGGCACCCGGTCACAAGCGGTGTTCCCCAGGGCTCAGTACTGGGGCTAGTTCTGTTTAATATCTTTATTGATGATCTGGACAAGGGGATAAAGTGCACCCTCATTAACTTTGCATATGACACCAAGCTGGAGGGAGTGTTGATCTGCTTGATGGTAGGCAGGCTCTGCAGAGGGATCTGGGCAGGCTGCACTGATGGGATAAGGCCAATTGTATGAGGTTCAACAAGACTCAGTGCCGGGTCCTGCACCTGGGTCACAACAACCCCACACAATGTTACAGGCTTGGGGAAGAGTGGCTGGAAAGCTGCCTGGAGGAAAAGGACCCGGGGGTGCTGGTTGACAGCCAGCTGAACATGAGCCAGCAGTGTGCCCAGGTGGCCAAGGCGGCCAACAGCATCCTGGCCTGTATCTGAAACAGTGTGGCCAGCAGGACAAGGGCAGTGATCGTCCCCCTGTACTTGGCACTGGTGAGGTCGCATCTGAAATACTGTGTTCAGTTTTGGGGCCCTCACTACAAGAAAGACATTGAGTTGCTGGAGCGTGTCCAGAGAAGGGCAACGAAGCTGGGGAAGGGTCTGGAGCACAAGTCTTACGAGAAGCGGCTGAGAGAACTGGGATTGTTTAGTCTGAAGAGGAAGAGGCTCAAGGGGGGACCTTATTGCTCCCTACAACTACCTGAAAGGAGGCTGTAGGCAGGTGGGGGAGGTCTCTTCTCCCAGATAACAAGCAAAAAGACAGGAAGAAAGAGCTTAAGTTCCACCACAGGAGATTTAGATTGGATATTAGGGAAAATTTCTTCATGGAAAGGATTGTCAAGCATTGGAACAGGGTGCCCAGGGAGGTGGTGGAATCACCATCCTCGGAGGTATTTAAAAGATGTGTAGATGTGGCACTTAGGGACATGGTTTAGTGATGGACTTGGCAGTCCTGGGTTAACAGTTGAACTCAATGATCTTAAAGGTCTTTTCCAACCTAGATGATTCTATGATCCTATGAATAAAAACATTTCAGTCCAGAGTTTTGCAAATTGGAAGTTCGATGAAGAGATGATCACATTTGAACTTTGATACTCATGTTAATATAGTCTGTGAGACTATCTTGTTAAGAAATGAAAAGTAGTTGACAGCTGGGAAATAAACAGCTCCTGTTGACAAGCTGCTAGAGACACCAACCACTGAAAAGAACAGGAGATGGCTGCATAAGAAACAGGGCGTATCCAAAGCCCATTAAGAGTCAGTAAGGCCCAGGTGAGAAGCTGCACAAGAAATGTAGTGACAGAGCCCTGGTTTGGTAATGGTTTTACGGGGCCAGACAGAAAGAGCACTTTTTCTTACTGATGTAGTGACAAACGTGAAGTGTGGAGCACATTCCAAGAAGCCCTTCAATGCAAGGATGGAGAGGATGCTGCACATACATGCAAGGCTTAAATACCTTTTGAGAGATACACAAGTGTTTTTAGCTTTATGGGACAGCAGAAAAATGTTAGTATAATGGAGGTCTTGATTGTTCTATTGCCACACATAAATAACAGCTTGCATAATCCAATATTCAGAGTGAAATCTTTGGCCACACATCAGAGAAAACTGCATTTCCACTCTCATCTCTTGGGACTCCTCTTCTGAAAGACTCCTCCCTTTTAACAGTTCAGCCCACATCCCTTTCTATTAGTATAAAAAGGAAAGTAAGCTCACCATAGCAGATTATCATTCTAATTGAACACTCAGATCAGGCAGCTGCAACCTGTCCTCTAACCCCTTCTTTGCCAAACTCTTCTCTCCAATTATTGCTTGTCACAGTGGTGGAAAAGACTAAATGAACACAAGAAGGACTTAAACATCTTTTAGCTTCAGGAAAAGAAATAACTGAACCAGAATCGAATCTGAAACTATGAGCTATGTTTAGTAGGTTAATCTGATTTACATCAAGAAAAACAAACTCAAACCATGCTCATTAAGAGGACATTCGTTTTGTTCTGTGTTTTTTAAACAACCTAGGAAACATCTGATCTGCCTGCCAATAATTTCTCTATACTATTTATAAGCACTTTTGAAGGTGCTGATTACAGTGCTGAATGTCAATAGGATTATATCTACTATTAACATTATTAGTATTGCTGTGGTACTTAAAGTGGATATTATGGAGCAAGGCCTGACTGGGCTATGGGCTACACAGGTCCAGAGTAAAAGACAGTTGCTGTCACAAGAATAATATGAGAGACATTAATAGTTAACATGGATCTACACAAGGAAAAATGTGAAACAGTGCTGGGCAGCATGACAGAGGGGAGTTGGATTACTGATGCCTTCATGGACAAAAATTTTAAGGAAGACTTGAAGCATGGTAAGATAATAAACATGCTTATTTTTCAGATATTTATTGGGATCATTGCCCTAGAATGAGAGCCATCATGAAACAGGTTTGATATATTTGATACTTAATAAGAATGTAATTGATGTGTCATGAAGAATGAACTCTGAATAACAGTCCTGGGCATTTCTGAGAAAAAAGTTTTTAGTAAATTCAGTGGGAGAGGTCTGATGGAGCAAGAGGGGAAGAGAAGTGACCTTCACAGTTCTGAATAGCACTTTCAATTACACAGAAATGAAGAGGAGAAAGAAAATGGAGAACATAGTTGTAAAGGCACATGAAGCTAAGGGAGCATATGCAATTTTGTATTAAGATCATTAAAACACTGCAGTGTGTATACACAAGTGCAGGAAATAGAATGCTGAAAGTTACTCCAAGTTGCAGCTTAGTGGGGCTGACCACACAGAGAACACATTGAAAGAACTAGTGGTAAAAAAGAATGGAAAGCAAACAATGCATCAGAGTATAAGTTAAAAAAACCCCATCAACAAACCAGACCCATCCCCCCCAAAAAAGCCAACCCCTGCCCCCAAAACGGAAAAAAAGCCTGAGAGTGGATGAGAAGTTATCTGCTGTTGCCATTAAGAAACAATGAGGAAGCAAAGATGAAGCAAGAAGGCCTGTGGGTGACACTGACCTCAGTATCTCGAGTATAAATACTTTCTTACGATGCGTTCTCCAGGGTGGAAAAATTCCACACTTCAGATCAATTCTGTTAATGCAGAACAGGAATGCGTAATGATTAAATGATTTGTGTGAGGTGACACAGAAATCAGAGCCAAACATTGATCCCAAGACCCCTGAATCCCAGGTCAGACAATTCATGAGCTAGTAACTGTCTGCTGGCTGGTATGGGCAGAAGTCTGATACCCCCTACACTCCACAGAGCCTCTCTTTTCTTTCTCAGTATAGGTCTATTAATGGAAGGGTATCTTAATTAAGATGCTACTAAAGCTAAACAGCAGATTATATCTCAAAATATTTCACCTTTCTCAGTTTTCTGCATTCACAATGAACTCTGAAATGGTAGGAACAAATGCAGACCCAGAAATGGATCACTTTTTCATCTGCTGATAGGTGGGCAGAGAGGAAAGCAAACTATGCCCCATCACATCATAGTTTAATGCTTCCCATAGCACAGAGAAACAAAAGGTAAAAATTCACTACTCGTGAAGTATCTACCTATGCTGACAGCTAATTTAGGCCCAATATACATGCTACGCAGAGAGAATAAATTCTTATGACGCATCAAGTCTGGAATCCAGGGCAGCCTGGTAATGATATTGAAGCAACACACTGTTTGCATACTGATTTCTGTAGTACTGCTCTTTGTTTTGAAAAAACATATTTATGCAGTTTCACTGGGAGCATAGGTATCATACCCAAATAAATGAGAAAATCCAGCCAGAGTGACTAGTTTGTTAACAGCTCATTCTGTAGCTGAGGAGAGATGCTTTCCAGGATTTTGGGGTTTGGATTCTGTTTGTAAAATGAAAGTTAGTGATACCCTTCTTGTTTTCCTTTCAGATTTTGGAGATTTAAAATATCTCCTCATCTACTGTTATAGATTCTGTATACCTTGGGGAGTCATTTTACATATAATTTTTATCAACTGATAGTTCACTGAACATTTAGAAACAACATAATTCACTAGCTTCTTATTTTTTATTTGAAAGATCTTTGAGACTTTTTACCTGCTTCTTAACTAAGTACTTCTTTAGCTCTGTGTGTTCAGTATTTTGAGAGTTGATTTTAATAAATCCGATCTTGCATGCACCTCATCTGCAGAACTCCTCAAGAAATCTACGGCGCAATAAACAAATAAAAGAACTTCATCTCAGTGTATCTCCTCAGTGGTTTTGCATGACTTTTACTTCACCTCTTGAACCTTGTCAACACACTGTCAAACTGACTGTGCTCTCTGCTTATCTGAGATTACTTTCTCTCCACAGAAATGCAGTTCATTACTTTCTTCAATGGAATTCTAAATCTGTTCTCTAATAGATTTCTAATCCTAGGAAGCCCACGCATTACGAAGCAACCACTGAGCTTGCCATATGGTTAACCTGATTTTCAGCGACCCTGCCACATAATTTTCATTAAGGGCCTGTCATTAGGAAAATACCACACTAACAAGAACGTGATTCCCCTTTCCAGCTTTCCCTTATTATTCTGAGACAATTCTGATTTATCACACGGCCTTCAGTCTCTACAGAGAACTGCGATTGCTTCCCCTCAGAAACCTCCTGTTCTTACTTTTAAGTATATTCAAGAGTACCATAAGACTTTGCTTCTCAAGCTCAGAGCGATGGGTGCACTGTTCCCTGGATGTTTGTAGTTTACTTGCTTGTAGAAGAATCAATAGAGCAATAGATTTTTGATCTATTCCAATAAGGATGGTACTATATCATGAAGCATGTTCCCATACTAGCACACTGTTAAAATAAAAATGGTGTGTGCTATTTTTATCCTGTTTCTGAACGCACAAAACATTTTGACCACTTGTGATCATTAATAATCTTGTGCAGCTTTTCACAGCAATAGAGGACTTCATCAAAATGTCCTCGGAGAATTCCTGCTCATGTAACTGTGTATCACCTAACTATATCCTTATTTCACCAACCGTGGGTTTCTATCTCATGTCCTGTTCCAAGCTGTCCTGAGATTATATTGAATATTTTTCAATAGTAGCAACTGTTAACCTCCAAGTACGGGGATTTCTGCGTTAGGAGGAATAAAATAAATGTATACACATCAGAGGATAACAATGTTTAGGTATCTGTTACAATACGAACACAGTACTGAATCTGAAAATTTTGTCTGCTTAGTATTCATAGAAAATGAAGTATCTAAAAATACAAATTAAGGATGTTTCGAATGACCGCATTTATCAAGGGTTTGAGATCTTCGGGTGGAAGATATTATACAAATGTTGAAGTTTCCATGTTTTGTGTTACATTTTATTGGTTTATTATGGTGTGGAGGTTTTTTTGAAGTAATTAATATTCATTTTTGAGATACTTCTTAATGCTAGGCTATACCAGGTACCTTGGGAATGAGTTCTGCTGAAGAAAGACTTTAGAAAGTAATTATTAAGTACTCAGGTGGGTGAACATATTGTTCTTTTCACAATCAAACAGAACTTGTTGTTTTCAATTAATACCCTGTTACCATGTCAGAACAACTCCCCTTTATCTTGTATGTACACTGGAGTCAGGGCTGACAGCCCCAGAGTAGCGGTGGCAAGAATCAGTCATGCGGAGTGTACAAACAGATGAGAAGAGGTGTGAGAACCATTTCAAAGCAATGATATGAACATGTGATGTTGCAGTGCTTGAGTAAACTTCTCTCTCAGCATTTCTTGCATCATCAGCTATTTATTTCAATATTCTGTATGTCATTAGTACATTGGCAGGCAGACCATTTTATTCATTTTAATAGTCCTTTTGTATAAACAGCACATATAAAAGCTCAGTTTTGGAATAGCTCATTAATCTTCATTTGTTAAAGTCTGGTTTGTCAAAACACACTTGACAGCTGCATCATTGGTATTGTGACATCATCCCAGCTTGTGATGGTAAAAGCCATAGGAATTCATATAAAGGTGTTATAAATTTTACATGTATACGTTTGACCAATAATTTTGCAGGGCAAAAATATCTGGGTCATCACTTTGCAGCGGCACAAGCATCTGTGTTTCTATTCCTGGACAACATTAGAACACATTCCAGTGCCTGCTCGTATGGTGTTTTCCCTGCTGACGTAACTTGCTAGACAGGACCAAACTGTAAATGTTATAATGAGACACAGTGATTTCGATGTGGAAGTAGGGCTAATAAGCACACACTACAAATTTGAGACAGTTTTAAACTACCCTCTTTTGACTCAAAGAAACCTCCAGTGCTTTTATTATACCGTCTTAATTTAGCTGTTTTTGTTGAAAGGGCAAGCTCTGACCTCCTACGACCAGAGACTTCAGTGCTGTAAACAAGCTGCACACAGGCTTTTAAGATGTTTCCAGTTTGGGAACGTGTACTAAATTCATGTCAGCTGCCTGATTTACCTGTAGCTTTGGTGGATGAAAACTAGCCCCAGACCATTTGAAGTGGCTCAGTTCCATGTAGCAAACTGAGACTGAAAAGGAGCAATGACACAATTTTACTGTGCCTTTGAATTGACTATTGATCTCAGCAAAGCGCTGACTGTAGTGAAGGAGTTTCTGGCACTAAAAGCTGGTTATGGAGAACCACCTCCCTCAGACAGACAAGAACATTCTTCTGTCTCTCCTTGCTTCATTAACACTTCACTGAACCCAGCTGGGACAAGGGTTTCCAGATCCCTATTCTCTTACAATACATTTTGCCTTTCAGAACCTGACATTTCCCAGCTGGAACTGTATCTATTTCCATGAAAACTGAAAAGCAAGTAAGTGTAGCTCATGGCTATTAAATCCTAATTTTTTTTATGTGCATCCGTCATTTGTGCTGGTGACCTAATCCCTGTGAAGTCAATGTGAGCGAAGAAAAGAAGACAATTCACAGACCCCAAAGGACTCACACACCCATTCAGAAATCTTCCACTACGCTTCTTGAAGATGAGTTAAAATATGTATTATTTGCAGGAAGAATTTGACAAATAATTTAAAGTAAGGAACAGCTGAGAAAACTCTGACCTCCTCCACAGACAATTCATGAAGAAATGAACAGAATAAACATCCACCATTTACATTATTCATGAATAATTACCCTTTCAGTTCTCTCTTCTGTCCATCCACTGCCAGTGAGGGACATACCATAACCACACATTTTTCTCGTTTAATGTTTTTGAATATTGTTCAATATCTCCTGTGTTCTTCAGAAATATTGTCAGTTTTGCAACGACTGCAAGCAGGTATCTCTCACTGACTTCAACTGAGTTATGTGAGTTACACCAGCAAGGACCTATCTCCAGCTCTACTTCTCTCCTTTTTTCATTCCTCTACTTGCATGAAGAATTTGTTAACTCCCATATGCAATCCCACTGAACTATTCACCAGACTAAGTGAAAATTACATGATTAGGCTTTCTGAATCAGACTTATAATGCCACTTTAGTTACAGACTTACTTTTATCTTTCAAAAAAAGTGTATTGAAAAGGAGGTGCACACTGCACAAGCATATTCTAAATAGCTATAATTAGCTGTTTGTGCTTTCTTCTAGACTTTTGCTCTACATCCAGCTCTCCTGACTGATGGCAGCTGTGCTTGTGGAAGCATTTAGATTCACCTAGAACCTAGGAGAAAATGGATTCCTTTAGTCTATATAAGACTAGTAATATTCATTATGCAATTCAAGACCTTGAGCTCTGTGCATATCTCAGTATACCCAAACTGTGATACACTCTGGAAACCATAGCTCTCTGTATCTCTGGACAGCTGATAAGTACATGTAATTCACTTGTAGCATCAGTGCTCCTTGTAGGACTTCCAAAGGAACGTGGCACACACAACATCCGTAAGATGGAATCCCCCTTCCCATCATGCCTAACAACATCATATCTGCTGGCACATATCATTGAGGCCCACAGCACCAGTTGCCACCTGACCCCTGAGGAGCACACAGCAGCCTGGGCTGAAAACTACAGAATGCTGCCAGCTGCAGTCAGCTGAGCTCAAGATGTATTTCGCCTGCAACATTTTATTCCCTTTCTCCTCACTGAGATGCATAACCTAATAAAAATCACTGTGAGAAACAGGACTTTTATCTAACTCTCTTGGGAGAATTATCCATCAGTCGGAGTCTCTGGAAACAATCTGTTCTGTGAACCTTTAGGCACAAAGAAGCCACAGGTACCAGAGGACTAGACATTCATGTTCGTAAACAGTCAGGCCAGAAAGAGCCATTACACTAAGGAGGCAACCCCCTACTTAGGTCAGATAACTATCCATCATTATTAAGCTATCCATGTTATGAACCCCCCATTAACACATTTGCATAACTGCCAGAAAGGCAGTAAATTGCCAAGAGATGGTAAGCCTACTGTCCATAGGTCTTGCAGCAGTTACTGAAACTTCTCAGAGTTGTAGCTCGTTTTTTCTGCACCCCACTCCCAGCATTATCTTTGGTGACATTGTTCAGGGAAGAGGATCACTGGATTAACAGGTTATACAATCAGGAACCTCTTGAAGAAACCGAAACACAAAGCTGACCTCCAGAGCCTGAGTTGCAGGTGAAGACTCCTCATTGAGCTAGGGCAGTTTTAAGATCTCTTGAAGCTATGCTGAGTTTTCTTCATGTCAGTGTATCTCAGAGCTATTTTAAATTGGAGTCTGCCAAAACCTCCAAGGGACCATTATGACAGTTAGAGATTACCAATGAATAAAGATTTCTGGTATGTCCCCTTTGTAATACTTGCTGCAGGGTTGTAGGATGAAAATTAAGGACACTATCTCCTTAAAGCTCTCCCACATTTTCTGACTTTTCAGATAATCTTTCTCTTCTCCAAATCCCTTTATCATTTTATCTCATTTCCCCTGGCTCTGTCCATTGGCCTCGCCCCTGGTTTGTTCCATAATCTGCATCTTTCCCTTCTGATCCTGCCCTCAGCAGCTCCATTTCTCACTGAAAGCCCTTTCCAGTACTAGCTTTCAGCCTTGCCTGGTATGCTTTAGGCCACTGTCAGCTTTCCTCACACTCAAGGCTCATCTTTCTCCCTGCTCCCCATGTCTTCCCCCCTCCTCCATTAAGTACCCTGAGCTGCTATAAATTTTCACGTTTTTTCTTCCGTCATGAGCTTCTTCAACCTACGAGCTGCATTTTTTTTTCATTTTATCCCTAAGAATTTTCAATAAGCTGTGTTTCCTCCTCCCAGGGTCTTTGTACCATCAGATGCTCTCTCCATCCATCTGGAACTATTTCTCTTCTGAATTATTCTTTGTCTCTTTTCTTCTGTGGTGATCTTCAAAATTATCTGTTCTCTTGAAACATTCTTTATAGTCCTGCTGTGTTCTGCAATTTGTTTTCTTTAATGGATAGGTTGGTGTTATAGTCTATATAAACCTTTAACTTACCTGTACCATTCACGTTTCAGTGCCCTCCGTACTATTCAACAGCACCATTTCCAATGAACAGTAATATTCTGAAGCATGCACTGTATTTACTTTTTTTTTCAAATGCAATATCTCAGCTGTAGAGCCAAGCATGTTTTCACATTCCCTTTGACATTAGAGAAGCTTTCACTCTCATTCCCTGTCCTATGATCTAGAAGTACTCTCTCTTCATCACTTTTTTTAAAAAAAATTTTTCGTTTGGATATAGCTGCCCTAGTAGAAAGTTGTCCCAACAAACACCAAATTAAACAGGTCACACCAGCAAAAATAAGAAAATGAAGCAGACAAATCACTGCTTAGTTAAATACATTAAAAAAAAGAAAATACTACATGACAAAAACACCCAAGGAATTCTGTGTGCCCCACGTAATCTTAGCTCATCCTGAAGCCCTCTCTCATTTACCCTCATTATTTACAAGGTGCCAAAATACCTTACAGTCGCTTCCCAAAGGTTGACATAATGCTGCAGTAATATTTTCTTTCCGTCCTTCAGTGGATTTGTTTTGTCAATGATTGTTCTCTGCCTCAGCAAAACAGCTTCATCTCTCTTCTCTATTTAGCTCATGTGGGGCTGAATCCTGCAGTAGTAGTCCCAGTGAAGCTGGTGGGAGTGCTGACTCCGTAAGAACCAGATGTGTCCCACTGAATAATTATCCAAGGCTGAAGGAACTCCCAGAAATCGCATGTTCAGACAAGCATTCACATCTAAAGGTTGTTAACCATAGCAGAAGCCCCACTAAAACCACTTTTCCTGCTGCCTCCCCATAAAGCCCTCACTGACCTGTTCAAATAAATACTTACACTCAAAAAAAAAAGAAAAAAACCTGTAGAGGAACTGTAGAGGGTTAATTAACATTGATAATATACAGTTGTGGGCTTGCTTCAGGGGCGGTGGGTTG